>JACEGR010000270.1:0-319707 GCA_014170235.1 Listronotus bonariensis
TTTCCTGTGATCTATCAGAAAAGGTTTTCTCACAATTTTTGGTATAACTGATTTAAAATTTTGGGATAATATTGTGGACATGAACTTTTATTAAGATATAAAAAATAAATTTTCGAAATCTTTGAAGCCATGTAATTTCTTAATGGTATATTTTGGTACATTAAAGAAATATTAAAATGAAAATAAAATATACCCATAATTATTTTTTAAAAGTTCATGTATCAACAGATGATAAACTTTTTGATCCCAGATTTCTAAAACAAAAACACTGTTCTATGTGAAATCTTATTATTATTGTTTGGGTTAATAATATGACTATGTACTGGGTGTGTCAAATATTTATATATATAATTAGATTATGTTTATTGTTAAAAGTATAGCTGCATCCATATTTAGAATGAGATATCAAGTCTAAATCCCAATTTTGTATTCTCAAAATATTTGGCATTGTTGAGAAATGGTAATCGTTTTTATTTTTTTACGCGAAAACCATGCATAACAGGAAATAGAAACTTAAGAAATCAAACTTGCCTCAAAGTAAATGGATATTAAAAACATAATATGTGTTCGAAAAAAAAACTGTGGCGTACCATATTTTTCTTTTAAAAAATATTTGATTTTAATTCCTCTTAAATGGCACTAAAAGAAATAAAAAAAATGTTTTTCGCCAGAAAATGCCTCTTAACGCATACTATATAATGTGCCAAATTTCATTACAATATTTGGATTGGTATGACTGATATTATAAATAAATAATATATTTATTTGATAAACTTTACCACCCTGTATCAAGAAAGTTGAGACATTTGGAACATAGATTTATTTAAACTTTTTTCTGAAAATCACCTAAGGCTTCACACCATTAGGGGTTAGCATCTTATTCTGAAACACCATGTAGATTATTACTATAAAGGGTAAAATTCTTATTTTACACGCCATAAAATAAATTGTGCAATTTATTTGCCAATAAATTGGGGTAAAACATGCCGTGTAAAACCTTCTTTATACACTAATTCTACCTGCTCTTGAAAACACTGTTCAGATAACAAATCAACAAAACAAAATAGAAATCACAAACAAGTTTATAGTTGTGTTTACCTGCACCTGTAGTACCAATAATTGGTTTTTAATTTGACTTATTATCTGCTTGGTGACTTATATTATAATTAATTTGATTCATTTAGTTTATTAGTCACATTTTTCGAATAATTTAATCTAAACTTTGACCCTTTCATTTTCAGAAATTTCTAATTGTTTTGGCGTCAGTCATCGCTGTGTCGGTGACCCAAAGACCGACTTACGCAGGCATAAGTTCAAAGGGCTATCCAGAACTAGCCAGTCGTTTTCGAGATCCAGCGGACGATCAGCAAAAATTCTACCGACAATGCTGGTATTGGAAATAGACTGGGTGCAGATGACGATCAACCTGCTCAAAACCTACCTACAGATGCAAGAGGTGATGCTAACTTAGTTAACAGATTGCAGCAATGGCCAAGAGAAAATAGGCCGTTCTGGTTAATCAATGCTGAACATATTGAACGACACAGACATCCAAATGAAAATAGAATTCAACAACAGCAAACTTTGAATGGCGTTCAACAAATTAGTCAAAGTATAAATGAAATACAGCCTGGTTTAAACAGACAACAAGGAAGTTTGGGTGGTACCCAGCAAATAACGTTAGATTCACAAAGAAATGTCAATCAGCAAGGGCAAGTTCAGTTGAGATTTGGTGATCCTGCTATTACTGAGACCAAAACAATCAAGCCGCTGAGGCAGAGAGGGTCATTTGTAGGCGAGAGATTCTAGGTTAAGTTTCTTAGGGTGTCAGGATAATATCTGGATAAAATTATGACGTAACATTTTGTTCGGATCTTCCACTGTATTTTTGTTCTTATAATAGTTTATTTAGGTTTTCAAAATTTCCCAGTTTCTTAGGATTGTTTTTTCTTTCCTAAAGGAGCAAGTACCTCTACCGCTTCTCTAACCTATGCCAGTAGTAAAAGTAGAAATAATATATACTTTTTAAATTTATATCGTAAAATAAACCTAAAATATTTGAAAAGAGCCTAGAAACCGAAAAGATTTTTTTATTTCTAAGAAAAATCTTTGAATTTTCAATGAAAAATGACACTGAATTCTATTAGGTCTTTCCGTTTATTGGCGTAATTGCACAAAACTTTCTAAGAAGTCTGATACGCGATCGCATAGTTCTTGTTCATTTACGCATCATATTAGCGGGAGTTTCTGGGTGGTAATTAGCAAGGATGATGCGCAAATCAACAGTTTTTATTTTTATACTGATGAGAGAAAAGAGATTTTAAATCATCATTTGATTTATATTTTTAAGTAAATCTGTACTGTATATTTGTTTATTGTTTTTAAAGAATTGATAGGAGATACTTTTAATAGGAAAAATGCTATTGTTTAAGATTACTGACTTGTCCTTCCTAATAAATATGTTTAATTTACTAAGAAAAATTTTAATAGTCTGTTTAATCTGCACTTTTTTTTAATATTCTAAAATATTTTTTATTAAGACTTATTATTGTGATAAATTAACATACTGACTAATGTAGGTACGCATTTAAATTAGTTATTTATAAAACCAGTTTAAATTAAATCTTTAAATTAATAAATTGTTTTTTTATAATTGTTATTGAGTTTTATTTCGTAGCTACCGTCTTGCATAAAAAAATTACTTGTTGTTTGTTTTCCAAACTCGAGTTTGCACTATTAAAAACCTGTTATATTTTATAATTACCAATATAAATAATTAAACGTAAAATTTAAAACAAGGGTAATTAAAGCAAATCGCAATGGCGACTTTAAGAATCGCACATTTTTTAAGAAAAGGCTTTGTTGTCCTTAAAGCAATTAAAAACCTATTTTTTACTAATTAAAAAATGATCTTTATTTTTAAACTTAAAAAAAATGTTTAGAATTATTGTATAAGTATTTTTCATGACCTGGAATTGACATATTTACATAATGAAATTGCGTTTTTAATGGTCGCTAATAATCATGTTAAATTTTTTAGAGGGGAAAGATTGAGGTTTGAGATAGTGAAAACACTTAGTGTTCCGTTTAAAATATCAACGTTGCCCTATATCGGAAAATCGGCCATTTTGTTTTCTGTTAAGGGAAATGTCACAACCAAATGCCATTATGATAAAAAAAAATTAGGCTTTCTGTGAAAACGCATCTGATAACCTTATTTGTTCTAAAGTTATTCGAGATAAAAATGCTTCAAAATATACTAGGACACCCTGTAAAAAGAAGAGCACGTCTAAAATGACCGTTTATTTATAGTCATTTTACCATCTCGAAAAATCAAAGATAATAATAATAACAATAATAAAACGCGTATCAAGGGATAAAAACATTGACTCTTACCCATAATTTAATGTAGAATTTAAATTGGTTGTGGAAGAGTGCATGTCTAAAGCCGCGTCCAGACTTGGAACAATTCGCCAAACATTCGTCGAAAACGAACTAACCTGTTTGCTGCGCTCCTTTGACGCCAAAAACCGACAAGCTCTGAATCACCGGCTGAAGCATTCGCCAATCCCTTGAAACGACATGACTTCCGTCTTAGTCCACGTCTCCCCGCTGGTGTGGGAGGTAGTGTGCGGCGTGGGACTGGCAGCAACGTGGATTGCTGCAAGTGTGGACGCGGGCTTAAAATGCGGCATTTTTCGATAGTCACTTCCCAAGCTGGAAAGAGCTTGTATTATAGATACTTAAAACACATTTATTTTTCACCCAAAATTCTTAATCTGCACGTCCTGACGTTTCCGTTTTGCAAGTCACTGTCGGCCCCCCCCTCCCAACCACCAAGACCTAGATGAAGAATGCTTAGAAACTTATTAATTTTATCCGGCAAAAATTTAGATTTTGCCATCGTCTTTACAGCAAAAGGGTGTCCATGTGGCGGCAGAGAGAATTACATTTTGACGACCACATGTGGAAAATAGTAAATAGCACACTGTTTTCATGCATAGAAAATACCTTATATCACACTAGTGTTGCAAAAGTACTTTACAACACTAGTGTTGCAAATACGTTCATAATACATAAAGCTGTCATCGCTGTCATTGTTATTTAAAATAAATTTGGAGTATGGCTGTTAATGGGATTTACATTGAAAAAGCCATACGATATTTTTAAATAAGGACTTTTTAATTCTAAAATGATAAAAAGCTACTAAAGTAGGTGATTTTTGATATAAAAATATTGTTAAACAGTATAATATATCGCAGTAAGGAAAAGTATATATCACCCTAGTGATGCAAAGTTTTCAATTGTTTTCTTATTTTTTTCTGTGAAGACAAACAGCTTTTATTGTTTTTTGGTGAATAACTTGTGGTCGTAGGAAAAATAGTGTACATTACTTGTGTGAAAATCCACTTTCTTACACTCGTAGGTTTGTCGCCTTTGTGCAACAAGTGAGTTTCCACCCTTGATTAGGTTTTCTACAGGAAAGAGCCAAATGTTGTATTTTGACCCAAATTTTCGAACACCCTGTGGAATAATTCAACGTCACAATTTTTACAAGTGTATTGGATTTTAAAGCCCCATTTTTCTTAACATTTCTGTTTTAATTTATATCCTGAACCTGATATACTTTTCTTTATTACTTTCGGAAATATGACCATCCAAACCTTAAGTTTCCCCAATATGTTAGCATTATAGCGTAACATATATTAGATCCATCATATTTAAATTGCATTGTTTTTTTTAAATTTGTATTTCCCTTTAGAATTGAGATATCGATATAAAGTAAAAACAGAAATGTTAATAAAAGGTGGGGCTTTAAAATCCCATACACTTGAAAAACTTGTGACGTTAAATTGTTCCACAGGGTCGGCGAAAACTTGGGTTAAAATGCAACATTTGGCTCTTTCCTGTATAAAACCCAATCCTATAAAACTTTTTGCTATTCCCATATTAAACAATAATCTTGAAAAAGGAGCTATATTTAAACCAAAAGGTAATTAAAATCGGTCAAAATACCAAAAAATTATATAAGATTATATTTGAACAAAATTTTGTTTGTCCGGATATTATAAGAGGAGTGTACTTTGATTTCAATAATTTTTAAATTAATAAAGTTTAATAATTTTTAGCTAGTAAGTATTTGTAAAAACCCACAAATACTTAATGCAAATTTTATTCATGTTTTAAGATAGCAGACATTAGGAATTTTAGAATATTATTTGCATTTTTTGCAACATATCTGCAGATATCTTCTAAATAGCTCTTTTGAATATAAACATCAACTTTGTAAACAAAATATTATTGGTTTATTTTATACATCAATGAATTCAGCTTTTTATTTTATATTAAAGCTGCAATCACACATGCAGCATTGGTATTCTACAACAGGAAGCCACTGTTTGTAAATCAAGTTGATTTTTTTAAATTAAAGTGGGAATATTATACAGTGTGTCCCAGGATAGCTGTTACAAGAGGACAAATGGACCAAAAATTTTTGAATTTTTTAACGTCCTTTTGAAAAAACTGGTCTCAGGATCCAAAACTAATAAATACAAAATTTTACTCCTATTGGTAATATACAGTGGCGTAGCTTGGGTCAAAGGGCGGGGGGCGAACTATTATTGGGGCGGCCTTACCTTTTATAGAGCAGTATACTAATAAATATTTTTGCTGACACCAAGACAAGTACATTAAAATGAGTTATGTACAAATAAACATGTGAATTATTTAAAAATCCTTTGATATCAATGTTATATCATACCACGCTATAAATGAAAACTACATAATTTGATTAACCATTTTATAATTTTTTAATTAAAACATTATTTAAAAAAAAATTAAATAGGTATAAATAAATGACTTTTAAATTATATTTTTGCAAAAACAAGTAGGTATATATGAAATACGACTTATAACTAAAACAAAACGCACTTTAAAAATTTATAAATACAAGAAACAATTTTTTAAATAATTTCTGCAAAAACAAATACAAAATAAGACTTAACCAAAACAAAACGCACTTTTAAAAACTTACAAATATAAAACACGATTTGTATTAAAATAAAAACTTACGGTCCTTTGCCTAAATTTTTCTGGCTTGTAAAAAAATATTTCATGGTTTTTCATTGTTTTCAGCCAGCAACCTCAAGGAGCTTTCTTTTTCTTTCCTTGCGAAATTGTGCCCCATATTTTTATTTTCTTTAGAGTGAGAGTGTCGATCCATTTTTATGTAAATAAATCGAAAGCGCAGTCAAAGCCGATCTAGCCAACGTGGTGCCCAACAACCGGGGAATCCCAATCCCAAATTCCAAAAGACGAGAAGATCGATATGCGGTTTAGCGATAAGCTATAAAAAGTAGAGATGGCGTTAGAATAAAGCCATTTTTTGTTGTTAATACGGTTAAAAACATTTTTAAAACATTCATTAATTTTAGTCGTTTAACCAATTATAACCGCGATAATAATTGGTGACAAGTTTGACATATAATACATTGTTAAACGTCAACATAACCGATCGGTAAATACCGTTTTAGAATTGGTTCTTCGCCTAAACTTGTTGATTACCATTTTCTTGTTAAACGGTGACGTCATGTACGTCGCGTATTTATTCTACCCGTGTTTAAATACATCCCGGACAATGGTTTAAAAACAATATAGTTTTTTTGTCGGGCGGGCGTATGCATCGTATTCATTAAAAACTTTGTTTCGGTAATTTTTCGTAAACTTTTACGTGGCTGTACATGGCAAGTGAAAAATGTTTATATTTGGTGTTAAAAAAGTACACATTAATCATAAAAATAAAAATAATAATCATAACCTAAAAGTTTATTGGGCTGTGACGCAACAGTTTGAAAACATACATTTTCTTGATTTTCATATTTATATTGTCATTTTCAAATACGGTTTAAAACAGTGAGACAAATACGGTTAGCAAAGAAGAATTTGACTTTACTACATCTTGGACAATGGTTAAAAACAATATAGTTATCCTTGTTGGGCGGGCATATGCATTGAACACGGAAAATCAAAGGCGTCGTGTGGTGCTATAAGAGTGTAAAGTGTAGCGCAAAAATTGTGTTAAATATGTTTATTATTATTGACGTTCTAAATATAATTTTTGTCAATAATTTGCTGTTATGAAAATCAATCAACAGTAGGTAAACAAATTTGAATCTTGACTACATTATAATAGGTTTGTTCCAGCATGGCTGTCAGAAATGTTTGCAACCGTTCGGATTCTGCGCACGCAGTGGCGCATTTACCAGAAGGCTGAGTAGGCTGGAAGCCTAGGGCGGCGTTTTTTTGGGGGCAGCAGATTTTGTACTTTTAAATAAATTAGTGGATTTCGATTTTCATTTTGTACGTAGAAATAAAAATGAGGCTTTTTTTTTTGGTCTTCAAAATTATTTTTCAATGAAAAAGGATAAAAATAGGGGCTGCGACAATTAAATAGCCTACGGGCGGCAAATATGTAAATGCGCCTCTGTGCGCGTCCAAATTTGTCGTTCCAGCAGTGCCATGTTTCCTAACTAGAAACCGGCGGCAACTCCGATTTTGACGAAATTTGGTATACGGGGTTTTTTAGGGGCGCTGATCACGAATCTGAAAGAATTATTTGGCGGAAACGTTTCGTTCTCGAGATATCCATCATCAAAGTTGGTATTTGAACTAAGCTTATTTTCACTATATTCCTCCTTCTTTTTGCAGACAATTCTTGATTTAAAGCTAAAGTGTCACACAATATTTGATTTTCACCTTTTAAAACCCCGTTTTTCTACGTTTTTACATTATTTTTGCAATAAATTGCGTGGCTTTCCTTTGATAATAGCAGCCATACAACATAGGGCTTCATGGCACACTGGGACTGAGAAATGATTCAAAGTATAGCTATGCAATTTAATGCAAAAATAATGTAAAATACGTAAACGGGTTTTAAGAGGTAATCAAACATTTTGTGACACTTTGCTTTAAATTAAGATTATGTTCAAAAGAATAGAAATGCTTAGTTCAAATTTGAACTGATGATAAATCTCGAGAACAAACGTTTCTGCCAAATAATTCTTTCAGATTCGTGATCAGCACAAAACCCCGTATACAAATTTCACAATTGTTTCTTGTTCCAGCAGTAGTTTTAGGATGTTGGAAACATGTTGGAAACTATTTGAAAAGTTTGCAAACTTTCTTCAAACATTACTGACAAATTGTTAACATAACCTTTCTTGTATTGACGTATAAGCAGTATGCACGCCTTGTTTATTTTTCGTTTCGGCAGAAAACTGTTGCCAACATTTCTGACTAATGTTTGTAACAATTTCTGCGTTTTACGATTGTTGCTAACATGTTTCCAACATTCTGCTGGAACAAACCTAGTAGTATTGAAAACGGTAACATGAAGTTCTGCTACAAAAGTAATAATTACTACTGCATATTATTTGGTGCAAAAACGGAGCAGAGTTTTACTATAACGCGTACCTGGGTCCTATATAGTGCTACACATTGTAACTGTGTAGGTTACATTTGCATGAATATTTACCACATTTTTTTCGTGTACATTTTCTTGATTCTAATATTTATATTGTCATTTTTAAATACGGTTTGAACCACTCCGATGAATGCGTTTAGCAAGAAAATTTAAGTTAAGTTTTCATACTTTTCTTTTGTTTAAGTTATGTGTTATGTGTATTTAGTATTTAAAAAAGTATTAATACAATTTGAAGAACTTGCAGAAGCCCTCCAGGAAAAATTTATGGGTGTGCCACTGGTTCAGCAGGCGCTAAAACAGACGGGACGGAGGAGGGCAGCCGCTCCCCCTGCCCTTAGCACGCTACGCCACTGGGCGAGTTATAAATAAAAATATGAAAAGTGACCAAGAGTAAAGTACTTTTTATTATTAAAGATTGAACAAAATTGTATAGGGAAATGTTGTAGAGAATTAAATTTTATGTCAAAATTTAACGAATTGAAGTAAAAAAATATATTTTTTATCAATTTTTTACATTATGGATTAACAGTTTTTAAAATATTTGGCTTAAAGCTGAAATTAAAAAATATATTTGAAATTATTATTATTTTTAAATTTTGCTTCCTTTTGCCCAATATTTAAGTTGTCATGAGTTACTTATGTAAAAAAATGATAATTAATTATTTTTACTCTCATGCTTTAACTTCAATTTTTGATATAAATTTAAATTTTCTACAACATTTACTTATACAATATTGTTCAATTTTTGAAAATAAAAGTAGCCACCCAGCAAACACTATTTGCCGGCAATGTACATTTTTCATATTGGCATTGATGGTAAAGCATTGGCAATTGGTGGCAATATTATGCCAACATCTTATACGCATTAAAAAGTCAACCCTAAATAAACACTTAATTGCCAATAAATTTTACATGCAGGCGAATTGCCGGCAAGCATACAAAAATGGCGGCATACCAATCCTGATTAAATAAAGCACGCGTTTTGTTGCAGGCAAATAAATATTGGATTTTTGAGGCAAACCTTCAACGCATATTCATACTTTTTAAACCATATTATTAACATTGGTATTTAACTAACATTAAAGCAATCTTTTTGATCTGTTTTATTTATAATGGCAGCTAAACAACATTATTTTATATTTTTTACATAATTTAAAGAAAATGGCCTTTTCATACCATTTTATTGTTAAAAATCATGCAAATAAAAATTAGGTCAAACAAAATGTTTATTATGTATTTTGGAGCAAATAAAAATAAAATGATGGTAAAATTAGCTACGTTAATTTCGACCGAAGGTGACCGCTTTGTGCATTTGTTTTCTACGTGGTTTTCTAGCTTTTTAGTTTTTTTTTAAAGAAAAGAGTTTTTTAATAGACATAATTAAATGTATTCATTACCTAATAAGTGTGTGTTGTGTGATTAATTGGTGATGGCTAGTCGAGAAGGCAAGATATTCAAGTAGACTGTTAGGAGCTGTAAACATTTTGTTTAAAACTTTATTAAAAGTTTTAAAGACGTGTTAATAAAAATATTATATATATTTAATAGTTTTTTGACATACCGATAGAAGGCGTAATGGACAATAAACTACTACGTCTCTGCAATATCTTCGCTTTTTATCGTCTAAACCGTACCCATTAGACAAAAATAATTCGAGAGCGGTGTGCGGTAGGTGATCTCACTTAGCTTTGAAAGAAATATCTTCGGCTAGTGTAAAAATCTGCATCTCCAAGTTGGACAGTGTTCCGAGAGATGGTACTTTGCATTGCAAGGAAATTGCATGCAGTAAGGAGTTTTTTTCCTATTTTAATTTTCAAATAAAATACCGCATCATTTTTAGCTTTTAAAAAAAGTATATGCGATAATTTTCGTCAATAAGACGTCAGCTTGCTACTTGGGAGTATCTGCATTTGCCCACTTTCATGTCTTTTTGTTATCTTTTTGCCAATAACTTATTAATGATGGATGCCATCATCTTAAACGCATTTTTTGCCAATAACTTATTAATGACGAATGCCATCACTTTATCTGCAACACGTGGCCTAATAACGGCCAATTGCCCACTGTCGCGTCTTTTTGATACCTTTTGCCAATGCCTTGCCATTAAAGAGTGTTGGCAATGCCAGTATTAAATTAAATGTACAACGCCGGCAAAAAATGTTATATAGGTAGCTCCTAAGCATTTTTATATTTTTAGTTATAACTCGCCCTGTATAATACCATTTGGAGTAAATTTTTTTATTTATTTATTTTGGACCATGCGACCAGTTTTCCCAAAATTTCGTTTTAAAATTCAAAATTTTTTGATCCATTTGACCTCTTGTAACACCAATCCTGGGACACACTGTATATGGTATACAGGTATTTCAGAATGGAATTGTGATTCTTAAGGGTGAACAGTGGCGTACCTAGAGGTATCGGGGTCCAGGGCGGAGAAGAAAAGTTGGAGCCCCCAAGCAAACTACATTTTTAAGCAAGCAAAAAAAAGGTCCTTACCCTCCAAATGGGGCCTCTCCTTCCAACTTAACATAATATACTTTACGATTAGGGCCCTCCTTTTTGTGTGCTACTTAAAAATAAGAAAAACAACACTCCTGAACACTAATATTTAGCTTCTTTTCTATGAGTGTGAATTCTTTGATCATTTTAGCAAAAAATGTTTAAATAAACTTACAGGGTGGCGCACCACAAACACCTCGGTCTCTAATACAAAAACGGTAGGTATTTTTTTTAATATCCTTTTACAGGCATATGTGGGTATATTAGGAGCATAATTTAAAATTATAAGAAATTATACAGGGTGCTAAAAAAAAGATCCATATCAAACCTATGTTTTCTTAATGGATTTTTGAAAAAATCATGACAAAAACCAAATTTTAATAATCCTATGTTAATGGCGCTTATTTTTGTCTATTATGTTATATTATGGGTTGGCGAACTAATGGCACGCGTGCCCAAGTTACTGAAAAACAAAGTATTGAACTAAGTAATGACCTTTTTTTTGCTCTTCAAACTTTTTCGTCCCTAAAAAATAAATTATGGCACGCCAAGAACATCATTTTACATTTTTGTAAAAAATGGCATGTTCACACCAAAAGGTTTGCCATCTCTGTTCTAGAATCTAAACTGTGCCATCACCTACATTTATTTTTTGCTAGAAATTATACAGGGTGTCCAGAAAATACTATTTAATATTAGCTACCTTAGACTGAAAATTATTCGCTTATTTTAAATAAAACAACCATGATTTGAAAAATAAAAAAAAACAACAAATTTAAAAATTATAGATTTATTTTTTACATTATATGATACAGTTTTTGGTACGGCTTTGCATAAGCAATAATGCAAGTATATGTATGAAACTTAAATACTGAAAAATGATGGCTTGCCTAATGAAAAGATGGCTTAAGCACTTTCACACTGAAATAAATAATCTCTTTTCATACAATTGAAATAAAAATAGTCGGTAAATTTGCTCCTTGTTCGAATACAAAGCGCGCCTGGCACTGAGTCGTGATAAAAGTGGCTTTCGCAAGGTCATTTCTGAGGCGCCTCTACGGAGATGGTTATGGTTGAGGATGCTGAGGCGCCGCAAATAGGATTCTTACGAAAGCCAGTTTTAATAATTCTGAACCGCTTTATACAAAATACTTACTTACAAATAAATAAACATTATTTTTACAAGTAAATAATATACATGTTTAGTTTTGGGAGCAACTCGTTCGTTTTGTAGCGTTATTTTTGGTAATCAGAGCTTAGATTTGACCAGATGGGACAACGTTGAGTGAGAACGCTGAGAAGGTTTCTCCCTTCTTGCCAATGGCCTTGGCTTGGTATTGGCCAATATCGTTTGAATCGCAGGAAACGATCTGTAATGTGTATCTTTTTCCGTCTGCAGTAAACTTATATTTGGCGCTGCTCTCCTTGATTTGTTTGCCGTCCTTGAGCCAGCTAATCTGTAGGGGTTCCTCTTCGGTTTCAGCTGCAAAAGTGGCTGTTTCGCCCTCTGAAACCGTGGCGGATATCGGGAATGTTTTGAACACAGGACTCTTGGGCTGTTCGCCTGGAACTACAACGTTCAATGTGCAACTGCTGAAACTTTCTCCAGCGTCATTGAATGCTTCGCAAGTGTAGACTCCCGAATCTTCGGGGAAGATTTCGGCGATTAGTAATTTGTAGATGTTGGCTTCGTTGATGTATTGGAAGTCTTTGCTGGGTTTGATTTCTTTGTTGTTGTGTAACCAGATCACGTCGAATTTGTCAGCACCGATGATACGACATGAGATCGTCACGGGCTCACCATCTTTTGCAAAGGCTGACTCCAAGTGGCTTACTATCGTTGGTGGTTTATCTTCTGTTTTCTTTTTACCATTAGTTTGATTTGTCAGAACTGGAAAAAGAGTGTTTATTTTAATTTTTTCACAAAAAACTAAATTTTAAATGGGACCACCAGTATAATATCTCCTATATTGATAGAATATGGCATTCTAAATACGATAACACCTCCCATGTAATTTTTTAAAACTTCTGAGTCATTTTATTACATCATGTATTCATAATATAACTGGTGGTCCAATAAATGTCTAATAAACGTAATTTTATTGATACGAAAACAGTTACGAAATTTATACCTAGTATTTGGGTCATACAATAATGGTTTGAAGGCTTCGTAATTAAAAAAACTATTTGTATATTCTTTAAAAAGCTAAAATACTTACTCTTAATACTAAGTTTGCAGGTAGTTTCAGCTGTTCCCATTGAATTGGTAGCTTTGCATACATATTCGCCTTCATCTTCAGGGTAAACTTCATTAATATGTAGTTTGGCGATTCCATTTTTGTATTTGAGATCAATTACTTCGGAGGAACTAAGGGTTTTTCCGTTCTTGGTCCATATTACTTGTGGTTCTGGGTCTCCTTGTACATGCGCTGTTAATGTGAGGCTATCACCATCGCTAACTGTCAAATCTTTCAGTCCTTTTGTAAATTGTGGGGGCGCCATTGTTGAGTCTGGGGGAACTAAATAATAGATAAATTAATTAAACAGACAACCTATTAACGACCTGGTTAGTTCAACAAATAAACAATTTTTGAGATACATACGTGCAAGTTCTTTGGTAGCACTTCTTGACCTGTTGGGGCTTCCTGTAGAGTCCAATCTTCCATATTTTCTAGGTGTCTTTTTGTCCCCATCTCCAACACTTAGTGTAGAAGAAGAGTGTGCTAAACTGTTAGTACTTGCGTTGGCAGATCTAGGTTGAATAGGATTTGGTTGTGTGACTTGTTTTCTGATGGTAACTGGTATTGGCGCTGGTTTAATGGGATGTTCAATATACTTCCTATCACCAGAATGCAATATTCTTTCAGCCATTTGTGTTTGTTCTTCCGTGTTTGTCTGTCCTTCAACAATAACCACACATGAAGTTTCATCTTGACCGTGTTTGTTTGTTGCTACACAAGTATATTTTCCGGAATCCGATGGTCGGCATCCCTGAATTTCCATTGTTATTACACCATCTGAGTGCGACATAGAATATTCGTATTTGCTGAGTTCTCGTTTGTCTTTGTACCATTTGACTGTTGGGAATGGTTTACCACTAAGACAACATAATAGCTTGCAAGTGTCGCGTTCTTGCATGACACGAGGTCTGAGCAAGAAAGTAAAGCTTGGTGCACACTCTTGTTCTTCTTGCCAGAAAGTGTATGGTAGTGGTTCACGTCTTCTAATTTGTGGTGCTTCTGGTTTGTATTCTGGAACGACTTTGGGTAATGCTAAAAATAGAATAACAAAATTATTTAAAAATACCTCCTACAATCGATTTAAAATAAACATAGAGTAGAGAGCGAAATTATACACAAAACTTACGTTGTACATTAAGGAATACAACTTCTTCTCTAGATCCATAATGGTTTTCTGCCCTAATAATATATTCACCACGGTCTTGTAACTTAGCCCTATTAATAACGAAGTAATAGTCGTCGCCAGCATATCTCTTCATGAACTTGACGCTCTGTCGAAGTTCAACGTTATTGTGATACCAACTAACAGTGGGCGTAGCAACACCAATAACTCTACAGTAGAATTTGACACTCTGGCCTTCATAGCAGAATGCGCTTTGAGGTTTAATAACAAATCTAGGTGCAGCTTGTCTACGGTCTAAAAAAAAATACGTGGCAAAATAATGAAATTTGTGGAAAAAAGAGTTACTTACCGAAGTATGCATCATGTATCTTGTATTTGTCAATAAGCAATTTACGTAGAGAGGAGTATTCTGAGAGTCGACCAATTGGTAGAGCAAATGAATCCCAAGCATCATATTTCGCACGAATTCTGTCACGCATGCGCAAGTATTTAGATTGGTCGATAGTCTTGGTCCTATCGCTGTGGTCGCCGGCAAGCCATGAATGCAACAAACATTCTTGAGCGGTTAAGCGTTTTCTGCAAAAAGATATTATAAGCAATAGATTTTAGATTAGGGTAAAAAATTACTTACTCCTTGTTTTTAAGCAGTAATCTACGAATAAAGTCTTTTCCTTCTTCTGATACATTTGCGAATGCTTCTTCATCAAAGTCCCAGTCACAAGCCTTAACATTTTTCAAGGTTTCAATATCGTTTTCTCCCGCAAATGGTGACAAACCGCTAAGCAAAACATATGCTAAGACACCAACTGCCCACATATCAGTGTAGAAACCAACTGGTTCGCGCTCTACAATTTCTGGAGCTGCAAATTCGGCTGTTCCTGTAGAGATCTTTACTACTTCGTTGGGGTCTAATTTAGTTGCTAAACCAAAGTCAATCAACTTAATATTTGTTCCTTTGCGTGTTTGACACATAATATTTTCTGGTTTAATGTCAAGGTGAATAATGTTCTTTTCGTGCATATGTTTAATACCTTCGCATATTTGTCTCATATAATTAATAACTTCTGCTTCAGACATGCTATAACCTTCAGCTGTGATACGTTCAAACAATTCACCACCTGATAGGAATTCGTATATAAGAACCATTTCATCGTCATCTTCAAAGGCGTCGTGTAGATTAATAAGTTTAGGGTGGTGTAACTGATTCATGATATCAATTTCCTTACGAATAAGTTCTTTTTCCATAGCATGGGATACAGGTATAAACTTGGCGGCAAATATATTTCCAGTTTTACGTTCACGGCATCGGTGGACAACTCCAAATGCTCCAGTTCCAATTTCTTCTAGAATATCGTAATCATCGTAAACACTTCTTGTCTTAATTTCCACGGGTTGTGGTACAAATTTGGAATAAATATCAAATACATAGTTGTCGTAGTCTTTGATTGGTTCTTTGTGAGACTCTCTGATCTTTTTGCCGTTTTCATCTGTTTCGTATTTCCTCTTTTCTACCTTCTTCTTGAGAGTGTCTTTCATTGTAACCAAGGTACTGACTTCAGATGGATCAGATCTACCATAAATGTTTTCTGCGTATATTCTGAACTCGTATTGGTGCCCAGGAGTTAATCCGCTTACAGCCATAGTTGTGAGGCGAGTATTACCTACTCTTATCCATGTGGATAGAGGATGTTCACGTCTTTCTACCATGTAGTTAGTAATATTACTGCCACCATCCCATACTGGTGCTTTCCATGTTAATGCCAATGAGTCAGTTCCAATATTATCAATAGCTGGGAACCTTGGTGGATCAGGACGGTCGGCTATTTGAATCTTGATTATGGCAGTGTCCTGTCCAAGTTCATTTTCAGCGGTTATCCTATATGGTCCACTGTCTAATTTGCTTGCGTCACGAATGGTAAGAATTGCATGCCTGTCTTTAACTTCTACATGATAGTGGCCGCCAGATTCAATAACTTCACCTTCTCTTACCCAACTTATCCTTGGTCTGGGGAATCCAGTGAACGGAATTTTAACAATGACGTTTTCACCCTTGTCAAAGTATGCGCTATCACGGAATCGTGGTGGAATGTTTAGTTTAGGTGCAGCTAAAAAAAATATTAAATAATTTAAGTTACTTATTATTATGATACTAAACTTACTCATTATTAATAATTCAGCTCTTGTAGATTTAATTCCAGCCTTATTGGAAGCTCTGCAAACGTATTCATCAGCATCTTCTCCAAATACGTCATGAATGACAAGATGATGGACCTCTCCTTCACTATAAATGTGATATCTTGAACCATTAGTAATTTCTCTAGCTCCCTTGTACCATGTTATTGTGGGAGCGGGTACGCCAGTAATGGTACATTCGAACTTGGCGTTGTGGTTTTGGATACATTGAGCATTCTTCAATGGTTTTATTATTTCTGGTGGCGTTGGAGCAAGTGGATCCTTAATAACAACTGATGTTGATGCTGATGATGGTTCAGATATACCAGCAATATTTTGTGCAAAAACTCTAAACTCGTACTGACGTCCTTCAATAAGATTGGAAATATTAATTTGAGTTGGTAAACACAATGAAACATTAACGCGTTGCCAAGCAAGTTGACCAACTTCACGTTTGTCGATCCAGTATCCTTGTACTCGTGCACCACCGTCATTTTCTGGTTTGGTCCATTCCAGGTTGACGAAATCACCACCAACTTGAGTAACAACTGGAATGCCGGGAGGTGATGGTGGGTCAAATGGAGCCTTCGCTCTAACTGGGTTCACTCCTTCTAGTGGTGGTCCCATTCCGTTGTCATTAACAGCCATAACTCTGAATAAATATTCTTGTCCTTCAGTCAATCCTTGGACAGTAAAGCTTGTGTCTCTACACGAGCTAGATACGGTTATCCAGTGTGTTCCAGAGATGTCTTTTCTTTCTACTACGTAATGAGTTACCCGAAGGCCTCCATCGTAACTTGGAGGTTTCCAACCAAGCGTGCAAGTGTGCTTGGTAATGTCAGTGGTCTCCAAAGGTCCATTTGGCGGTCCTGGAAGTCCGGTAATATACACTTGGAAGTTTCCAGATGCGCTACCACTATCATTTTTAACGGTGAGGTTGTAGTTACCTGCATCGGATTTCTTAATGTCTTTGATGAAGATAATAATATAATCGTCAAAGACAGTGTATCTAATGTGGGAATCATCGTCAATGGTTTGTCCATTTTTGGTGAGAATGACGTCCAAAGGTTGGTCTCCGGAGTAGTAAATCTTAATCTTCGTATTGTCTCTCTCAGCCAAATATTGATCTCCTGGCATTCTTTCAATTCTTGGTGGGTCTGAAATTAAAACGGGGATGTTAATAAATATAATAAAATAAAAAATATGTCAAATAGATCTTTGTTTGTGTTAAGTAAAATAATAATAGTTCTGTGACTAAAAATAAATTATTTTATTTCTAGGTTTACCAAAGACAATTATAGTAAAACTATAATCGTCTTTGGTTTTACCTAGTTTAATAGCTACTGTTTTCTTAAGAATGCATAGTTTTATTTTGAATGAGTGTAGTTTAGGGTTATTTACATGAATACTTACTTCCAATTTTGAGTCGGGCAGTTGTAGTAACTGCACCAAGAGAATTACTAGCTTCACAGGTGTAATCTCCATCATCAACATCCAGAAGATCAGAAATATGTAACCAAGAAGTGCCACCTTTGCGTTCCAATCTAAATCTACCGCCTCCTTGGATTTCACGGCCATTTCTTAACCAGCGGAATACTGGTTCTGGTTTACCAGAAGCTTCACATTCTAAGCTTACGGATTTTCCTAGAGGAGCAGAAGTATTCTGTAATCTTTGTATCCATTCTGGTTTTCTCCACCAAGTACTTCGCATACTTTAACAGGTGCTGTGCAGGTACTGGGTTCACTCTTTCCTGCGGCATTTAGGGCGATTATTCTAAATTCATATTCAGACCTGTCGTGCAAGTTAAGAACTGTGAAGTTAGTGTCACTAACATTATAGTCATTACATTTAGTCCACAATGGACTTCCAATTTCTCTCTTTTCAATAAGATATCCAGTAATCCTTGATCCCCCATCTGAGCTTGGTGGTTCCCAAGTAAGATCAACATAGCCTTTGCCGACATTGACAACTTTGGGATTGCGTGGTGGTGATGGGATATTAAATTTACCTTTAAGTTTGAATCTAGATGATGCAGCAGAAGGCTTGCTGAAACCAGCGGCGTTTTTAGCACGAACTCTAAATTCGTATTCTTGGCCAGTGACCATGTTGTATAAATCAAAGTGATTATCTTTAATAAGGTAATCACTGGCACTAACCCAGTGGGTATCGCGTACGTCTCTGAATTCAAGTTTGTATCCTTGAATTCGAGAACCGCCGTCATGAGCTGGTTTATCCCAAGTCAAGTTAATTGTATTACTATCCCAGTCAACTACACGTGGGGGGCCTGGTGGCTCAGGAATTGTAAATGGATATTTGGCAACAACTGGTTCAGACGTTTCAAGAGGTTCACTAATACCATATTGGTTTTCAGCACGTATACGGAAGCTGTATTTTTTGTTAGGTTCAAGACTCATAACATCGTAGTGAGTGTTACGCACAAAACTGCTGACTTTAACCCAGATACCATTGGTGTCTAATTTTTCCACGATGTAATTTGTTACAGGTGAACCACCGTCATCAAGTGGAGGTCTCCACGCCAATGAGCAGTTATCTGGAGTAACATCCGAAACATCAAGAGGACCTTGGGGTGGTTGAGGTCTGTCGACAACAAGTACTCTGCAAGAAGCTGAATCAGATCCCATAGAGTTGGTAAGTTTAATAGTATAACTGCCAGTATCTGAACGCTTGGCAGATTTGTTGTAAAATATGGATGCAATATCGTTTGTTTCCATTTTAATTCTATCATCCAATGTAACTTCGTCGCCATTGATAGTCCAAGTAGCTTTGGGTTTAGGGGTAGCTACATATGGAACAGTAATCTTAAGTTCTTCACCTGCAATAACAATAATGTCACGGATGCTCAAATCAGATGTGATCTTTGGTGCTGAAGGTGCAGCTCTAGCGCAAATAGCATCCGATGCAGAACTCCATGGTCCTTGACCTGCAGCGTTAACAGCCGCAACTCTAAATTCGTATTCGTGGTTCTCAATAAGGTTAATAACTTTAAGGTCCAAGTCTGGTACTAAGGCATGAGAAGCTTTAGTCCATTTATCTTCAGTAATAAGACGTTTCTCAACAACGTAACCAGTGATAGGCGACCCTCCATCATGGCGGGGTTTGGTCCATTGAATAGTAATTGAGTCTTCGCTGGTGTCAATTCCTCTTGGAGCACCAGGTGCACCAGGAGGATCAAATGGATGTCTGGCACGAATTGGCTCTGAAGTGACTGCAGGTTCTGACTGACCATAAATATTTTCAGCAATTACCCTGAAGTCATATTCTTTTCCAAGGGTTAAGTTACGAATTCTAACAAATGGTACCGTAACATAGCTGCTGACCTTGGTCCATGTGGATGATTTAGCTTCTTTCTTTTCCACAATGTAGTTGGTAATATCAGCTCCACCGTTATCCTTGGGTGGCTGCCAGTAAAGGGTAAGCGCATCACCGGCAAATTCATCTGCTCTAAGATTTTCGGGTTTACCAGGTCTATCAAGAACCTTAACATTAATAGTTGCTGTGTCAAAACCAGAAGGATTTTTAAGTTGTAGGCGATATTGCCCACTGTCCGATCGCTTGGAATTTTTGACAATAATGCTGGCATAATCATCAGCCAGTTGTGGGAACACGCGGCTATCTGATTCGTCTAGAAGTCTGTCATTGGCAAACCATGATGCGGTTGGTTTAGGGAAGCCAACGTATGGAACATGAATACTGAAGTCTTCTCCAGCGCGTACAGTTATGTCCCGAACTCCGCCCAAATCCATGCGTGGCTTATTAGCCTGTTCTTCAATAAGGATCGGATTACTGGGTCTACTTGGGTCGGATTTTCCTGCGTCATTGACGGCAATAACTCTGAATTGATATTCTTCACCTTCCTTTAATTTTGGAACGGTGTAAACAGTATCGTTAATTGGATGTGAGTTAACGTCAGTCCAGTCATCTGAACCCTTAGGACGTTGTTGTAGAATATAACCTTTAAGTTTAGAACCACCGTCGCTCTTAGGTGGTCTCCATGATAATGTAACACTGTCTTTGGTAATACGATCAGCCTTTGGTGGTTCTGGGGCAGATGGTTTAAACCTTTGGTGTTGTGCAATAATTGGTTCCGTGGGTTTACTTGGTTCTCCAGGCCCAGCTTCATTAACGGCAATAACACGGAATTCGTATTTGTTGCCTTCACGCAAATCTTGCACTGTGTATTGAGGATTGGGAGTTGGGTAATTATTAACTTTAACCCAGTCACCTCCACGTTCACGCTTTTCAACAATGTAACCAGAAATTGGTTTTCCTCCTGTAGATACGGGTGGGTTCCATTTCAATGAGCACGAGCTGGGACTGTATCCAGTAACCTCCGGTTGGCTTGGAGGACCTGGTGGGTCAAATGGACTCTTGGCAACGACTGGTTTGCCTTCAAGTGGCTCTGATACACCATAAATATTTTCAGCACGTACCCTGAAGACGTATTTCTTGCCTTCAGTAAGGTTACGAGCGGTAAACGATGGTCTAGGACAGACTCCCGGGCATGGACGCCAACTGTCAGTTCCGAATTCGGATATTTCTACAATGTATCCAGTGATGTCACCACCACCATCATCAGTGGGTGGGTTCCATGATAGAGATACTGTATCTTGTGTAGTACCGGTGTACTGAAGTGGACCTTTGGGAATGCCTGGTTTGTCTACTACAATAACCTCGATATCAGCTTCGTCAGAACCATATTCGTTCTTTGCTCTGACGGTGTAAATACCAGAATCGCCTCTATTTGATGTTTCGACGCGGAATCTGGTATGTTCGCTGTTCGTTTCAGTCTGTGAAAAGATATCAAAAGTTGTTACTTGATCTTTTATAGGTTTATAATAAAAAATAAATTAAATTTGAGTAAGTTCGTATACTGTTAAAAAGTTATGGATACAAAAAAAAATATTTAATAAATTTACAAAAACTACAATGTATTTTGAGAAGTATTAAAACCATGCTACTAACGACTTTAAAAAAACTTACGTATACTCTGCTACTCTCTGGTACTTGAACCTTGTTCTTGATCCATTCAATGGTTGGAGCTGGGGCTCCAGATAATGGAATGTCAATGTTAATGGGTTCTCCTGCACGTACTTTGATTTTTCTGCCTATTATTCCGTCAAGCCATAATTTTGGTTTTTCTAAAAAAGATTTATTAGCTTATATAAAATTTCATCGGTCAATACCCATTTACCTTTCATTGGTTTAGCAATAAATACATTGGACGTATCACTGGGTTTACCGTTGCCAGCGGCATTAACGGCCGAAACTCTGTATTCATATTGATGTCCTTCCTGTACTCTATCATCGTAGTATTCTTGGCCTCTAACAGGTTCTTTGTTAACTTTAACCCATCTGCCAGTAGCACGGTCACGGCGTTCCACGTCATAACCAACAATTGGAGATCCGCCATTACTAATAGGAGCAGACCATTTAATTTTAATATGGTCTTTGTCGCTATCCACAAGCTCTGGTTTGCCAGGTTTGCCAGGAACATCTAAAATATTCACAAGTAAGTTGTAACGCACTTAAAAAAACTTGTTAACAAACTCTTTACCGTATTGGTTTTTCGCAACAACAGGTTTTTCAGTGTCAAGAGGATCTGAACGACCCTGCAAATTCTCCGCAAATACTCTAAATTCATATTTTGTTCCTTCTAATAGTCTTGGTACGATTGCGTGGTTGTACTTAGGATTAACGTAGTTAACAGCAGGTACCCAGCCTCCTCCATGAGTCAGATCTCGTTTTTCAATAACATAGCCGCTAAAAATTCATATATAGGTTTACAAATAAAATAACCACTAAAATAAAGTACTTACGTAATTTCACTACCACCGTTATCCTTGGGTGGTTTCCACGAAAGTGTAACGCTTTGAGCAGTAACCTCCTCGTATTCCATTGGTCCTTGGGGTGGTGCAGGACGATCTAAATATATAGTTTAAGAGGATGTTTTCTATTAATAAAAAAAATAACTTACCCAGAACTGTCACTTGGAATGAACCTTCATCAATACCCGAGTTATTTTTAATTAAAATATGATACGAGCCACTGTCGGTACGCTTAGCGTTTACAGTGTGTATAACGGTGTGGTACCCAATAGAGGTTACAGTTGTGCGATCATCAGCTACCAGGGGTTTACTTCCGATAGTCCATTCAACTTCAGGACATGGTTCTCCGATGAAGTCGATGTCAATATGTAAAATTAAACCGGCCTTAATACGTATATCGTTAAGAGGCGTCTTAATTTTGGGAGCCACTGAAAATGTAAAATAAGGTCGGTTATTTTGCGTATCAGCAGGTGTAAATAAAATAATTTATAGGTAATATCTTACAGAATCTAGCCTTAGCAGTGACAACATCAGACGGTTCAGATGGTTCACTCTGTCCAGCTGTATTTGTTGCAATTACTCTAAATTCATAATCTTGACCTTCAGTAAGATCTGGTACTGTGCAAGTATTTTTTCTTGCAGGTACATGTACAGCGTTTGTCCAATAGGGGCTACCTTTCTCTTTCTTTTGAACTATATAACCAGTAATAGGAGAGCCACCGTCGTTCTTGGGTGGAGTCCATTCCAAATCTACATGGTCTTTGTCCCAATCAGTGACAGCTGGTTTTCCAGGAGCACTTGGTTCATCTAGAAAATAAATTAAAATTAGTAATACTGCTGAGATTTGTTAAAACTTGAATGAAACTTACCAAATTCGTTCTTAGCTATGATGCTTCTAGGCGTTTCAAGTGGCTCAGATTCTCCTACGGCGTTAACAGCCTTAACACGGAAGAAGTATTCCTTTTTGTGAATTAGTCTTGTTATGTCATGAGAAGTGATGGTTGCCATTCCGGCATCTGACCAAGTTCCGCGCGACACATCCATTTTCTCAACAATGTAATGAAGAATGGGTGAGCCACCATCGTCAAGTGGTGGTTTCTATGAAATCCTCGCGCTTTCCTTTGTGACATTGCTGACGTCAAGTGGTGGTTGTGGTGGTCCGGGTTTGTCAAGCACTGTTACTTGTGCGGAGGCAGTAAAGCTTCCAAGATCGTTGCTAAGAGTTAATGTATATCTACCAGTATCTGTGCGCAATGCAGCGGAAACATCAAATGATACCTTATTGTTGTAAACAGCATGATCTACTCTATCATCAACCAATACTTCTTTTCCATTAACAGACCACTTAGCAGTAGGTTTTGGTGATGCTTCAATTGGAATAGTCCATCCAAATCTTTGACCTACTTTAACAGTAATATCTTCAAGTAAGCTCTTATTAAATGATGGTGCTAAGAATCTAGGTTTAGCAATTACTGGAATAGACGCTTCACTTGGCTCACTGTGACCACCTTTATTCACTGCGATCACTCTAAATTCGTATTCTTGTCCTTCAGTTAGGTTAGGGACAGTACCCTTTGTAGTATTTCCAGGTACCCTCGCAGCTTCTTCCCATACTCTAAAACAGTAAAATATAGCAAATGTTAAACAGAAATATGTATAATAAACTTACCCGTGTTTTGGTCTTTTTTCAATAATATATTCAGTAATAGGTGCTCCGCCGTCTTTCCTTGGTGGGGCCCATTCAAGGTCGACGTGATCCTTGTCCCAGTCAGTTGGTTTGGGTGCTCCAGGTCTGTCTGGTTTAGTAAATGGATCTTTGGCTGTAATACTTTCCTTTGTAGTTAGAGGAGCTGACTCGCCCTGTTTGTTTACGGCACGAACACGGAATTGATAATCGTGTCCTTCAGTTAAATTAGGAACACGCATAGATGTTCCAACCGACTCTCCGACAGGTACCCATCTCATGTTTTCAGTGTCGAGTTTTTCTACTTGGTAATGAGAAATTTCAGAACCGCCGTCGTCTTTTGGTGGTTTCCAGTGCAAGTTTAATGAGTTCTTGGTAACATTGTCAGCTACAAGAGGTCCCTCTGGAGGTGTGGGTATATCTAAAACTGTTACTTTTACAGTAGCAGTGTCTTTTCCGTTTATGTTTTTAACGGTTAAAGTGTAAGGACCACTATCAGCCCTTTGTGCATCTGTAATCTTAATATGCGTCTTGTAGTCTTCGTTAGTTATTTTGCAGCGGTCTGAATTGAACAAAACGTTGTCCTTATGCAACCATTCCTTGCTTGGTGGAGGTTCGCCGATGACAGGGACATTAAATTCGATAGATTGTCCAGCTTTAACTTTAAGGTCAAACAGAGCATTTCTATCAATCTTTGGAGCAACTAAAAGATACAATTTAATTAGATAAACTTACTTTAAAAAATATATATATACTTACGGTTTTTGGGCCTAGCGACATGAATCTTAGAAGCATCACTTGGTTCACCAGGGCCTGCTTTGTTCACTGCTCTGATTCTAAATTCATAAGGAGTGCCTTCAATTAGGTCTTTAACTTTACCCTTTGGAACATCCCCTTCAACTTCAGCGCATTTTTCCCAGGTCGGATTAAATTTGTCTCGTTTTTCGATAATATAGCCAGTTATTGGAGAGCCACCATCGCTTTCTGGTTTATCCCATTTAAGTTCGACAAAGTCGCTATCATAATCGGTAATTTCGGGAGCACTTGTTTTTCCCGGTTCATCAAATGGATTTTTAGCTTCAATTGCTTGAGCGGTAGTCAGGGGTTCTGATTTACCTTGACGATTTTGTGCGCGAACTCTAAACTTGTATTTGTGGCCTGGAGTTAGACCATCGACATTTAGGGACGTTTGGGGTCCTTCAGTTTCTCCAACTGGTATCCAGCGTCCACTAGCTTCGTCCATCTTTTCGACTACATAGTTTTCAACGGGTTGACCGCCGTCATCCGCTGGAGGCCTCCAGCTGAGTTTACATCCATTTGCGTGTACATCGGATACTTTAAGAGGTCCACCAGGTGGACTTGGAACATCGAGAACAATAACTTCGACTTCCGCAATATCTTTTCCGTTTACGTTTTCGGCGGTTACGGTGTAAGTACCAGAATCACCTCTGGTAGCATTTCGTACAGAAATCTTGGTGTTATAGTCAGTGTGCTGTACCTTGCAGTTTGGCCCAGATTTAACTTCCTTGCCTTTAAGCAACCATTTGGTGGTAGGCATAGGTTCACCAGTAACTTTTACATCAAATCCAAAGGTTTGTCCAGCACGAAGTTTAACTTCAATCAAATTTGTTCTGTCAATTTTGGGAGCCAAATTACGGGCTTTAGCTATAATAGTTGGGGTTTCGTTACTTGGATCTCCAGGTCCAGCAGCATTTACTGCACGAACACGGAATTGATAGGGTTGCCCTTCAATAAGGTCTGGTACAGTAGCCTTAAGTTTATCAGCAGGTACTTCCAGGGCTTTTTCCCATTCGCCGAATTTGTCCTTCTTTTCAACAATGTATCCGGTAATTGGAGCTCCACCGTCATCTTTTGGTGGGGTCCATGCCAAGTCAACGTGGTCTTTGTCCCAGTCGGTGGCCTTGAGATGACCGGGTGCACCAGGTTCGTCAAATGGATTTTTAGCAATAATTGTTTCTTCTGCTTCCAAAGGTTTTGATTCACCTTCGGCGTTTACAGCTGAAACTCTGAATTTGTATTCGTGGTTTGGTGTAAGGCCAGTAACTTCAATATCTAAAAAATTATAAAATCGGTTATTATAGAAATCAGAAATACATTATTTAAAAACTTACTAGGTTCAGTAGCTCTTCCACATGGAACCCAACAACCAGTTTCAGGGTCCATTTTGTCAACTTGGTAGTATTCAATTGGAGTACCTCCGTCATCTTTTGGCCTCTTCCATTTGAGTTTACATCCATTTTTATTAACATCAGATATTTGCAAAGGACCTTGTGGTGGAGTTGGTTTATCCGTTACTGTAACGTTAATGGTGTGCGTATCCTTTCCTGAGCTATTTGTGGCTGTAACTGTGTATTGACCAGTATCATCGCGCCCTACGGGTCTAATAGCGATCTTGGTACTGTAATCAGGGTTGTCAATTGTCGTGCGTTTGTCATTCTTTAAGGTTATTCCATTGTAACGCCATTCAACATTCGGTGGAGGTTCACCGATAATATTAGCTTCAAACTTAAGAGGTGATCCTGCAGAAACTGTAACATCGTGCAAGTAACGCCTATCAATTTTAGGAGCCACTGAAAACAAAACATAAATTGTCACAAAAGCTATTTTTCTATGATATATCGTTAAACTTACGGAATCGAGGTTTAGCAGTAAAGACTTTGCTAGCATCTGATGGAACACTTGGTCCAGCAGCATTAAGAGCGATAACTCTAAATTGATAATCATTTCCTTCAATTAAGCCAGTGACAGTGGCTTTTGGAGTTGGACTAGTCGTTTCAATAGCTTTTTCCCAAAGTGGGCTGTACTTGTCTTTCATTTCAACAATATAACCAGTGATAGGTGAGTCACCATCAGAGGCAGGTTCAGGCCATTTCAGTTCGACGTGATTGGCAGACCAGTCTTCAGGTTCTGGGGTACCAGGTTTAGTAGCGGTAGCTAAAAGTTTATTGAAATTAGAAAGATTTTATTTATATTTAGATATAAAATACGTACTGTAAGGATCTTTTGCAGTAATAGTTCCAATTGTTTCAAGTGGCTCAGACTCGCCTTCTTTGTTAACAGCTTTTACTCTAAATTTATATTCATGTCCGGGAATAAGTCCATCAACCTGCATTTCAGGAACAGCACCAGATGTTTTACCAACTGGCAACCAGATTCCTGTTTCTGGATCCATTTTTTCAACAACATAATTTTCAATTGGTTCACCACCATCATCTTTTGGTCGCTTCCATTTAAGTGTACATCCATCTTTATGGATATCAGATACATCGATGGGTCCTTCAGGTTGTCCAGGTTTGGCTAAAATATTGGAAAAAAATAAGTTCAGTTTAAAATTTAGCAGTTATGGCTGTACTACTCTATACCCAACCTGAAATAAAAATGACAATATACTTACAGACTACAGTAATTTCAATTTCAGCTTGATCCTGTCCGTACTTGTTGACAGCAACAATTTTATAAACTCCAGTATCCTTACGTTCGGGTTTGTCGTTGAAGAATTTGGAGTTATACGGTACATTGTCAACACGTTTATGAGCGGCGCCGGTGATAGTACGACCTTCTTGATACCATGTGACATCGGGAGCAGGTTCACCAGTAACTTTAACATCAATGTAGATAGGTTCGCCCTCCTTAACCGTAAGGTTATGAAGGTTACGGCGATCGATTTTAGGTGCCACTGGAAGATAATTTATTTTTTAATTAGAACATTTGTTACATAAATTTTTCTACATAAGATAAAATTAAATTTGTTTAAATACTTACATCTTCTTGGTTTAGTGATGATAGATTTAGACGCTTGACTGGGCTCTCCAGGTCCAGCAGCATTAACTGCTTTTACTCTAAATTCATATTCAACGCCCTCATCTAGGTTGTCAGCGGTTCCCTTGGTTTCGAAGGGTCCGGTTTCTCCTGCCTTTGTCCATTTTGGTGAGCCTTTCTCCCTCTTTTCAATAATATAGCCGGTGATTGGAGATCCACCATCTTTAGTTGGTGGAGTCCATCTTAAGTCAACATGGTCTTTGTCCCAGTCTACCACTTCAGGGGTACCAGGAGCGCCAGGTTCATCAAATGGATTCTTAGCGACAATAGTTTGTTCTGCTTCAAGTGGTTCGGATTCACCTTCAGCGTTGACTGCGGATACCCTAAATTTATATTCTTGTCCTGGCTCCAGGTTATTAAGGTCAATCTTGGGTTCTTTAGCTCGTCCAGCTGGTACCCAACGACCTGTGGCAGTGTCTAGTTTTTCAACTTGATAGTATTCTATTGGTACACCACCGTCATCTTGAGGAGCATTCCATTTAAGGGTGCATCCCTCTTTGTGTACATCACTTATCTTAAGTGGACCTTCAGGTTTACCTGGTTTGTCCAAAACTTTAATTTCAATGCTTGCTTCGTCTTTTCCAGAACTATTTTCGGCCTTAAGTACCAAAGTACCGGTGTGTTCTCTTTTGGCGATGGGGATTACTAGCTTAGTCCTGTAGTCTTCGACGTCAACATTAATGTCATCGCGGTTCTCTATACGAGCTTTATTAAGGAACCAAGTTTTCGACGGTGGAGGTTCACCAGATACTTTAACATCCAAACGAATATGCTGTCCAGCCTTAACAGTAAGATCTTTTAGTGTGCTGCGGTCAATCTTTGGCGGCACAAATCTGTCTTTAGCAGTAATGGTATCTGATGGTGGAGATGGTTTACTTTCTCCACCTTTGTTAACCGCCTTTACACGGAATGAATATTTCTGACCTTCTTGTAAGTCGGGTACTCTAGCCTCAGTTTTATTTCCGGGAACTTCAACAGCTTTGTGCCATTTTCCGGTAATGGGGTCTTTCTTTTCAATAATGTATTTCTCAACTGGAGCACCACCATCGTTCTTTGGAGGTACCCATTTAAGATCTGCGTGATCTTTGCCCCAGTCTTTAAGTTCAGGCTTTCCTGGCGAATCAGGTTCAGTGTACGGGTTCTTGGCAGTAGTTGGTTCGTCTGTTACCAATGGTTCAGACTCGCCTTCAGAGTTAACTGCTTTTACTCGGAATTGATAGTCTTTACCTTCATTAAGCCCAGTAACATCAGCTTCTGGTGTTTTGGTGGTAGTAACTGGAACCCATCTTCCAGTTTCTACATCCATTCTTTCAACAACGTAGCCACTAATTGGTTCACCGCCATCATCTTCTGGGGCTTCCCATTTAAGTTTGCAACCTTCAGCGCTAACATCTGAAACTTTAAGTGGACCTTTTGGTTTGGCCGGCTTGGTTACGACCGAAATTTCTACTTCAACGGTATCAACACCGGAATCATTTCTGGCAGTGACGACATAAACACCAGTGTCACTTCTTTGTGCTTTTGCAATACAAAACTAGTGTGGTAATCTTCGTTATCAATTTTAAATTTGTCATTTGTTCTTAATGTCTGTTCTTTAAATGTCCAGGTTACAGTAGGTGCAGGTTCACCTTTTACGTCAGCTTCCAAACGAAGTAGCTGTCCTGGGCGAAGGACCTTTTTGGTAAGGTTCTTGCGATCAATCTTTGGTGCCACTAAAAAGAAACGGTAATTTTATTATTTAGGTTAATTGCTAAATAATATGTTGGTAATATAGACTACAGTACTATTAAACTTACAGAATCGGGGTTTGGCAATGACTGGTTTGGATGGATCGCTAGGTTCACTTGGCCCTGCTTTATTTACAGCAACGATTCTAAATTCGTATTCGTGCCCTTCTTCAACCGTTTCCACACGACCAGTGGTTCTATCTCCAGGGACAGTGGCTGCATCAATCCAACCACGTCCTGCCTTATCGTGCATTTGGATAATATATTTTTGAATAGGCGCTCCACCATCGCTAACTGGTGGTTTCCAGGCAAGTTCAACAAAGTCTTTGTCCCAGTCTTTAAGATCTGGACGACCGGGTTTGCTTGGTTCATCTAAAAATAAAACATCATGTAATAAGGTAAAATCGTTTCTAAAGAAGATTTATTGTTCAAAAGGCTTGACTTATATACTTACCAAATGGATTTTTAGCAATAATTGATTTCTCTGTTTCAAGTGGTTCTGATTCACCTTCTTTATTTACAGCTTTTACTCTGAATTTATAAGGTTTGCCTTCCTGCAAACCAGTAATATTGGCTTCGGGTTCTGTGCTTCTGCCACAAGGTATCCATTGGCCGCTAAGAGGGTCGAGTTTCTCAATTTCGTAGTGGTCAACTGGAGTGCCTCCGTCATCATCTGGTTTCTTCCATTTAAGTTTACAGCCATGTTTAGTAACGTCAGAAACATCCAACGGTCCTTTTGGTGCAGATGGTTTTCCCAGAATAGAAATTTCGATCTCGGCTTGGTCTTCACCAACTTCGTTTTTAGCTATGATAGTATATTTTCCAGATTGAGTTCTCTTTGATCGGAGTACAAAGAACTTAGTATTGTAGTCAATATTATCAATTTGAATGTCCTCGGTGGATGTAAGTTCTTTGCCTTCATAAAGCCAGGTGACGGTCGGTGGAGGTTCACCTTGAATATTGACATCTAAGCTAATTGAAAGTCCTGCTTTAACGCTTAATGGTTTGAGGTTGGTGCGGTCAATGAGAGGTTTCACTAAAAAATAATTGTTAGAAATTTTAAATTATTGCAAATAAAATTATAACTTACAGAATCTAGCCTTTGCTGTATGCCAGTTGGTCTGTTCGGATGGCTCTGATGGTCCAGCTTTATTAATAGCCCGAACCCTGAATTTGTATTGATTTCCTGGTTCTAGTTTGCCTACTGTACCCTGGCATTGGGGTCCAACTTCAGCCACTTTGGCAAATTGGCCGGTAAATTTATCCATGGCTTCAATAATGTATCCAGTAATAGGAGCACCTCCATCCCTAACTGGTTTGTCCCATTTAAGTTTGACGGAATGTTCATCCCAGTCAACAATTTCTGGTAAACCGGGTGGTGCAGAAATGTCGTAAGGATTCTTAGCAAGAGTTGCGGTGTCGGTTTCCAGAGGCTCTGATTCACCTTCTTCGTTAACTGCTTTTACCCTGAAGTTATATTTTTTATTAGGTTCCAGGCCCGTTATCTCCTGTTCAGTTTTGTCAGGATCCACAAATCCAGCTGGAACCCATTTTCCAGTTTGCGTATCTTGTTTTTCAAGTACGTAACCGGTGATTGGAAGGCCGCCATCATCCTTGGGCTTATCCCATTTAAGTTTGCAACCTTCTTTGTGTACATCACTAACTTCGAGTGGTCCCTCTGGTTTGCCGGGTTTGTCAAGTATAATTACCTCAACGGGAGCCTCATCGAACCCAGAGTCATTTTCAGCTCTAAGTGTGTAAGTTCCAGTATCTTTTCTTTTAGTGTCTGTCAAGACGAGTTTTGTGTTGTAGTCCTCGTTGTCGATCTTGACATTAGGTCCATTCTCAAGTGGCTTGTGAGCAAAGCTCCAAGTGTATTTCGGTGGAGGTTCACCTTTGACGTCTACATCGAATTTGACAAGCTGCCCTGCACGAACTTTGACAGTGTGCAATTTGTCTCTATTAATTAGGCGACGCACTAAAAAATATAAATGATTATTTGCATAATTTATAATATAAATTCTATTTTGTAGCTATGTCTTAAAAAATAATTAACTTATTATACTATGAAATTTTTAGCGCAACTTACAATGTCTGGCTTTAGCAATATGGTTTCCAGTTGCGTCAGAAGGTTCACCAGGACCAGCTTTATTAACAGCCCTTACGCGGAATTGGTAAGTATTACCTTCTTTAAGTCCGGGAACTCTCGCTTCACATGCAGGAGACTAAAATTTTTTTATTACATATTTATCTTTCACGGTAAATGACATATACTTACATCAGTGGTAAGAATTTCATCCCAAGAAGTGGAGAACTTCTCTTTCTTTCGATAACATATCCGGTAATAGGTGCCCCGCCACTGCTCTTGGGGGCAGTCCATTTAAGGTCAACGCGATCGACATCCCAGTCTTCAATTTCTGGTGTTCCTGGTTTTCCAGGAATGTCGTATGGGTTCTTGGCAATAATTGTGCCCTCAGTCTCCAATGGTTCAGATTCGCCTTCATCATTAACCGCTTTCACTCTAAAGTCATATTCGTGACCTTCGGTGAGACCTTTTACATCCATTTCGGTATCGTTTGGACCGGTGCGTCCAACAGGTACCCATCGGCCAGTCGCTTTGTCAAGCTTTTCAACTACGTAACCAGTAACTGGTTTACCACCATCATCTTCTGGTTTGTCCCATTTTAATTTGCATCCGCTCTTTGTAACATCAGATACCTTAAGTGGTCCCTTTGGTTTTCCAGGTGATGCTATATTAATTATTAAAAATAGTATTACTTATTCGGCTAGAAAGAAGTATAAACTTTTAAATAAATATCAACTTACAAAGAACTGTGACTTCCACTTCAGCTTCATCTGAACCATGCTCGTTTACGGCCTTAATTTTGTACACACCAGTATTTTTACGAACTGAATTTGTAATGTTTAATTTGGTGTTATAATCTACATTGATAATTTCAATATTTCCTTCGGATTTAAGTTCAGTATCAACTTGGAACCAGGTGCATGTCGGTGGAGGTTCACCTCTGACATCAATATCGTATTTGATAGGTTTACCAGCACGAACAATAATGGGTTTAAGATTTGTGCGGTCAATTCTTGGCTTAACTAAAAACAGCGACATAAAAGGTACATTTTTTCAAGTATAAAATATGTTATAATACTTACGTGATTTGTGTTTAATAATTTGCATTTGAGAAGCATCGGAAGGTTTACCAGGACCAGCTTTATTTACCGCTATCACACGGAACTGGTATTCTCCTCTCTCTTTAAGGTCTTCAACCCTAGCCTGAAGTTGATCACCAGGTACCTCAGTGGCCTTTTCCCAATCAGGCTTGTAGCGATCTTTCTTTTCAATGATGTACTTTTCTATGGGAGAACCACCATCGCTTTGTGGAGGGGTCCATTTAAGGTCCACACCCTTGTTGTCGTAGTCAACAATTTCTGGTACTCCTGGTTTTCCAGGTTCATCTAAAAAAATAGTATGAGTGTTAGTTTATTTTTATCCTATTAGTAGCAGTTATTATTCTTACCAAATGGATTTTTGGCTAGTGTGGGCCTATCAGATACAAGAGGTTCAGAATCGCCCTCATTGTTACAAGCGGTAACTCTAAACTTGTATTCAGAACCTGGATTAAGACCAGTTACTTCAAATTCGCCCGTGCCATCAGGTGACAACTTATCACCAGGAACACGACCGCATCGGACCCATTTTCCAGTTGCCATGTCCATTTTTTCAATTTCATATTCTTTAACTGGACTTCCTCCATCATCTTCAGGTTTCTTCCAGCTAACTTTGGCTTTTTCTGCTGTGACATCACTTACTACTAGAGGTCCTTGTGGAGCCCCTGGTTTGCTGAGAACTGTTAGTTCAACAGTTTCCTGGTCTTTTCCGTTGCAGTTTTCAATTATAAGCGTGTATTTTCCAGTATCTTTTCTTACTGCATTAAGAAGTGTAAAGTCCGTGTGATAATCGGCATTTTCAATTTTAATTCGTTCGGTGTTAGTAAGTGGAATGTTATCTCTCCAAACCCACTTTACTTCCGGTGGGGGTTCACCCATGAAGTCTACAGCCCATTTGTGTGTACGTCCAGCCTTTATTGTAATCGATTTAAATGTTTCTCGGTCAATTCGTGGTTTTACTGTAACACACAAATAAATCAGTCATTACTTAAAAAAATAGATTATACATGAAGTCTATGTACACATATCTATAAAATATGTTGAAACGTCGCAATTCCAAAAATAAATACTATAATACCATACAAGTAATATAAACAAAATCAAGAAAAACCATTTTGTATACAATCAAAACCAAAAAAAACACACGAAATTTTAAATCACCCATAGTCAAAAAACTTCCAAATAAACTGTAATAAAGATATTTTCCTAGATATTTGGCAATTAATAAAAAACAAATTAGTTATAATTTCAAATTCAAAAACATCGATTATTTTGGTTAAATCAAACAAAAAAGTCTTACAATTCTTATGTTTGCAGAGGTGGTTATCTGTGGGCTCAGATGGAGCACTAGGTCCAGCTTTGTTGTGTGCTTTTACTCTGAATTGATAAACCTGATTTTCTTTTAAGCCTTCTACCTTTACTTCGGGATTACTATCTTCTGTCTTTGCAACTTCTTTCCAGTCTGGCGAAAATTTGTCTTTCATTTCAACAGTGTAATGAGTAATTGGTCGCCCACCATCATTTTCAGGTTTGGCCCATTTCAAGGTGGCACTCTTGTTATCATAGTCAATAATTTCTGGTTTTCCCGGTTTACGAGGCTCGTCATATGGATTTTTGGCCAGGATAAAGTCGGAAGTCTCTAAAGGTTCGGATTCACCTTCCTTATTTTGGCTCTAACTCTAAATTTGTATTTCTTTTTGGGCGTTAGGCCTTTAAACGTGAACTTGGTATCTCCAGGACCAACTTCGCCGTCTGAAACCCATCTGCCAGTATCCATATCCATTTTTTCAAGGACATAACCAGTTAGCTCAGTACCACCAGCATCTTCGGGTCTTTGCCATTTTACTGTAACATGATCGGCACGAATTTCTTCGGGTTCCAGTGGTCCTTTTGGTGGTGTTGGCTTATCTAGTACAATAACATCGGCTGATCCCTCAACGGTACCAGAACTGTTGGAGAGGACCAATCGATACTTTCCACTGTCAGCACGTGTAGCTCTTCGTACAGTGATAATTGTGTTTTTTTCATATGCGTCAATTGTTATACGTTCTTCAGCATCTTGTTTAATTTCTTTTTGTTCTAAGAACCATTGAACGGTAGGCTCAGGCTCACCTCCAAATTTAATGTCATATTTAACAATTTGACCTTTTTTAATTATGATGCTCTTTAGGTCATCACCAATAATATAAGGTTTCACGAATCTGCATTTGGCAATAATTGGTTTGGTGGTGTCACTTGGTTCACCAGGGCCTGCTTTGTTAACAGCTCTTACTCTAAACTCATATTGGCTATTTTCTTTTAAGCCAGGGACGGTTCCTTTTAGCTGGTCTCCGGGTACTTCAATTCCGGTAGCCCATTCTTTTCCAAATTTATCTTTGAATTCGATAATATATCCTGTGATGGGGGCCCCACCATCATTGTCTGGTCGTTCCCAAGTTAGATCAGCATGATCTTTGTGCCAGTCCACAACGTCAACATTTTTGGGTTTACTTGGTTCATCTAAAAACAAAATTTTGTATATACGTTTGCATTGAACAATAGCGATACTTTGGGTAAAACATACGTATGTGCTTTGAGTTTAAATAATAAAACGATGTTTTGCCCAAAGTGTGTTAGTTTCTAAATCCTTGCAAATGTAAATCTTACCCCATGGATCTTTGGCAAGTACTGGTTTGCCAAATAAAGCAGGTTCACTAGAGCCTAATTTATTTACAGCTCTGATTCTAAATTTATATTGTTTTTTAGGAGTTAATCCTTCTACTTTAAATGTAGTGGGTTGTCCTGGTTTAACTTCACCAACATTGTCCCAGCCAGCTGCAAAAACACTGCTTGTAAATTTAAATGTATAAAAAAATAGATATTACTGACCTTTAAGACTAAGATCTTGTCTTTCTACTACATATTTTTGAAGAGGAGATCCACCATCATCTGCTGGTGGCTTCCATGTTACCGTACAATGAGTTTGGAATACATCCTTAACATCAACGTCTTGTGGAGCAGATGGAACATCCTGCATAATAATTTTAACATCTTTGACGTCCTCGCCCTGATTATTCGATAGTTTGATCTGATATGGTCCGGATTGATCTCTGCTGGGTTTCTTTATTTTAAATGTAACTTTATCATCTCCAAGTACGACATCCACGTCTTTAAGTGGAAGAACTTTACCATCTTTAATAAGTTTTGCTTCGAGTGGACTTTGTCTTGTACCCTCAACTGCAAAAATAATATTTTTAAGGGAGGTTGCTAGTTAAAATAATCAAAAAGATACATAACATCACATTTTTTAGTCTAAACTCGAAGGTTTTGATAAAAAACAAAAGAAAATAATACTTACTTTTATATGGAACCTCCATAATGATAGGTTTGTCAATTGGTGCTTCAAAGACTGATGGAAAGTCGATTTTAGGTACACTTTCACCTTTCTTGACGCTAAGTTTCATTGCTGATTCAAGTTTCCCAGATTCAACTTTAATTTCACCATCGTCGCCCATCTCAAGCTTATTGAAGATAAGCTGGTGTTTACCACCACCCAAGTTTTTAATTTCGATTCTGTCGGATGGTACAATTGGTTCTCCATTGAAGAACCACTCAGCTGGAGCGGTTTGATCTTGCAATTCAACATCGAGAACAAGTCTTTCCCTTTCAACAGCGACTGTATCTTTTAATTTTTTGTTAAATCGGTTGAGGTAATTAACCACTAATTCAGCTTCAGTTTTGTCGGCGTTACTGACACAAGAATACATAACAGCGTCTGTAACTTTAGCATCTTTTATAACAAGTTTTCGTTTTCTTCCATCTTTGCTTATAACCAGCCTTTTATCAGGGGTAATTTCTTGGTCTCCCTTAAACCATTTGACGTCACCGCCAGCATCGTTAAGCTCACAGAGGAAAGTTATATTTTCTTTCTCAACGTGCTGTTGATGTTTAAGAACTTTAACAAATTTGTAAGGGTAATCCACAATGTTTACTTTGGTAACAGTCTTTTCCGTTTGTTTTTCAAGTTTACAACAGTAATCTCCAGCATCATCAAATGTACAATCTTTAATAGTAAGACGGCACACACCGCTAAGGTCTTTAGAAATTTGATATTTATCTCCATCTTCAAGTTTTACATTTCCTTTGTACCACCCTACGATAGCTAAGCTGTTGCTTACAGTACAGGATAGCTCTGTTTCGTGTTTTGTGTAGCCATCATATTTCTTTTTCAGTGGTTTAGTGAAAGTGTAGCTAGGGTCGGGCTCATCAACATTTAAGAACGCTGTACAGTGGACACCACCAATTTCAATTGTATACTTTCCAGAATCTTCAACTTTGGGATTTGTGATGATCAGTTGATAGATATCGTTTTCGCTTTTGAATTTGTATTTGGCTCCTTGGAAAAGCTCCTGAAAATATTGCAAAAAAGTATGATTATATTTGCCTGTGACATAAAATAAATGCATTTACTTACATCTTTTCTGAACAGCCATTTTGGTTTGCAATTGGGTTTGGAGAATCCAGCTTCAAACACCACTTTCTTGTCTTTGCCTTCTTTAGCATATTGATCCACAAGCGGCTTCAAGAAACTTTCGGCTTTCTAAAATAAAGTGAAATATTATTATCGTCAAATTAATATAACACAAATTAAAAAATACATTTACAAAAAATGGATTCGGTCTCCTTCAAAAATCTGCCTTCACAAAAATTGGCTGTAAAAAACCTAAAAACAAAAAATTCGAAAAAAAATATATGTACAGGGCGAAACTTCATATTTCACCAGGATGCAGTAACAACATCAAGTCTGGAAACATTAGTTTTGCCAGAAGTTTTAACAAGGAAAAATACGGAGGGGTATATAGCTCGTGCACTAGTGCTTTAACAAACATCGATAACACATTTAATGTTGAGATCTGCCTGTCCCAAACCTCTCTTTTTCAAAATGATGTAAAATTGGCCAATCAGGAATAAGTTCTGCTAATGAAGGCCTCCGAGAAGTCACTGGATGCTAGAAAGAAAACTGCAACTCAAAATTTATGTTAGCTACTACGCATACAATCTAAAAAAGCTTCAATTCTAGTTTAATCTATAAAAGCTAAATATTTTCCATCAGATAAAAATACAATATACAGATACTAATATTTGCAATTCAACTTTTCGAAAACAATTTTGTACAACTGTCTTCTTACATGGATATCTAGCAACAGGTTACTGATGTCATATCTTCCCAGAGTCAGAAGACTGAAGTGTCTTGTTCGTTCCTAAAGATGAATTTTCAGTGTAACATTTCCGATGGTAACAACACTCTTATGCCTTACAAAAACGTTCTGTACATTTTAACTTTTAATTACTTTTTAACACCCAATGTGTTAACCCCGCTTTATCTCTCTCTTTTACTATTGATAACCGGATTTCATTGTAGATAAAACAATATATCATGAATAGGAAACCGCATTACAAGAATGTCTGCTCTATATATTGCTTTTTGATCTGACGTTATTCCCTCTAGTTGGGTTTAATGTACTAGAGACATATATAAGTTAACTCTTAAATAAATGACATAATAGCTAAAAGTCGGAACAATATTGCGATTTTGGATCAAAATGTTATTTGGGGCATGTTTTCCGACTTAGGGAGTAGAAATTTCTAAACGAAAGGGCTTCTTCCATTTTTGTTTTAAATTGCCTACTTTTAATTGCAATAGAAAGAGGCAAACAAAACACTTTTTCTATCAAAAATGTCTACCCGCTAAGTCGAAAATCGGGGCCCTGGTGTCTTTTTTTTAAGCTAGATTAATTAGTCAATCACAAGTTAGATCCTACATGCAGTACTTAAAGTTGACGCCCTTCCTCTTTCTCTGAGGGACCCAATGTAAATTGTAAAACATTAAATTCTACAAAAAATAAAAAATAAAAACATTTTTTTTTGACCAGATATTTATGTTTTTTTTTAGTTTAAATATAATTTTTAGCAAAATTGCTAGATAGATCTCAAATTTTAAGATACTAAGTTATAAAGTTAAATGATGTATGATTTGAAAAAGACCAGTTGTAATAGTTCGTTTATGTGCCAGCTTTTACAGATAGGCTAATGGTAGGATAATATTCTAAATGCATCATCTGTCTTTCGTAGCTATTCTAAAAATTTAAGATGATAAAACCCCCAAAACGACGCGACGGCTAGAAATTTTTATGTAGTTAAGTGTCAATTTCTTTGATAATAACCAAGTTATTACTAAACTCTTAACAATAAAAAAAGAGATTGTGTGTGTGTGTGTTTTGATGAACTATCATATACATGTTCTAGATAACATTTCTTGTTTTCTTATATTTCACTTTTGATTAAGCTCCTAAAGGATACATTCTTTGTTATATTATATTTGTAATTTTGAAGACGATATAAGCCCTAAACGATGGCTGGATTGTGTAGATACGTTTTAGTTTTTGACAGAGACTAAGTAATTACTGAACTCTAATTAATAAAAGTACTTGTGCGTTCCAGTTGGACTAACTAAATGTTAGTATCTTTTAGATAAATTCCCTTAGAATTTTGATATTTTAGTTTTGGAGACGATATAAACTATAAAGCAATGGCTGGAAATTTTTATGTAGGTATGTACGTAAGTGTTAGTTTTTGAGTTATTACTGAATTTATAATTAATAAATAAATATTTTGTGGTTCATATCAGCGTAACTACATGTCAGTATTCTCTGGATACTCTATACATTTTAAATTTCAATTTTGGAGACAGTATAAGCTATGGTAGACGAGCTAACGACTGGTAGTACTTTTTACATACAGGGTGACCGCCGAGGTATCCGAGATATATATACTTATAAGCAAAAATGATTCCATTTTTTTTCGAATTCCTAACGGTTCTTGAATTATTTGAGTTTAGAAGTTGCCAAGACATAAGTTCTAGAGTAATGAAAAACATTGTTTGCGACTAGTTTGCATAGGTTTTAATAATTACCACCTTAAGTTGTAATAATGTTTGTTTTTTCGTAAATTGTCATCATTGACAGCTGTTGATTATTTTATTTTTGCAAAACCTTATGGAAATAAAATACAGGCAAGATTTTTAACACAAGTTATGCGAAAAAAATAAAAGAACCAACAGCTGTCAATGATGACAATTTACGACAAACAATCATTATGACAACTGAAGGTGCTAATTATTAAATTACCTATGCAAACTAGTCGCAACAATGTTATTTAATTACATTAATTAGAATTTATGTCTTGGCATCTTTAAACCCAGATAATTTAGGTAAAAAGTAAAAATAATCACTTTTTCTTGAAATTAGTCATAGAATTCATATTCGAAGTATCTCGGATACCTCGGCGGCCACCCTGTATAATCTTTGTTTGCCCATTTAAAGTTTAAAAATGTAAAAAGCCGTAAAATCATATATTTGAAAAACTATTCAGTAATGTTCGCTGTAAAACAGTCTGGCCCGAACAACTGGCGTTTTTAAAAACTCTCCTTGACCCTTGTGATAATTTGGGAAAGACTCAATATCTTATAAATTGTAGCTAGTGCTAAAAATTCAGTGCTAGTTCTTGACAAGAGTGCAATAAGGTGCGTCAGTATGCATTTACTAAAATTTAAAAACCTCTGGTTTCCTTAGTAAAGGCCACTCAAATGAAAGCCCAGCCATAGAAAAGCGCCTTTTTTTATTTTGCACTGCAAAAAGGAAAATACAGAATTTTAATTAGTAAGGTAATTCAAAAAATATGGACACGTCTATTTTTTATGTTCAAATGACGCCAAAAATGTGTTTCAGGGTGTAACTATGGTAAAAATAGTGACTCACGGCACACTTGATGTCCGTTCATCTAAACATCGCTAGAATCACGCTCGGCATACAGGGTGTTTCAAATTCGACTCCCAACATTGGAATCTCATAAAATATAAAAACACAGGCACGGTTAACTTATGAAAGAAATGCGAAAAAAATTAGATATGTTAAAAAATATCCAAACAAGTTAATAACCAAAACATTACAAAGCATAGGATTGCTATTAAAATTTTTGGAGCAAAGAAATGATTTTTAACACATTGTTTTGTTATTTTTATTATTCAAAATTTATTTAAACATTTAGATTCTCACTAGACAATGAATAATGTATTATTAGGTTTGTTTGTATTAATATTTTCTAGATAGGTTAAAGGATTTTTCGACGGTTGATAGATTAAATATTTTTTTAAATTTTCGTAAAGAGTAAAGTAATAGGTTTATTTTTAGATTGATCAGTTTACACGCAGTCTTTATTTATATCCGGAGATATTTGATATTTGTTATTATTCAATTGGTCGAAGCCAAAAATTTAAAGTACCGCGTTAAATTATATTGACGGGAGTTATAAATTTAGTTTAAGATCACAAATATTTATTTTTGTCGCATTTAACAAGAGTTTAAGGTCAATGACCGGTTAGTAAGTTTGGGTTACCCATAAAAAGTTACAGAAAGTGTGGTTAGAACAACATGCACAGGGTGGTGCGATTTCCACTGTTTTAACAGGAAACTCATATTTCCTGACGGGATAGAAAAAAATTAACATAGGTGTCTAGGGCTCGGTTTTCGAAATTAGATTAATGGTGAAAACTGCATCCCGAAATCACTATCGGTATCCGAGATATAGGGCGTTTTTCATTTTTTGGCCATTTTGAAAAAAGCTGTCGTTTTTGAAAACTTCCCAAAACGGTGTAAACATTCTTAAGACACTTTTTTAAGTGGAATCCATTGGACCACTCAGATTTTTAAAAATATTTCTAGTTTCGTTAAAAAAATATATAAAGCTTAGTTTTTTTAAATATAAATCATAGTTGGCCATGACCTTAAAAATTGCTTATTTTTTGCTCTTTTCAATGGTATATTAATATTCATTCTTATCTTTAAAATTGAGCGTGATATTTCAATTTTTTATTTTTTTCTACAGTAGGCCATGGAAAAAATTGGCATTTGTCATAGTCAGGTAAATAATTTATTATTTCTATCAGTAACTGATTGGAACTCTGTTTTATTTGTGAGGATTGCAAAAATGTATGAAAATTGACATGTTAAAGTGCTATTTCCTGTCTGGTGAAAATTCTGAGGCCGCAAGTGAATTATATTTGAATAGATTTCCTGAACGTCGTCATCCAGATAAAAGACTCTTTCAAGTTTTGAAAACAAATTTATAAAATTACGAAAGTTTTAAGAAGCCAAGGCCAAGAACGTATGCAGTTGATGATGAGAGTAAAATTCATGAACTAAATATATTAGGTGAGGTTTTAGACCATCCTAACACATCTCATCGATTGGTAGCTGAGGTAACAGGTGTTAAGAAAATTAAAGTTTTAAAAACCCTTAAAAAGCACAAATTTAAACCGTACAGAGTAAGAAAAGTTTATCATCTTCAGAATGGGGATTTCCAAAGAAGGGTTACATTTTGTGAGTGGTATATAAATAAGTGCAGATTGAATAATAAATTTCATTTAAACGTTGTTTGGACAGATGAAAGCCGAATAGATACTTCAGGGATATATAACAGGTATAATTTATATTATTGGGCTACAGAAAACCCACATGTTATAGTGCCCGTAAGCAGACAAGGACGGCAAGGTTTCAATATTTGGGTTGGGATTTTTGGTGGTCGAATTTTGGGTCTCCATTTTTGTAATAAAACTTAAAAGAATATGTGAATATTTTACAACCATATGTTGCACCATTTTTGGTAGATTTGCTATTAGAGCAGGCACGAAATATCCATTGTCAGCAAGATGGATACCCACCGCATACCGCACGAATTACAACAGATTTTTTTAAATCAAGGATTTCAAGATAAATGGATTGGTACTAGAGGATCTATACTATGGATTGCTAGGTCCTGCGACTTCACATCATTAGATTTTTTATGGGGAAGATTGAAGGATATAGTTTTTAAAGGAAGAACTATCGAACCACGGGAAGTGTTGCAAGTACCGATTATGCAAGCTTTTTGCAGTGAAAAAAGGTGTTTATTATGTATTAGGGAAGAGGGAGCTAACATCTACTTTGAATTAAGTTTTTTCATAGGTTCGGGTTTTCATTTAAACTCGTTTAGTTTTTTAGAACAATTTTTTTATTATAATATGTTTGTAAAGTTTGTAATTTAATTGCATTATTTTTTAGTCTGTGTTTAATGGTTGACATGTTTGCATGGCCTACTTTAGCAAAAATGAAACAACTGGTATGTTATTTACCTGAGTTTGACAAGTGCCGTTTTTTTTCCATGGTCTACTATATCAAAAATTAAAAAACTGAAATATCTCGCTCAATTTCAAAGATGAGTATAAATAATAATATATTATTGGAAAGAGCAAAAAATACGCAATTTTTGAGATCATGGCCAACTATAATTTATATTTTAAAAAACTAAGCTTTATATATTTTTAACGAAACTAGAAATAATTTTAAAAATCTGAGTAGTCCAATGGATTCCACTTAAAAAAGTGCCTTAAGAATGTTAACACCGTTTTGGGAAGTTTTTAAAAATGACGGACTTACGATTTTTTTCAAAATGGCCAAAAATGAAAAACCCTATATCTCGAATACCGATAGAGATTTCGGGATGTGGTTTTAACCATTCATCTAATTTCGAAAATCGAGCCCAAGACACCTACGTCAATTTTTTTCTATCTGGTCAGGAAATACGACTTTTCTGTTAAAACAGTCAAAATCGCATCACCCTCTACATATGTATATGCTTTCTATTCGTAATGATCGTTGTGATTTTTTTAATACCAACTAATTTCAGATTTTTTTGCCTCTACAATTCTGCATTGCAAAACATTCTTCAGAAACTAATGCGGGGGATTCAAAAATGTATATTTATGTATTGTATATTTGTCACTATATTGCGCATCAAATTTTGTTGTGTTTTCATTTTTTTTTAATTGTAGTTAGCTTATTAATGCGTTAAAATCGGTAAAAATATAAAAATATCAAAAATCCTGGGAAAAAAATTGGCTACAACCATATTTTGCTTTCTCACAAAAATCAAGCGCAACAATTAAAAAACTAGCAAGATTGCCTTATTAAAAATCTTTCATTTTTAGTTTTCTTTTGTTTGAACGTATCAGTGTAACATTGGTTAGTTATTTGTTATTTGTATGTGTTACGATAACATAATACAACACAAAACACCGAGTTTAACTTAAACTAAATAAAGAATAACACTTCATACTGCAACAAGCTTTTAGCAAAAATCTGAAACATCGCTCATTAAAAAAATCCACCGCCCTGAAAATCAAGAGGTTAAAAGAAACCAAAACTAACCAGAAAAAAGGCAGTTATAAGCTAGAAATTATTATTTTTAGTATAATATATCAAAATTATAAAATACGCTTTAGAAGAATTTTTCGCAGTAATTAAACTTCTATTTAACAGATATAGGTACAGACTGTTCACGATCGGGTTAACAAGAGGACAAATGGACCAAATATTTAATTTTTCGAAAAAAGTAATTTTCATAAAAAATTGCTTGTTAAAAAATAAGATTTACAAAGAGAAAATATTAATTTTTTTATGCAGGGTTTGCAAAAACTTAAAAAACATGATTTTTCTCCAAAAGCAAAATACCTATATTTTTCATTTTTAAGCAAAATATTGAATGCAATGACTTTATTAATTTTACAGGAGTATCAAAAAGATTCATTTAACTGATTTTGAATTTATCAAAAATTAATTATTTTATATTTATAATAAAATGACTTAAAAAACTTTCATAATTTCCTTTTCAAACACCTCCTTTCTTCAAATTCCTACACAACACAATTTTTCAGCTCAGTGGCGAATTCACATATTTGCCGCCCTTAGGCTATTAATTTTTGCCTTTCCTAATTTTTGATGCCTTACTCCACAATCTCATATGAAAATAAAAAATTTAAGAAGCAAAAAAAAGTCCTTACCTAAAGAAACATGTTTGCTAAACAACCTTAATTGTAGTAAATCATTTTTTTTTCTAAATCAAAATAAATAATTTATGAAGTAAATCTGCCGCCCTAGGCTCCAGCCTACTTAGCCTGCTGGTAAATCCAGCATTGTCTCAGCTGTAAGCGAAAGTGATCAAGGCGTTTTCAACAAGTATAAAGTTTAATAAAATTTTATATTGTTGTAGTTATCGTTTACAAAAAATATTCTAAATGACATTTGCCTAAAAATAAAAAAGTAAGTTGGTTTACTCATGGAGAAAAAACATATTTTTTAAGTTTTTGCAAATTCTCTATACAAAATCAACATTTTCTCTTCTTAATTTTCTTCCTGGCTTCTATTTTTTTAACAAGCAAAATTTTTTATAATGAATTACTTTTTTTCGAAAAAACTAAATTTTTGGTCCATTTGTCCTCTTGTTAACCCCATTCGTGGACAGTCTGTATTACCTAAACCTAACGCCGAAAAATAAAAATGTGTGTTTTTAATATATTATGTTATAACACACATTTCTTATAAAGAAAATGAAACTGCATATCATAGTCATAAAAATTACGAGCTAATTTAAAATTATGTTTACCTTTTCAACTTTTTTAAGGGTTGGTAGTGGTTTTTCAACTTCTTTAAGTTCACCCCAGTCTGGATCATCCTTTTCTTTATCCCATTTAGCATATTTTCTTTTCATCAACATAGCACGGAAGTCCACCCCACCGGCACCTATATAATAAAATGACAGTTAGCTAACCAGTGGCGCAACTTGCCGCTGATTTTCGAGAGGTTTTAAACCCCAAATTTCAGTGTATATTTTTTCAAAAACACCAATAAAAGTACTCCAACTCTTTAAAACCACTAAAGCTACATTTACCAAATTTGGTATCGGAAACGTTTCGGGCATAATGAATTTAATAGTAATATTGGCACCGTTGCCAGATTTTCCAGTATTGTGTTACACGTATTTTTATCGATTGTTTAAATGAAATGTCCCTTTATTTTTATTGCAATAAATTGGGTAAGCTACAACGTAATAATTCCACAATTTTTTTTTAGTAGTAGTTTTTAGCGGTTTTAAAGATATTTAAAGGTTGCGGTACTTTTTACTACCCCAGTATATATCGCTACGACCAACCGTTTTAGAGATATTATAAGAGTGTTATTCCATACAAAAGTTTTTCGTTACAATCCTTTCCGCTTTATCTAGGCCACTTCAGCAGTCTTCAAAAGGTCCATAAAAATGCTACCACAAATTCTTTAGGTCAAAATACAATTATCTAATTTAATTTACCTAGTCAAAAAGTTGATCATTAAGATAGGTATAAAAAATCTATTTTTTTACTTTGACATCCTATATCTTGCCATAAATTGTGTTAGATCGTTGTATTTTGGCGCAAGGAGTTTTCGTAGCATTTTTACAAACCTTTGGATATATAAGCGGTGCGGATGGCCCGAACTTAAGTTTACTTTTATTTAAGCCACCACACCGAGGTGATAACTTCGACGAGCGAAATACGTGTAAAAATTCCAAATTTAAAGATTTAATAATAACCTATTTTTCCCATTTCATTTTGTCATTTTAATAAATTGATATTATAATAACATTGTCGTATTATTTTCATATCTGCTATCATTCTATCGCAAAAAATATGAACACTAGAACACTAAAACACTACTTTAAAATGTACTACTTTTAGGCCCGCAAGCGTTTGGGCACACTAAAGTTTGGCCTGCAACATGTCGAAGGTTGCCCATACCTGGCCTAGATAAAGCTTAAAGGAATACAAAAGAAATTCTTTGTGGATGTGGAAAAAGTTTAATCCGAAATATCTGAAAAACGGTTGCTTGTTGCGATATTTACTAGGTATACAGGGTGTTTGGAAAATGCGTTAGTAAATTTTAAGGGGTCATTCTGCAATGATAAATAATATTAGTGAGTTCTTTGACAAAACGTCGAAATCTTCCTGGTTACCTTAGTTACGGGGGTTAAAAGTTGAATTTTTATGTTTGTTTTTCGCCATATTGCATTATTTTTTAACCAATTTACTTAACAATTAATTAATACCGCCAGAGGGCACTTTTACCTAAAACTTAGAATTTATTTATATCATAATTTTACAGATATCGCAAAGTTGGGGGCCACGACAATCAAAACCCTAAAAATAATGTACTCTTTATTAAAGTCCATAAACCCCACTGTTTAGGCACCAATCAACATCAAAGTTTTAATCAATTTTAATTAAATTACCTACATAAATAGCAAGGGTGTCTAGTAACTTAACCGACAAACTTTACAGGAGTGATTCTACAACGATAAATAGGAAAAAACTTTATATTGAACACCTAAGCATCTTAGTTTTTGAACTGTGGGGTGTTAAAATTAAAAAAAAGTTTTTTTTAAATATTTAGCACACCGTAGTTCAAAACTAAGACGTTTAAGACATTTGTTTATATAAGGTTTTTCTATTATTTTAAATTGTAGAATCGACCCTTAAAGTGTGTCGGTTCAGTTACTGGTCACCCTGTATGTATGTAGGTAATTTAATTGAAATTGATAAAAAGTTTGATGTCGATTGGTGGCTAAGCGGTTAGGTTTATTGACTTTAATAAAGAGTACCTTATTTTTTAAGTTTTTGATTGGCGCCTCAGCTTTGCGATATTTGTAAAAATAAAAAAGTTATGATGTAAATAAATGTGCCCTCTGGCGGTATTAAAAGAAAACTTTTATCTTAAAATTTTTGAATCTGCAAAACTTAATTTCTGTGCCAAATGTCAACTAGATTTTTAATATTGCATTTGTAGAGTCCAGAGTCTTCCATTCCTGGGTCTTTTAGTTCTAATTTTATATAGTACACATCTTCTTCAACTTTTTCAAAACTCATTTTGATTTTACTTGATTCGGTTACCTGTTTACCTTCGCGATACCATATAATATCGGGTTTTGGGTTTGATCGGACCTTGCATTCCATTATGACCAGTTTTCCTCCCTGGTGGGAAGTTATCCTGGGCTTTTCGACAAAAGTTGGGCCATCCCCTCTGGTTCAGGCTCAGCTTCGATATTAAGGTTAAGGTTGGCGTTACTTTCACCAAATTCGTTTTTGACGTGGCACCTATAAGTACCACCATCGGGTGCAGAAGGATCCTAAAATGAGATTTTTTCAGTGGAAGTGGTTTGAATGAGAGGAAGAGATAATAGGTACCTTAATTTCAAGAATAAGTTCGTATATATCTTCTTCAACGTCTACGACTCGAATCGTTATTTTAGACGATTCCTTAACGACAGTGGTTCCACGAAACCACGTGACATCGGGTTTAGGTTTCGCTTTGCATTTGCATTTCATGGTAATGAGAGTCCCGCTTTCATTGGGAATAATTTTAGGTTTTTCGATGAAAGAAGGTGCGAAACCTGCAGCATCATCTCCACCTGTAACACGCACGAATAAACGTTACAAACTATGCTAGAGACTGGCTTTAAATCAAAAGGCCATGCTCATGCTAAATGACATTACACAGGTCGAAGACAGAGTGTTGACGGCACTGGAACATAAATTTTAAAATACAATTAGTAACGGAATTGAGACGTTTCACAAACATAAAATACAGATACGGTACGATTAGACTGCTTCTTGGCAGCCTACCTTGGAAATTGAGCGCGATATTGGCGTTACTTTCACCGTATACATTGAATGCATTGCATCGATAGTTCCCGCCATCTGAGCGAGTTGGATTAGCTATCTCTAAAGTTAGAAGGTACGTGTCTTTGGTGGTCATTTTCCGCAACATGCGGACCCGCGGACTATCCGCAATACTTTTTCGCTTTGGAACCAGGTGATATCCGGGTCCGGATTTGCCTCCAAGAGACACTCCATGATAAGAACATCGCCCTCCTGTCGGATCGTGGGTTTCTTCGGGAAGCGGGGTGCCTTACCGTCGGGGATTCTGCGAAAGAGATTCAAATGAGCGCGTGAGAAACACAAACAGATCATTCAGGCTTACTTGGGTTTCTCATTACTCTCGAAGTTGAGGTTGATCGTCGCCACCGCTGTACCGTACTTGTTCTTCGCCACGGCACAGTACTCGCCGGAATCGTTCTTCTTTACGCCACTGATTTCCAACCTAGCCAAGTAGTAAAGCTTCTGATCCAAATCCATAGAGATAACATACCGGCTATCCTCTCTGATCTCTTCTTTGCCGTGGTACCTGAATAATTTTCGTAAGTATCCGGTTGCGAGTTTATCGAATCTTTATACGTACCATTGCACTTCAGGCTTGGGGACTCCGACGCACCGGCATTCAAAGGTGATGGTGGCACCGTCGTCAGTCTGCCGGATGACAGGTCGCTCGGTGAAGGTCGGTTTGATGCCATCCTGTTCAGGCACCGGTGCTTCATCGCCTAGTGCAGAAACTCTTCTTCAAAACTGGCTATCGTTACATTGGACAGCCAGCAACTCGCGCAACTTACAATGCTTACCGAAAGGAAAAGCTCAGCTTTTAATCGTTACGGCTTACTGTGTTAAAGTGATTATAAATAAATAAATATATATATAAATGGTGTAAATACAACTCTGAAATACATGTGTCACTTTTTGCAAGAACATGGCCTTTGAAAGTTATAAATGTTAAAATAGTACAAGTGTTGATGGTGCGGGTGGTGGAGTAGCTGTTCGAGCAGAACCTCAAGTTAGGCCTAAAAACAGAAAAACAATCCAGCCACCGCTCCAATTCGGGCTGTTCTGGTCCTTGTGGGAACGACCTCGATGTCTGGATTGCATTGCATGGTCAATTTTTATCTAATCTAAGCTTGAACTCACACAAAAGAATTGGAATTTAAATGTACACTGATTAGAAATGGAATGTTAAAAAACTGCAAAATTAAAAGCTGAGCTGAGATTAAGCGTCGGTTAGTCCATTGTACTGTGCACGAGTGCTGACTTACTTGTCCTTAGCTGCTGGCGCCAATGCGTTTGGAGTTTACATTTGTGACAAAGAGTGTGGGTTCGTAGCTGAGGGATGTTTGGATTGTACGGGATAATGTAAATTTAGTTTCAAAGTCTAGTGTTCCCTTATCCGACTCGGTTTGGGACTGACAATTCCCGAGACGAAAAATGCGAAGCACTACTCTAGAAACTCTGTTAGAAGCTGTCATTTAAAAGCTTCCGCAAGTTATTTAGGTTATTCCGCGCTTGGCAATGGGTATTAGGGTTGAAAAGAAGTTGTTTGGACTGCGTTAAGGACACACAAAGCAAGGAAGACACACCACATTTAACTTACTATCAAAGTTGAGGCTGATCGTCGCGTTACTTTCTCCCAGTTCGTTCTTTGCAGTTACCTTGTATTTGCCAGCATCCTCAACCGTGACATTTATTATTTCAAGGGTTGCAAAATACGAGTGTTCATCCTTGTCTATCCTCAACTGAAAGTAATTTTGTAAATTTAATTAATTTGTCCCGTTAGGGTATACTTAATTGTTATTAACTTCTGTGTACTCCTATTCATCAGCTCAGCTTAATTATAACAAAAGTCACCAATTTGGTTCTTTATTTTGGTTGAAAATTAACTACTATAGCTCTACTAAATCCACTGCCCATATAAATATCTAGTGGAAATAATAAGTTTATTACTAATTGCGCAAAATTTTTAAATTAGATATTGACCACTGTGGTCTTAAATGCTGGAAAATATAAGGTGTCATTTGACAGTTTAAAAATAACTTGATTGAGATGCCAATTCTACACGAGCATACTTTTTAAAGTATTAATATGTGTTTTTATACCTTGTGACGGGGAGTCTCTTTGACGGGGTTGTTATTATGGAACCAATTGACGACTGGACGGGGATCGGCCTGAATTCGACATTCGAAAAGCAGTTTTTTACCGTCTTCCTCCTGCCGAATTGCTGGTTTCTTTGCAAAAGTTGGTGCAAGACCGTCTATTTGTCTAAAATATAACATTTCTTTTTTTAAACATTTTCCTATTGTGGATAAATGTGCATTTATTTGTACATGTAAGGTATTTGTTGTTGTAAAAAAAATATTATAATGTCACACTTACTTTTCTTTGGGCTCATCCATAGCTGAAAACACAACATAATTAGTATTTTGAATACAAAAGCTATATGGATAAAAAAATGTCTTTTGAAATGCCAAGTAGTTAATAAAGGTCTTATTCCAGAGATTTATTGCAAAAAAACTAGTTAAAAGTGTTTTGGTAAACATGGAACTTGGCATTTTCGACATTATTAATATTGAAACTTACGGCTAAAGTTAAGGTTGATGGAAGCAGCCACTTCTCCCATCGTATTCTTTGCCTTGACCTTATAAAGGCCGGCGTCGGTTTCGATAACATCGTCTAATTCAAGTACTACTAAAAATTTGTTGGTTCCTATGGATTGTATCTTAAAATTGGTTCTACTGTCTTCTGAAAGAAGTGTGTCGCTTCGAAACCATTGAATTTCTGGCTTTGGTGAATACAGCAATTGGCATTCGAAGACGAGTTTGTTTCCATCATCTTCTTGCCTCAGCTGAGGCTTCTGAGTGAAGCTGGGAGCGAAATCCTCCGCCACTCCCATGCTATCTGTGTTTGGTTATCCCGATAGAGTTGACATTAACCCTGCCCTGGAAGAGGCAGCAGTATTAGAAACGAAAAAGCCCCGAAGAGTGTGTTTGTTACAGCGTAACTGCGGATCTAGGTTTTAGAGAACACCCTTAACGAAGGATGCTAACAGCGCACAATTATTTACTTTATTATCTTCCGTTGTTATCCAGGGGTAAACTCCAAGTCCACTAGATTGGCACTTACGCTCACTAACACACAGCTGAAGCCACACGAACTTACGTCCTGCAAGGGTTGTATAGGGGTAAATAAGCCCAACACTTCGGCACTTCACAGCACACACTTCGCGATTCGCGATGTACTTCGTCGTCCCGTCGTACGGCGCGTCGAGTCGTTCGTCTATCTAGAGTTTTGCTTGGTGGCCTCCAAAGCACTGACTAAAGGTGTCCAACGTGCACTTCAAATCTAAACCAGAACGTAACGACGCCCCCCGCCAATTCCCTCCACGACGGACGTCGCCGGCGCCGTTTTCAAAAAATTGCCGCGGACGCGGTAACGGTACTGTATTACTTCAATTTAGAAATATTCCACCTCCACAAGGTATGCCTTTCATCTGGCTCTTAATGAGTCATCTCGTGAAAATGCTTAAAGTACTTCAGTGAATGAATTTCTGCCTTTTGCTTTGGCAGCGACCTCGAACAGATTTCTCTCGGGCTCTGCGAAATCCCAGTAAAGACACTGGAAAGTGTTATTTTCAGGAAAGTCTATTTATGAACCTTGCAAAGAAATTTAAAAAAAAATGTGTTTTTATTGTCGAGAATTTTAAAGTCAGTCATCAATGGCAAAGCTCGGAGCTTGAAAAAGTAGTCGCTGTGACATTAAAAATTAATCAAACAACTATTTTAAAATAATCGCAGAATTGGAACGAAATAAATAAAGCTCTCTCATTAAAGAAAAATTGTATACAATTCTCTCAAAATAACCGTAGGCTGTGGTATTTTTAGAAGAGAGCGGAGAAAAAGAGATGTGTAATTTTATACAGGCGCGATTCATGCCAAACCATATAGGGCGGCAGGTTCGAGTAAAAACGACAGTAATCGTGGCGACGAAACGAACAGACGTCGTGTGCTGCTACTGCTCTTGCTGCAAGTTGAAGCACCTTGTGAATATCTCGCTTACTCTCAGCTGTGGTCCTGCAAAGCTCTGCCAAAAGTGGGTTCAGTAACGGACTGGCCAAAAATAATGCAACCTGTTTTTGAGACAGTTGTTTGGTTTAACTGAAAATTTACAATCACTTCTGAAATTTTAAATTGACATTTCAATAATTGGTTAAACTTCACTTATAAAATTAGGATCTGACAACTGAGGTTTAACCAATTTTTTAAGTGTCAATTAGAAATTTTAAAATTGATTGTAAATGTAGCTTTAAACCAAACAATATAATACGGTCAATCCATAAGTAAAAAATTTAAGGCGTTCTTTGCAAAAACACGATTTGTGAATAATTATTTATTTCTGGAAAAATAAAATTGTTATTTGTTTAAATAATACTCGGGTTTTAAAAATGTTTACATTAGTAATTAATTTATTCTATAATAAGACACATTTAACCATAAAAATAAGGTTCACTCCTTTTTTCGACTCGGTTCTTAAAAAAAAAATCTTTTTTTAAATTTGGCATAAGGGGTTTCTGCAGAATTATTTAAATAATTTTTATGAAAGAAAGAAACCCATATTTATTTAAAACTTGTACAAATATTATTTACTCTTTATTAGTGATGCCACTTCTGTTATTATCTTTGTCTAAAGTATGGTCCTTTTCCCTATAAATAAATAGTAAATGTCTGTTATGAAAAATTTTGACCTCTGTTTTTTGTTTTAAATGCTTACAAACATGCCTAATACCTTAGTCTATATATTGTTAGCATTAGCTGATGGCTATCGTTTTCTGCAAAAAAAACACGATATGTAACTTACTTTTGGGATTTTTGCCGAAGATACTGGTTGAACTAAAAGTTTGGGCTTGCGATTTTTGAGTTCCATCGTTGCAAATTTAACTAATTTATGAAGAGATTACTTTTTAGGTGTCTCTTTGATTGTACAGCTAATTACTTTCTGACTTTTTTGGGACACCCTGTTTAGTAATTTATATGTAAATGTATATTTTCGTCAAGTATATTAAATTATATTTTTAGTATAATTTACATTTACTAAGCATCGCGCCTAACAACTTTTGTATGTTATAATTTTTCTTTGATTTTTCTAAAAATTGCAATACAAAAGCAAAAAAAAAAAAGAATTCTACAGTGTGTCCAAAAAGTCTGGTAACGCTCAAATATCTTGGAGAGTTTTGAACCAAATTTGATAAAATTCGGTATTCCAGGGTAAAACCATACTCTGAATTCAGTGTTGATATCGGCGATATTACTGAAAATCTGCAGAAATCAATTTAAAGTTTTTAAATTTAAATGGGATACCTATTTTTTTTATTTTAATATTGGATTCCACCTGTTTTTAACAATACAATGGTATGGAAGTCCAAGATGTTTAGTATAGTAATAATAATAGGTGGAAACTGCGTATAGGTATTACCAAAGATATCTACCGTTTATACCTTGCAACTTTCAAACTGCTGCCTTGTCAGTTTTGCATAAAGAATACCTAGTTCAATTTGACTTTTTGAATATCAAAATGTTCCGTTTAAATAAAAAATGAATATTTAATGTAGGATCTTTCTGTTTATAATCTTGTATGTCTTTTAAATTTTGTTAATAAAAAATATTATTGTTTATTTTATCTAGGAATTGAATTTATGTTAGAACTATCAAGCCACCAGTTTAAAAATTGCAATGTGTAAACGGTAATACCTACGCACTTTACACCTATTATTTTTAATAAATTATCCATTTTTTCTTCTATTAATACTAAAAGAGAAACATTGGACTTTCATACCATTGTATAGTAAAAACAATCGAAATTCAATAATAAAATAAAAAATAGGTATCTCACTTAAATTAAAAAACTATTAATTTATTTCTTGCAAAACTGAAGATTTGACAACTTCGCCGATATCAACACTGAATTCAGAGCGTGGTTTTACCCTGGAGTAGGTACCAAATTTCGTCGGGTTTGGTTCAAAATTCTGAGATATTTGAGTGTCCCCAGACTTTTGGACACACTGTATGTATATTCTTTTCTTAAATCCATTTATTATTTGACTTGTGTGTATGGCATATTACAAATATTAACCTTCCCTCCTCACCTACACCACTGGTAAAAAGAAGAATAGGTAAAGCTCTATATTGATTAAACTTGGGTTAAGGTATGTTAAAATAAAAAAACAACAACAATAATTTTTTTTTTTTCATTTTAAATCTGTTGATAAATAGTCCGCCACTGATTTTTAGCTATTCGACACCTTGAAGAGGTATGGAGACTAACGAATTGGCAACACTCATAGGCGTTTAAATTCTACAAAATATTGGATACAAGGTATTTCAAAAATACTTTTTAATAGTTTTCTTAACTTATGTGAAGGGAAATACAATGTTTCAAGGGAAAATCTAAAAAATGTAATTATATTAATTTTTTTAGCTTCATTCAGGTCTACAACCTAAGTACTAATTTTATATTTGTACCTTTTAAATAAATATATTAAACATCTAATTTATAGTTAACATAAAAATTAAATACGGGGGAGAGTGGGGTGAAATGATCCTCCTAAGAGAAAAACAATTGTAGAAATGTACCTAACATTTTTTTTTATGTTATGGGCAACATGAAAAATTTCTTTATGTAAAACACAAAACATTTTTGTAATAACCACCATTTTTATAAAAACTACCTGAAAAATGTCATAAAAAAAAATTGCAAAATGATCAATTTATCACTCGGGGCGCGTAAGATGATCCCTCTAAAAAATTACACGAAAATCGAAAAAAACATACTTTTAAATATTAAAAACATACTTTTTCTTAATATTATTCTTAAATGGCTTTTAAACAGTCAGAGCATAGATCACATAGAAACGTCTCTTCTTTCTTGCTTACTTTGATCATGGGTCCACTTTAAACAACTTCTGCATTTAATCTAGCCTTTTTCGTCTGCCGAAATAAAAAAGGTGTTAGGTACATTTTTACAATTATTTTTATCTAAGGGAATCATTTTACCCCACGCTCCTCTACTTTTTTCGCTAAGCGTTCAGGCTAATCAAAAATACTATTTTTATCTCTTTGTTATACAGTGTGTAAAAATAATTACCACTATTATGTTAGGGAGTGCGCCTCTGGCGAAGTAAAAAGGCAAATGCCTTACAAGGACACCATTTTAAGGAGTCCTAATCTTAGGTCCCAGTTAGTATTTATCATAATAAAAAAATTATTACACTACGAGTACTATTAATTTATTAACATAAACCTGATTTTTGTAGAGTCTTTAAGGACTGTAAGGGGTGGTTGTAGAAAAAATATATAGGAACTCATCACTGTCATATTACTTTCATGTGTTCTGTATGGGTCTGGAAAATTTCACACATATTCTGGGGTACCCTGTATATTGTACGTTAATGATTCAAAGCCTTATTTTACAGCCGCTTCTAGAAAAAACAATATTTATTAAAATTTTGAAAATAATTTCTAATACGTTCATTTAACTTAACTTCTCTTGACATGAAAAATATGTAATAGCATTTTTATATTTACAGTATAAATTTGTATACATTAAAGGGCAAATTATACATTAAAAAATACAAAGAAATGTTTATACAGAATTAGCTAAATTAGATAACACATAGGCAGTGTGAGAAAAAGAAAGAGTCTAACGTGAATACCCGCATGTAAACATTTCGCATTGGATGACGATTAGTCATCCTGTTTTGTTCCTTTACTGGAAGATATCCTAATACCTATGTACAGGGTGTCCCGATTTCGTTGAAATTGCAGGGTATCTTGGTTATTATTAGAGATAGAGACTTGCGGTTTTCGCGAACAGTTGCTACTTTTTGATGAAACAAAAGATGACACTAAAAGATTTTTTTAGGGCCATCTCTGTTTTGGACCCTCCCGTATTTTCAGTTGTCTTGTAACTTACAACAAAAGTAAACACTGATATTAGTAGATATTTTTACGTAGAATCCAGTGGTGTAGTTAGATTTTTTTAAATTATATTTTTGAAATAGGAACCAAACATATGATTTATTTAATGAAACACCCTGTATATTTTTATTCATTAAGTTATAGCGAATAAATGATTTTCAAAAATGTATAATACTTAATAGTTATTATATATAGGCCCCAAATTGATGTTTCTAATTTTAAAATTAATTTTTGCATAGTGGGTCATGATATAGACTTCATAAAAAAAATAAAGTGAGCCATCAGTTCATAATTTGTTTAAATTTTAGAGCAATGTAAACTTTTCTTTAACTACTTTTACCTCGCCTAGCACCCCTATTCACCCGTCAGTTCCTTAAGTTGGTTCACTTATTAATTACTTAAAAACTGAACATTTTGGACCAGCGCCAATGTGTTTATACTCAAAACAGACTCCAAAATCAGTATATATTCATAATTTGTAGAAAAACATTTGATTTAAAACAAAATAGTAGAAAACCGGGTATAATACTGTAACCAAAATTATTACTGAAGTTTAAACTATGAAGATATCAGTTTTATACATGGTTTTCTATTGTCTTGTTTTAAAACGAATGTTTTTTTTAAATTATGGATATATACTGATTTTTGACTCTGTTTTTATTATAAACACATTGGCGCTGATCCAAAATGTTCAGTTTTTTAATAATTAATAAGTAAACTAACTTAAGGAATTGAGCGGTGAATAGAGGTGCCGGGCGGGGTAAAGTAGTTAAAACTTTATATTGCTCTAAAATTTAAACAAATTATGAACTGAGGGCTCACTTTATTTTTTGTTTTGATGTCTATATCATGGCCCACTAAAAATATTTACCTTAAACCCTTCATGAACGACACTGGTAAACATTAATTTTTTTCTTGTATGCCAAAAAATGTCTTTTGATGCATAGGAGACGTCCCCCAAATTTGTTTAAAATATCTAAAATATATGTATAAAATTTATTATAAAAAAAAACACATTAAAAAAAAATTAACACCCTGTAGTTCAAAAACTAAGATTATATTATATTTTGTGTAGAATCACCCCTGAAAATATACGAACGGAATTTCAGGACACCCTGTATATAACGTAAGGTATATACATATAAAATAACTATTAAGTATTAGGTTTGTTCCAGCAGAGTGTTGGAAACATGTTAGCAACAATCGTAAAACGCAGAAATTGTTACAAACATTAGTCAGAAATGTTGGCACTTTTTAAACCGTTTCCAACATCTTAAAACTACTGCTGGAACAACAAACAATTGTATAATGTTACAAAGATGGCACTGCTGAAACGACAAATTTGACGTACGCAGAATCCGAGCGGTTGCAAACATTTCTGACAGCCTGCTGGAACAAACCTATTATACATTTTTAAAATGCTTTTATTCTCTATAATTTAATGAATAAAAAATATTCCATTAAAAAAATCATATGTTTGATTCATATCTTGAAAAATATAAAATTTTTAAAAAATCTGAGTAGGTACACCACCGGATTCTACGTAAAAATATCTACTTATATCAGTTTTTACTTTGGTTGTGAGTTACAAGACAACTGAAACACGAAGAGGGTCCAAAAATGGAAAAAAATGATGCCCTGTATGTCAGAAACGAAGAGCCAGGAAAAATCTTTAAGTGTCATCTTTTGTTTCATCAAAAGGTAGCAGCAGTTTGCAAAAACCGCAAATCTCTATTTTAAATAATAACCAAAATACCCTGCAATTGCAACGAAATCGGGACACCCTGTACTTGCTTAACCAGTATAAACATGGGTTCGCATTTTTTTTGTTCTTAAGATACATTGTGTAAAATTTAAAAAAAATTAAATATTTCAAAAACACATATTTTTGAGCTTATTTTAGTAGAAATTGTTTGACTAAACTAAACCTTATTTAAATAAGTATTTATAGTTGTTGTATAATTGCTAAAAAAATATATAAAACCTAATTTAAAAAAAGTTTTCGCATTACTGCTTTTATTGTTTTCTTTGAGCTAAACAAGATACGAAAAATAATTAGGAGACTTAAAAGCTGTAATTTTATTTGCCTAATCTAAAGAAAGCACAAACGTTTTGCACTCATTTACATACGTCAGTGGTGTACCGTTATTTGTTAGAAATATATCTAAAGTTGCCGCTCCATACATCACTGAACCTAATAAATGTAATAAGGTTAGTAAAAATTACCCCCTTAATGCCATAAATAATATTGCCAAATTAAAACAAAATTGGGTAAAGAATATTTAAAACATTAAAAAAACTTTTTTTTACAATCTTGAAAACGATGAATTTGCGGACCCATGTTAGTTATGTTAGAATGGTAGAATCTGCTCCTAATTTTTTTAACAACATTACGTAACACCCTGTATATTAACTGGACAATACTCTGTATAACTGATAATTTAAATATAAGAGATTAAAAATGCTCATTTTATTCCACATCAAAAAAAATAAAAATTCTAGACATAAAATAGCACTAAAATAGTTCTAAATAAATCAAACCTTGCTGTTTTGACACAGCTACATAATGTTTAAATTATAGAATTTGTGCTTCCAAGTTTTAGATGAAATCAAAGGTGTTTATTAAATTATGTTCTCAGCGAAAATAGAATATAAAATTACAGTGAATACATTTTTGCTTTCTTTGAAATAGTAACTAAGTGTTTGATTAATGTATATGTCCGGGCGCTATTGATAATGGCCGGTCTGTATTCATGATACCGACTCAATTGGGCAATGTGATTAAAACAGCATGATTAATCACTTTTTCCGGCCATTATAAATATTGCTCACCCTATCTTGGGCAAAGTAATAAACTAGGTTGTAGTGGTTTTTATACTAACCAATACTTACCAGAATACCCCTGGCCCATGTTGCCGTTTTGGCAATTTCAGTGACTTGGGTCTGCAAGTAGGGAATTATATGCTCGGGTATTATTAATACCGACCTTATCCGGAAATCCTTATCCGGAAAACTTTAAATTTTTAAATAGAACACCTTGTATATTTTCATCTATTATTTTTTAAATGGCAACCCTTTTTAGACAAGCACTTTTAAATAAAGGATTTTTTGACGAATCCAGTGATTACCAATTTATTTGCTATCGGCTAAAAAATAAAGTCATCAATAAAGGATCATAGCCACCTAGATGCAATACTACAAATGCCTCCGAAAAATCAAGTAGGCCCAAAACGTTTCAAGATATTAAATTACTATTTAGAATTGTCTGAAGAATTCAAAAATGGTAAAATATACAGGGTGTTTCATTTAAAAATTCAAAATTGGTGTCATTTCCGGTTAAACCGAAAGTAAGAAAAAAGTGAGAAATATGCAAAAACTTTCCCCTTTCCATGCCATTTACTTATACAAAGTCTCATTTTAATATGTTTAGTACTCTAGAAGTTATAAGTTGTCCAATGAATTCGTCGACACCCAGTATGTTCATATGAAGTTTTTTTCCTAAATTTCATATTAGAATTATTACTGGACACCAATTAAATCATATGCTATTGGCTTAAAGAGAAATACATTTTGGAATATAAGAAAAAGGGTTGATTTTTAGCTAGCCCAACCCTAAAGAACATCTCAGTTTTTGAAACAACCGCTTATTTGTATTTTTTTCGTATTTTATCGACAAAAACTATCTCTAAAAAATAACTTTAAAGCTTATTTATCAACGAAAGTACTTGGCAACGTTGCAAGCTATTTTCGGAGAACAGCTTACACATAATTCAGAAAAAATGTAGGAATTAAGATCCCAGACTGTCAAAATTTTACTTTATTTATTTTTCTTTGTAAAACCTCTTTTTATTTTAAACAAAAAATAATCCAAGAAAATATGCATGTTTGCGCAATTTAATTATTTTTTGGAATTCATAAAAACAGTGTTTTAGAGTTATTTCTTAGCCACAAAGGCTCGAAGCCTAAATACTAACGTACCGAGGGAGACAAGGGAGGTAAGAGGAAGTTTGTTAACACGGGACCTAAAATACTTGAAAATGTGGAGGGCACGGAAATTTTTTATGAGGGACGCCATTCGTATATGAGAACAATATTCCAGAGGTACGATAGATAAAAATTATATAAATTCGAAAGAATGAAATACTTTTTCGTTAGAAAGAGACATCCATGCTTTTTTGAAGCTGCTATGGGGCTATAAATACAATGTGTTTTTTTGCCAGTTAAAGTTATTCCCAAATGTAAAACCCACAAGAATATATGTATCTTTGCTCTGCAGAACTTGGCCCCTCATAAGTAAAGCATGAGTATTTAATGACGCGATTTTTGGCGCCCCAATCCAATATCAAATTCAGGTTCTGTGAAACAGATATCTGCATCGCCCTGCGTTTGCTTTTCAAGTCGGCCTTGAAGATTTGTTTGAGAACCTGAAAACTGGAGTGAAGAGTGAAGGGTACTATTGTCAGCAAAACTATGAATGAAATTAGTTTGAAAGAGTAAAGGCCGTTGATGTAAAGAAGAAACTTAACTTGGTAAAAACTTAGTGGTTATAATTTTTTTCTTATTTTAGAAATGCCATTTAGAAAATGTTATTCTTATTGCATTATTTTCTTTTCATATATTATTTTATTTTTTTTATACAGGGTGTTAGAATTTCGAGGGGCACCATTAAGATCTCGAAAACGATAAGAGATACAGGGTTGGTTAATTTGAGGCAAAGTTGCTCATTTTTATGCTTAACTATGTTCCGTTTTAAAAATTTGCCGTTCTGAAATTATCTAAAAAAAATGAAATTTTGCAAAACAGTTTTTATTTTTTTCCTCAGTTTATTTAAAAGAAGATCATTCACTATTTTGTAATCGTGGAAATTTCCATTTAAAGGTAAGTATATCGCTACTCACTATGATTATTTTTATATTTTTTTGTTTATAGTTCAACTAACAAGTTGATATTTGTATATGTAATTAACATACATTTACTTTTACTTATTAAAATAAAGCATTTAATTTAATTTAACGCCTCAAACAACTTTATCGTAGCTTGTCATAGAAAAATGGATGCATACTTACCTGCGAACGAAAATTTCCCCCAAGATTTGGGGAAAAATCGTTATTAGTAATGGTCAAATAGTAAATGATGGTTCGAAACGTCGCATAAATGTAATGTATAATGAAATACAAGTTTATTAAGTTTAAAACCAAATATTCCACCCATTTAAAAAAACAAAGTTTATGATGATGGCTCGAAGACGAAACCGCGAATCTTAAATTTAATGACATTATTTTAAGGAACAGAAAGTGGCAACGATAATGTGTCGTTTGTTTTAAAATATTTTTTCAAATAAACTGAGAAAAAAAAGTAAAAACTGTTTCGCAAATTTTTGTTTTTTTTGGATAATTCCGGAACGGCTGCAAATTTTTAAATTTTTAAAGCGAAATATTGTTAAGCATAAAAATGCAGAACTTTGCTCCAATTTAACCAACCCTGTATCACTTACCGTTTCCGAGATCCTAATGGTTCCACTCGAATTTGTAACACCCTGTGTTTTAAATTAAATTATGTTATTCAATTTAGGTTGCTGAAAGCTACGGGAATCCTTGGCCCCGAAATACTTGTTTTCGTTTCTATATTATTTTAAAACTATATTACGCAAGACAAGGGGACATCTCGCCATTTTTCCTGCGAATTTCAAATAGCTATTTAGTTGTATTTCAGCATTAAAATCAAACCGCAATGTTGTTGCTATAAGTTATAGTTATAGTGTGTAAAGACATTTTTTCGCATAATTGCCAAAATACACAGAAATTTTTCATAATACTTTGTGTGTAGGTGTTGCATTCTGGACCAAAAATAACACTATGTCGAAATTTAATGTCATACATTTTATGAATATTATTTGAAATGTTTTTATAAGTATTAATTATTTACAATGTGAATCTTTGCGACACTCATCTAACAAATAATTTTAAAAATTTATCTGTAATACCAAAAAAAGGTATTTTATAAAACCTCGTTTTTGGCATAATACTTTTACAGTTAAAAAACATCTTGTTTTCCGCTATTATAAAGGGTATTTCAATAAGAGTGAAGAAATAGAGATTTAAGGCGTTTTTTCGTGTTATGACGGTTCAAAACATTTTAAAAACATTTGAATACCAATCTCTATCTAACTCTCATATTTATATTGTCATTCCAAATGCGGTTTAAACTCCGATTAATACGGTTAACTCGAAAAAATGACTTAAACGGTTTCTAATCCATATTTTTTCATTTCTAGGTGTACTTATATTTAGTATAGTGTACAGTTTTATGATATACCGTCTGACACCTCTCGAACGGTTGGAAGAAATAAAAAAATGTTACCAAAGTGGCAGCTCAGTTGTGGCTGCTCTATTATCAATTTTAGGCGTTCAGCCAATTATAACAGCGGTAATAATTAGTGACAACTTTGACGTATAATACATTGTTTAAACGTCAACATATCGTAAATACCGTTTTAGAATTGATTCTTCGCCTAAAATTGATGAACGTTTATTCACATGATAATTGGGTCGTCATCATCCGTACTCTGCGCAAGGTATATGCCGCACTATGAAAAAGTTTTAAAAGTAGGGTAGGGCGGGGCTAGTTGAGCAATTTTTACTTTATCAGTTATAGCTCCTCAAAAATAAGTCTTAGGGGCCTGTAATGCATACTGATTGATTAACAGTTAATCCCTAGCAATAGTGTCCATGGTAATTTCTTTCTATGTAAGTCGAACTTAGGAGCTACAATCTATTTTATTGTAAAGAACAGTCAAGTATAGCCCATACGTACCCCCGCCGGTGAGGTACTGATTGAGCAGCATGGTATGGGGCTAGTGGAGCACTTTAGAAGGCTATAGGTCAAATCATGTAGCTTGAATGTTAGATACCGTTTACAAAAAATGCATTTTGACAATTTGCGTTTTTATAATTTATAATCTTATAGAGTCAAAACAGCAAATATCATTTACTTAAAACAATCAACCTGTGCCTGGCTTAGCCTAACTATTGGATTAATATCTAGCAGAAATGCCTTACAAATTTTTTAAAAATTTTAGTTTGTAAATTTTATTTAAATTTTTTTAAATTATAAGCTTTTGTATCTTTATAATTTTATTTAGAAAGTGTTTTTTTTGTTAGAAAATTTTATGTAAATTTTTTAAGAAATTGCCATTAACTCATCTTCGTTTTTAAAACTTTTTTATAGTTTTATTTTGTACTCTTCTTAAATGCCTTCTGTATTTGTTAAAATTGCAGCTTTTTCTCTATCTTCTGTTTGATTTACGTCCTTTTTCTTGGACCAGCCTTTGGGTATGGTCGAAGTATTTCAGAGAAAATTTATAAGTTAGATAAGTCAGCTCGTTTTCTTTGTTGCTCGTACAAAGTTAGGGTTGCAGCTTTTAAATCTTGTGTTAGTAGGTAGGTGGTTACATCTTTTAGGTCACTAACAAGTTATTAAATTAAATTGCAGGCCTTCCATTATAGGTTAGAATTAGAAAAACTAACCAGAAATAATTAGTAGATACTAAAACAAATAAGTGTTTAAAGATAGTTTTGGTTTTTAACCATTTTATAAAATACCCTGGCTTTTAAAAAGCTGATTAAAAAACATCAGAAACTAACACCCTAGGTTTACCTAACTAGAACTAACCTGGACTCATTGGCGCAACTAGCGCCGCTGGTTCTAGGAGGAGGGTAGCTTAAGCTCCAGTGTATACAGGGTGTTACAACTTATTTGAAAAACTTTATATAAAATATGTCCTAAACGTCTTAGTTTTGAAATACAGGGTTAATTTTTGAAGTAAATTATACCAATTTAGATATTTTGAAAAAACTTGGGGATGCTTCCTATACACCAGATACATATTTTTAAAGAAAAATGGTACGCACTGCATTTTTCTAAATTAAAAATTTTTTAAAACCCATTTAGTTTGACACAAATTTGATCCATGACTTTATTCAGTTCATGCACGGTTTTGCGTAAATAAACAAAAACCATTTCTCGGCATGGTCAAATCCTATCCAATAAAGCATAAATAATATCGAGGTATGTAGTTTTTCACGTAGACTTTGATATTATCCATACAGTGGCGCCTTTACAAAAGGCTGAGTGGGCTGAAGCCTATGGCAGATTTTTATGGGGACGGCAGACGTTTTTGCTCTTCAAAAATATTTCTGAAGGAAAAAAAAAAGAAGAAGAAAGGGGGCGAGCGAAAATAAAAAATAGCCTACGGACGGCAAACATGTAAAGTGCGCCTCTGTATCCATCACAAGAATGCACAATGCCGAGAAATGGTTTCATTTATATACATAAAAACCGTGCATCAAATAAAAAATGTCAATAGATCAAATTGTTCCAAACTCTTTAAAAAATATTTTTATTTTAGAAAATGCAGTGCCATATTTTAATGAAAACATATTTTACCCTAACCTCTCATAGACGATACTGATAAAAAAATTAATGGCAAAAAATGTCTTTTGGTGCATAGATGCGTCTCCCAAATTTTTTAAAATATGTAAATTGGTATAAAGTTATTATAAAAAATACATTTTTTTTTTAAATTTTAACGCCCTGTAGTTCAAAAGCTAGGACGTTTAGGACATATTTTTGTATAAAACCCCTTACAAAAAAAAGTTGCTAGTGTCTCTTACTACTAGGCCAACGTACCGAAATCATTTTATGCCAAAAATAGTTTAAGTTACACCCTTTTACCCAAATTTTACCCGATAACGATATCTTGTTCCATTTAAAAGATAAAGAGGGAGATGACTTTAATATCCTCACTGTATATTTTAAATTCTCAGTAATTTTGTGCTGATTTTTATATATGGCTCGCTAACCACCGAGTGGTACAGAGGAACAATACCATTGGTCGGCCGTGGATGTTTTAATATACTTTTTTTTTTACTTTTAGCGCGTATAATGTCTTTTCAATTTTAATTTATCTTGTATTGTCATAAACCTATAAAATCAATTTAAAATGCGGTCGAGTGAATTAGCCTGATACTGTATTAACAGATTTGTAGTTGTTTTTAAGAAATTAAATACTTTTGTAATTTGATTTTAAAAATTAACTATTTTGGTAGATCATTAACCCAATGATTTTAAGGACGAGCCTCGCATGCTCCTTACCTCAAAGCATTAATTGGTCCGAAATAGAAAGAGACACTTTAACAAAATATAAAATGTTTAGTTGGTAATTTGAAACGTAAAACACATATAAATTAGATTAGATTAGAGGTGGATTGTATATCCTCTATCACTGTAACCTGCTCAGGTTTATTGTGTGTCCTCCGTCTATAGGTTAGGAGAACACTATCCAAGCCGGTATTTTTAATCAGACTTCTCAAGCTTGAAGCCCGGCTCCCTTGGTCTTGCCGCTTTCGGGTTTTTCTTTACTCCAATCTTGCAAACCGAAGAAGACAAGGGCTTTGCAGTAGCACCCTTACGTTGTTCTTGCGGTTTCTTGCTCCTCCCCTGGCAAAACCTGCATATGTTTTCTTCTGTCGGACCATGGTTTCCAGGTGTTTATTTAGTCTGCAATGACCCGTTAGTTGACCCACTGTTACTCTTACCTCCTTCCGGTTGTAATTCTAGAAGGTCTTTCAAATTCCGAGGACTATGCCTTTATGAATTTTTTCGCCTGACGCTGTCCTGGTGTTCTTAACCACCAGTCTTGGGATTCCCTTATAATCCAATCTAATTATCTGATAGATGACCTTACTCTGGCATGACGACGGAATACCACAGTAGGGATTGGACCTACCATTGTCCTGCCAGGCCCCTCCTTTGCTAATTCATTGCCTTTTGCTTAGAGCTGTTTTTGCATGAACTAATTGCCCTGATTTCTGTCTGGCTGTCAAATAAACACATGGTTTGGGTCTCATAACTTCTTCTAATGATTTCGCTAGCACATTGTTCTATGGCTACACTCGGTTTGAACATAGTAGGGTGTTGTTCGAGACCTGCTTGCTTTTGTCTCATTTGTCCTCATATATACTCTGCTCCAACCTTGGTCCCCCATGGAGCCGTCTGTATACCTCAGGATTAGTCATTTAATGGGAGGGCTTGCCACCCAGTCCTTTCTGTCCGGTAGCAATGTCATACAAACCCACAAAATCAATTCTTAAAATGCGGTCGAGTGAATTAGCTCGATACTGTATTAAGAGAGGATCCGATGCTTTGAAAACCTTGTTTAGCCAGAAGCCTGGTACAATTTTTGTCCAAAGGCATCTACAGTGAGCAGACTTCTTTGTCCCTCCTTGAATCTCCATTGTGACCTCAAAGCATTGATTGGTCTGAAATAGAAAAAGACACCCTCAAACGAAATTAACCATCAACTTTAAAACTATAATATTCTTTAAATCTTATAGTTAATCTCACGATTTTAACTCGACATTGTAAGAGGGTCCCTTAAGTACAAGTAAATTTAATGAAATACATAATAATTTGGGTCAAATGCAAAGTAATAATCAGATTTTTCATCGTTTGCTGGCTACCAAACGATTTAAACGTCAATGTAAGGGGGCGTCTGTTGAATTTCAGTGGGATGTGGTATTGCTTAAATTAGAACACATACTATATTTAACCTGGGCACACTGTGTTAGCAGTTTGGAATAGGCTTTGACAACATTGGTTTGCACAAATATTTTCTGGAACTTATGAAATCTTAAAAATGTATTTTTAATTTTATTATATTCATAAACTTATGATTTTAATCTTTCGATCTTGTTTGCGACAAACTAAATTGGTTTTGGAAAAAATAGAATAGACAGGACAAACTGAGAAACTCATTATAAACAAGGCTGTATCTATGTATACATATACATTGAACTGGGCCAAAAATACTTTTTGACAAATATATACAGTAGTATTCGGAAAAATGCATGGCCAAATTTCTCTAGGAGGTGATTCCTCATTGAAAAATATGAAAAAGTTCCTATCAATATGGGTCCGAAAATGCATACTTTCCAATATACAGGGTGTCCAACATTTAGGTTCACATTCACCTTCTTAATCTTCAGTTGACCTTCACTTTTAATGTTTAGATAGTCCTTAAAAGTTAAGACAGGAAAGTAAAATTAATTTTGCTCTATCTTTTAACTGTTTTTGCTCTGCAACTCGTCAAAATTCCAAAAGAATTTCCGTCCCAAGAAACATGCAATAATGTGGTTTTTATTTTTTCTCGAAAACGAAGCAAGATACAAAAAATTTCAGGAGATAAAAAAGTTGTATTTTCAGTTGCTTATTCTAAAAAATAAATAAAAAAGTTACAAAAAAGTCAGTAGGTGTTTTTTACAATTATTTTCGATAAGATGTCCCGTGAGACGCCACTGGACTTAATAATTTTAATTTAATTATGCCTAACTTGGCCCTTATTATAGAAATAACACTGAAAATTTCAAGAAAAGCGGTTACAGGGCATTCAAGATTATTACAAAACCTATTTTTATTTAAAAAGTTTAACACTCTGTATCTTGGAAACAGAACAAATCTGGTTGCGCAATCTGGATTTCGAATTTTTGAAAGAAATCTAATGGTAAAAGTAAATTATGCACGGAAAAAAAAATCTGGTAAATATTCATGCAATTGTAGCCTTCACAGTTACAATGTGTAGCACTATAGGCCCCAGGTACACGTTGTAGTAAAACTCGCTCCGTTTTTGTAGCAAATAATGTGCAGTAGTATTTAAAACTTTTGTAGCAGAACTTTATGTGTAATGAGTGATAAACCATAATTGTAAGACATAATACTTTACAAATGTGGCAAAATGTGCTATGCCTTGTGCTAATCAATGCTACAATTTTGCAGTATCTATCTTGTATATGTCTAATCTAGGATTCACGCGAGCGGCAAGACATGCTAGAGCGACCGCGGTCTGATGTCGGATTGTAATATCTATCCCAGATTCCAGCTAAATGACTATCACGCAATCAAAAAATCGTTAAATTTTACGTTTCCCATTTCGCAATACTCAGCATTTTGAGAAAGGTACGGCGCCAATTTTCTTTGAATTTATAAAACAACTGATAGCTGATATCTGCAATAATAAGGTTGTTCGTAGAGAAATCACAAACTAGTCAGCGCCAATTGGGTATCGATATTTAGTCAGGTGACCGGTTTCCAACTGATCACCTGACGTATTTTTAAAATCTAATTTCTTTGCGAACAGGTCAAATGTGAACGTCCGCTAAATCGGTGGTTACTGTTGCTACAAAGTATTATCAATGAGCTTTGTCAGTTATTGCTACAATCGTATTGTAAAATGATAGAAACAAAATTATTTACCATTAAAAGGGTTATTGAGATTTACCACATTTTTAATACTATTATAATGTAGTCAAGATTTATATTTGGTTACTGTTGTTAGCTACTATCATTCACTTACAAAATTTAGGACTCGTTGATTTTCATAACCGAAAATTAATGAGAAAAATTATACTTAGAACGTCAATAATAAACATTTTTAACACAATTTTTGCGCTACACTCTTATAGCACACAATGCCTTTCAATTTTTTCCGTGTGGCAAACTTGATTAAATTCTAACATAGCGATTGTGGATTTATTTAACAATTTTTGTTAAAAGACTTACCATCTGTAAAGCTATACTATTTTAGGACGCTTCGTGTAGACTAAAAACCAGTTAGCGTCATACAAATAAAGACGTCAATCAACTATCGCTGTCTAAACGCGTCGTTTACATCGTGTGCGTGCAACAAAAAGGAAAATAATTAAAAGTGAGACAGAAGTGATGACCCCGTGGCATCTTCTCTACTGGCGAGAACTTTAACAGTGTGATAATATCAACAATTATACAGGGTGTTCGAAAAATGCACGGCCAAATTTCAGGAGGTGATTCCTCATTGAAAAATATGAAAAAAGTTCCTATAAACATGGGTCCGAAAATGCATACTTTCCAATATACAGGGTGTCCAACATTTAGGTTCAACATTCACCTTCTTTAATCTTCAGTTGACCTTCAATTTTTAATGTCATTAGATAGTCCTTAAAAAGTTAAGATAGAAAAGTAAAATTAATTTTGCTCTATCTTTAACTGTTTTTGCTCAGTAAATCGTCAAAATTCAAAAATTCCGTCCCAAGAAACATGCAATAAAGTGGTTTTTATTTTTTTTCTCGAAAACGAAGCAAGATACAAAAAAATTTCAGGAGATAAAAAAGTTGTATTTTCAGTTGCTTATTCTAAAAAAATAAAAAAGTTACAAAAAGTCAGTGGCGTACATTTTTTTACAATTATTTTTGATAAGATGTCCCGTTACAAAAAAACCTATTTTATTTAAAAAGTTTAACACCCTGTATCTTGGAAACTATGCATTTTCGGACCCATGTTTATAGGAACTTTTTTCATATTTTTCAATAAGAAATCACCTCCTAAAATTTGGCCGTGTATTTTTCGAACACCCTGTATAGTAAAGGATACTGACGGTTTCTTGTTGTAAACGCAATTTGGACAATACTGTTTAATATGCAATGATTACTAACATATTGTAGGCATTAAGAATTATTACCAAAGTTTGCATATTTTAAATTAATACTGGTTTTACGGTACGGTTAGGGCGTGATGGACAATAAGCCATCGCTTATTCGCCATTTCGATTTTTTTAATGATTCCTTTGGAGTTTTTTGTTATCGCTTACACCGTACGGATGAGAACAAAATAGTTCAAAAACGGTCAGGGTCCTAATTCTCGAGCATAAGAGAACGGACTTGGTCACATCGTCAAAATGATCGATCACTTCCCAGGCTGTTTTCCTTACAGTCGCGTGATAGGAGCAGTCGTTTGCGTTCAAGAATACCTATTTAAGCTTTTCGAGAGAACTCCGCTCACTTTTCTCATGAGAACGCTGTTCCTCAGTTTTAAGAATAAGGCATCTGCTGTTGGTGATCGCAATTAGTTCTGAAAGAAAAACCGTTGGCTTGTGTGAAACTTTTCATCGCCAGATCGGACAGTGTTCGACAGATGCAACCTTACAGTGCAAAGAAATTACAAGCGGTAAAGAGTTTTTCCCAGTTAGTTTTGTAGAATTTAAAATTATAATCTTTTTGCAGTGTAGTGTGTACTACAAGTTGTGATATATAATACAAAGGAGCAGTGGCTAAAGAAGCATTGAATTGTAATACCCGTTATAATAATGCACTGTTTTCCAATTGCTTGTAGTACAATTTTCGCACAACATTTAGTAGTAGCTATTTCAAAGGGTTTTATAAATAACTTTATTTTTATTTGCTACAATGTGCAGCGGTCGTCTATTTCACTAAACATAATTGTAGAATTTTGTGAAATTGTATTACCCTCTTCGACAATTTGTTTTTCTTGTTATTTCGGTAAATATATGTAGAGATTAGACAAAGAATGCAGGCATGTTAACACGGTGAAGCATGGGTCCTGCTTTGTTGTAGGTTTACTTATTGTATATAAACCTTTTGAAGGGGCCGAACGTATATATCTAGTTTTGCATCTAGAAGTCTCATTTTATTGAATAACAAAACGGCTATTGATCATAGGCCCGTACGCAAAGATAAAAAAAAGGTCCTTACCTTCCAAAAAGTATAAAACAGCAGAAAATTACAAAAAGGTCCTAACCTTTCAATCTACATTTTTATCCTGCGGGAGTGGGGGAGCAAAACGCCGAAAAAAGGACAATAATGCTCTATTCACAACCTCACTTCCGCCCCTTGCATACGACTCTGATTGATCAGCCAGGTATTTATCAAGTCCCCCTGGTAACTAGCAATTTTTTGTAACTTTGCAAAATGCACTCTGTTTATAACTTAAAAACTTTTTAAAACAAGCCCTATTTATAATGTTAGACATACGTCATAAGATTAATGGTTTGAAACTAAAAATGAAATGTGACTCAAATTTTGTTTGTTTGATAGGAACTGGCATATTTGGGTTTTGCTTACAAATCGGTTTATTATGGTGAACTAATTATAGATATTCTGAAAAAAATTCGGCTATTTCTATTTCAAACAACTCGGCATATAGGAATGCATAGTGCATTTATTTTTTAATTTATATTTATGGACCTTATGCAAGCAGAGTAATGACATGGAAAAATAAATAAACGATTAAATGCATTTTTAACGACGGTGTATCGGGGAGTTTCGTTGAAATTTCATTTTCATGTAAATATACAGAGTGTTAGAGAAATTTGTTAAGAAAATTTAAGGGCAGATTCTACTGTTTAAATATAAAAAAAAAGTTTTTATAGGCATGGGTCCGCAAATTCCTCGTTCTCAAGATACAAGGGGTTAAACTAAATAAAAATTTTGTTTTTAATATCTTAAATACCCTTTACTTAATTTTGTTTTCATTTGGCAGTGTTATTTCTGGCATTAGGGGAATAATTTATCACTCACTTAATTAAATTTAATAAGTCCAGTGGCGTCTCAAGACAACAAAAGAAATATTTCTAAGAAAAAACCGGTTCGCCACTGACTGTGTAAATTAATGTAAAATTCTTGTGCTTTCTTTAGATTAGGCAAATAAAAATACAACTTTTATGTTTTTTATTTCATATATTTGTTTAATTTAAGAAAAAAATCCACCTAATTTCATATAGACCATAAGTCTTCGGCTGCGATACTAAGCGTCAGCGTCAAGTCAAGTTATTTTATTCTTGCATAAAGATCAAAGACAGCACTCCCACATTTTCCGCTCAACGCTGGCCGCTGACGCTGACGCTTAGTATCGTGTCAGAGGCCTAAGAGAAACATTGCGGGAACTTTTTCTTAAAAAAAATAGGTTTTATAATTTTTAATTAGCAATTATGTAACAACAACACTAAATACTGATTAAAATAAGGTTTATATTCAGTGTAACAAATTTTACTAAATTAATGTTTTCAAATTTTTTTAGTTTTTTAAAAATTTAACACCCCGAATTAAGAGAACCAAAAATTTGCGGACCCAGTCAACTTTTCTTTACATTTTTTGATGTATAATCTGCCCTCTAATTTTTTAGCAACATTCTGTAACAACCTAAAGAAACACAATTTTGGAAATGCATTGTTTCCAAAATACAGGGTGTAAAAAAATAATTAATTTCTTTATCTTTCCTTATTCAATTTTGATAAAAATTAACAATAGTTTTAGGCCTATTAAGCTAATAAATCCTAATAATATGTCCTAAAATACACTCCTCTGAGCTATAGCTAATCGCAACCCTATACTTTTTAAAAAATATATTTTCATTTTTGCTGAACTAATCCCACTCTAAAATAAAATACATTGCAAATTACGTGTATTAAAATTTTATTATACTGGACTATATTTCTCCTTCATAGATAGGTACGGAGCCACATAGCACCCCCATAAGCGGCGCCTATGGATCCCGTATACTCACGTTAATAGAACCAATTATTACTTAAATGTTTGCTAAAAATGTTTTTGTAATCGTTTTAATGCCACCAAAAATAAAACAATAAGTGCTGACGTTTAAATTTAAAACTAATATTAGATGTTTACTTTTGCTTTCATAGTATGATCCAAGTATTTTTGTCAGCGATGATTTTGTCACTATTTTTGTCAAAAGTGATTCGATATGATTCATGCATTTATTAATAAACTTTTAAAAAATGCAGGTGTCCAATGCATTAATTAGATCAAACAATTATTCCGTGGGTTGAGTCTAAGTAAGTTAAATTCGCTGCTTCTGGCACCTTGCAAATAAATATTAAAAATTCAGAATACGACCTTTGATTTAGCTTACTTTAATTTATAACTGCAAATTTGAATTCTCGCCTATATAAAGCGTAAATAACATGTTTTATTAATAAATTCTTCAACTACGAGGGCAATCCGATAAGTACCATAGTCTTACTGGCGGATCGCGCCACTATCAAAAAGTAATTTACTTTCGTCTAAAATATTCTCGTAAATGGCTGCTGTCAAAATTTCAGTCTTATCTCATTCGTATTTTTGTTTCGTTGATGAAAAAAACAATATCGGTCGGTGGTTCGATTTTTGCTTTTGGAAGAAAAGTCCCGCTGCAAAATCAAAGAACGCTTGGATGCTGTTCACGGTGACTCTTCTTCTTTGATGGCGAGCATCAAAAATTGATTTAACGAATTTCAACGTGGTCGCACGTCAGTTTTTAATGAGCCACGCCCACGAGGATAACGTAACAAAAATCCACGATCTCATATTAGCAGACTATCAATTATAGCTGTCCAATCAGCCGGAAAGGTGATGACCACCGTTTTGTATATACAAAAGTCTTATTCAATCAGTTCTATATTTCAAAACCACTCCAATCCAGTTTTAATGTTGTCAAACCCATCTCTAAGCTGGACTTGGAACGCAAACGCAGGGCGCTGCATATATCTCTTTCACAGGGCCTTAGTTTCATTTAGGATAGGGGCGCCAGAAGTATCGTCCAATTTAATGCATCCAAAACACTCTCATCCTCGGATCTTAATTTTTTGTTACCCGGGGCAAAAGTGCTCTGTACCGCCCCCTTTATTGGCTTTAAAAAAATGAGGAGCAAAAAAATTTGGCGCCCCATGTACATATGTTACACAAAATACTAAAAATTACCTCAAATCAAAAACTTCGCTTTTTAAATCGCGCCTTTTCTCATCAACTTGCCACCCTCTGTATAATAAATCCAGTTTGCAAACACAAGTTTTTTACCGTCCAGTGGTCTAGTGCACGTCGGTTATGCTTCATTTTGCCACCCCTTGAAGATGTCCCAGGGCAGATACCCCCGTTTGCCCTCCCCCCTAGATCCGATGCTAAACACAGTCTTAGTTCATGTTGCTCATGCTTTGCTTATGAGCGGTCAAATTCTGCAAAGCGAAGACACATTTAATTTAACCTCGTGGGCGTCATATTTAGGAATCCCCTTACCTGGCTTTAAAAGACATAATCGACCCTCAGCATTCTTGTTACCATTCAGAGAAGAGCTGTTGGCTTTATTATTAATCCTTTGATTACAGAAAGGCTTGCTTGTCTTGTCCATTGTAGAGCTTTAGGGAATCTATCGCTTTATTAGGTATTTTCAGGGCTTCTGCTTCGAGGAATTATCCAGTATTTTAGTTGGCCAACTTTGCAAAGAAAAGAATGATTTAACCATTTTGGCATAGGACTCCTGATCTTTTGAGCAGAAAAATATGATTTAAATTATAAAAAGGACTTTATTAAGCTTTAAACAATCCCAATCCACTTTAAAAAAAATGGTGACTCGGAGACGAAACCTTCGGGTAACAAATGTAATATAACGTTATTTTCTAGAGAAGAAAAAGTTGCGATAGTGAAGGGATTTTTATTTTAAAATATCTGTTCAAGTAAAAGCAGTAAAATTTAAAAAGTATTTCACAAAATATCGTTTTATTTCGTCTTTTAAATTATCTGGACCCACAAACTTTGTGGTGAATAGAAAAATATTATTTTTCACACTAACACAACGACGGAGCTATTTTTAACTTTTTAATATTGTAATAACAAGCTGATCTGGCCACATTCTGGATATCTGGGAGTATTTATAGTCACAGAGTGGTAAGAGTACTAAAACAAAATTAAAAGAACACTATTATTAATATACTACAGGGTGTTTTAAAATGCGGAGCAAATATTTTAAGGACGTATTTTTCGGCTCAAAATAGGAATTTTATTAACGTTTGCCTTGGAGTGCACCCCCTTAAACTATGTTGTCCAAAGTTGCACCCCCTCCCCCAAAAAAAAGCATAACAAAACGACAACAAAAAAAGTTTATATAAACATATGTCCTAAACCTATTTTTAATGTAAAATATTTTTAATTACTTCTTCCAGTGGCGTCCGAACGAGATGTATATTGGGGATTAAAAAAAAAAGTGGTGCGCCATTGCTTTTTCCAAAAATAAAAATTATTTTTAAAATTTCCATTTATTTTGCAACAAATTTGATCTCTTTAGTTTTCCGTTTTCCGTTTTTGATACATTTTTGGTATAGCAAATTTATTTTAACTAAAAATAGTAGTCTGGTGTCCTATTTTTAGTTTTTACGCGAAAACGGTGAATCGGACAAAAAAACTGAAAGGTCATATTTGTTGTAAAGTCAATGAGGATTTAAAAATGATTTCCTATCCTGTATTTTTAGCCATCAATTAAATTACCCCCTTTATATGTAGAAAAAATACACTGCCTACTGCCTAAAATAAGAGCGGTGTGCAAATTTTTCCAGTCCTTTTACAACCCCTAGTATTCTTGATTTCATTTAAAAAATAGCCATTTGCCCTATAAATGACCTTACCTTTCCAAGATTTCTGCTTCAGCTCCGAAAAATTAGCCAATATATATATATTTTCTTTTGAGCGGTTGCACTCTATCAATATTTTTAGCTCTATTTAGGAATCTCTATTTCAAAAACTTTTATTAGTTTATAAAATAAATAGAACGCCTATTTAATTTGATGGGTGTTTAGTTTTGGTTTATTTAAACTAATTATAGAGTTAGAAAACATCGAGGCAGCGGCACATCTGGTGATGCAATGTTAATATGATTGTACTGACCAACTTATGCTGCCAAAAATAAAACTGAGACAAGTGCACATAAATTTAGAAAATATGTAAACCCAATTGTTTTTGAAATTATTTAATTCTTTTAAGCAACTTTGACATAATTAAAATCAGTGGCATGGCCGGTACTAAAGGGCCAAGGGAAACGTGCTCACCCTTTAAATGAACAAAAAACAACGATTCTGTTAAGTGTAAATATGTGGACTATACTCTGTTTCGTTGCAAGCGATAGTAATAAATCATTTAATTTTATGGCAATTAGCTTTTTGTGTTAGTCATATTATCAATATTTTTCTTCAATTCTACCTGTAATGTACTGATAAGGCATCATAATTTTAGGCCGACAGACTCACTCTAATATTCGTCAACCTTTGGGTCAAATACAAAGGAATAACAGATGTTTACCCGTATTTACGTGCGAATAATGTGATAAAACCTTGACAGTGGCGGTGCGCTTGAGTTTAATTTTGGGAACTTACCCTTCTTAAACAGTTTAGGTAAAATGAAAATCATGTTTCTTTTATACGTTTAAAAATGTATTTTAAAATTTATAGTATATCAATATTGTACAGTTGGTATAATATATAGTTAATAATAACTATTTTATTAAGAAAATAATACACATTAAAAATGCATAGTCAAAAATAATTATTTAAAATATAATCTTTACCTAATTAAATATGCTACATAATCTACATCTATTTATTCACATTCTTCCAAATCTGACATACTATCACTACTTGAGTCATATATGAGTCTACTTGTATAATTAGAGGTTCAACAGTTGTATCTACTATTATATCCAAAGACCACATTTTATTTTCTACTTCTAATACATGTTCGACACATTTTTTCCAATTTTATGGGAAGCATTAGATATGGCAATTTAAAATAGTTTTTACATCTATTAGTTTAAACGTAGTATTATTTCCGGCTACTTCACCTTCACTTGTGCTCATATAAGTTCTATGGGGTTTAGTTCGCAGTGATAAGGTGGCAGCCGATATACAGTTATATTTTTGTTTCTTAGCTATTTCATCAATTATAAAACGTGTGTACTTAGCTTTATTTGTGGCGACTTCACTTTTTACCAGCTGCAACAACTCTAGTTAAACACTATCTGTAGGATGTTCAATATTTTGCTGCATCAACCAGGATTGAATGTCTTTTTAAGCCAGCTTAAATTTGGAACCCGATTTACTTTTTTGGAGTGGTAACTTGCATTATCCATTACAATAATCGAACTCTCTGGTATTAAGTCGATCATCTGCGAAAACCAGTCTTCAAATACATCAGCATTTATATCTTCGTGATAATCTCCTGTTTTTTGGACTCAAACATTAAAAGACCTCCATCCACAAAACCATTCTCGTTTCCAATATGACTAATAATTAGTCTACGCACCTTTCCAGATGGAGGTTTTAAACCCGTAGAAAGTCCTTTCATTAAAAGCCTGGCGAGCAGTTGTTATATTCCCATCTTGCCAATATTTTTAACGGTATGTCCTTCATTTATCCAAGTCTCATCTAGATAATATATTGCCTTTCCTTCAGTACGAGCTTTTTTTTATTTTTCTCAAATAATCTCTCCTCCACTGGACAATTTCTCCATTCTCTATTAATAAAGATTTTCTTTGAAATTTTTCCACTGAAAATTTAGACCTTTAAGATTTTCCAAAGTTTTACTCTACTTATTTCCGGCACGTGTGGATGATTTTCTCGCAGCTTGAAACATGACATCTAAAGTAGGGATATTTTTTTCTGTAAAGAACTATGTACAATTCGTCGAATTGTTTTTTTTGTTTGGTCTGTTATATAGTTCTGTTTGCTCCGGTCGCTTTTTTGGTGGAATTATACCTCCTCTTTTCTTGTTTCAAAATTCTGTAATTGTCGCTTTTCCCACCCCAGTCATCAACGCACATTTTTGAACACAATCGTCCACACCTAAATTAGAGCTTTGATCATTTCTAATATAATCGAATACGTTTTTAACAATCTGCTTTTCGTTTACAGTTAAATGTCAGAAACATGCGCGTTTCTGCGGAGAAGCCATTTTTACAGTACTGTAATACTTTGAACAATACTCTAACAATTTATTACCACCAGTTGCACATACGAAAAGATACTAAAATATAAATATATAAATTTATAACTCCTTATTTGACGCAATTCGGTGTATTTCTACCTGTTTTTTGCACAGAGACTGGTGCGCCTCTGGTTTACAACCGTCTAACCGTCCCGAGACATTTTTATTGCTATCACTTGCAACGAAATAGAGTATAAACGATCTTATGCCTATTTCCACTCTTACTGTATTAGGGGCATCCTTAGCCCTAGGTAGGGAATATTATATACACTTAACATAGAGTTATATATGTGGATTTAGGGCGTACATTATCGGGACTTTTTGCTATGAACGGGACATAAGACCTCATTAACGGTGACTGTCCCGGATTATAGTCGGGACGGATGGCAACCCTACTAAGGATCCCCTAAAACAGTTCTTGAAATGGGCATAAAACATTTACAACACATATTCAAGTTTGATAATGGATATCTAGGTTGCCACCTTTTTATTGTCAATGACCGGGAGATCTAGTCTTCTAAAAAAAGGGAATTGTGGATAAGGGATATTATAGAACTAAATGTATTGTGTTAAATAAGACCAGAGGGGCGGAGGGTAAACATATCGCATCAGTGGTGCATCGCATACATTCATGGTCGAAGTTGCATTTGTTGTCACCCTTTAGGTGACAAAATTCAAAAACTTACCGCAAAAATTACTCGATGGGCAAAAATCGAGCTTTTCTTTGCGCAACTTGCGCTTATACTTAAATATTGTTTTAATTCATTTCATCTATATTAACCACATTTTTCCGGATGAGGGAATAACGCTTCCGGTCACCCTACGACTAGGGTATTATATCACCAAATTTTAATTTAATTATTTTTACTTTAACAAAGCTCCCAAAAGTGGTTGTTATTCTTTTCTTTTAATTCTGCCAGCTACTTGCAAGCAGGGGCGGATCCAGAACTTCATCTCAAGGGGGCGCGAATAAAAATCTTTTATGGTACACAAACCTACATGATAAAAAACATACAAACAAAAAGCTTAAATAAAACTAACCAAGAACTAACAAAAAGTCAACAAATGTTTAAAAAAGAGTTATACAATACTGCATTTCAAAAGTTCCAGGATCAAACTGGCCACTATCATGTGTTCTGTAGGATTCACCTGGGGCGCGCGCTCCTGCGCCCCCCCACTGGATCTGCCTCCTGCTTGCACTTCAAAATTTAATTTACCACTTGGTCCCGCTTTTTAATGTTTTAATCCTCATTCGGTTCTATTCGTCTGTCCAAAGATTTAATGTTAAATTAAAAATGTTTACAGTATATTAACCTTGTCGCTCAAAAAATACCATTTGTTTTATTTTATCAGAACTTTTGGCTTTTTTTTTTAGCACTGTCTAACCGGGAGAAATAACTGTTTGCCCGGGAGTCGGAAGAATGAGTAACGCAACCGTGAGACTCCCGGTGAGACCTGGAGAGGTGGCAACCCTTAGGACATCTCAAACGAAATGTGTCCGACTCAAAACTCTTTAGATTCGTAATCAGCGCCACAAGATACCCCGAATTCCAAAAATCATTAAAATCGGCGTGGTGTCCGATAAGTAAACAATTACTGACAAATAGGCGAATGGACTTTCTTTTTAAATAGAGGCAGGGGCGCAATTAGGGAGCGCCCCACAAAATTATTGAGCATTTGAAGTATATTGGTGTTTTTCGACAAAATTTAATTTAATAGAATTATTAGCAGCAGTCAGGGGCTTTTTTTATCTTTAACTTGAATAAATTCATTAAGTCCATTGGCGGCTCGAGTGGCACCTGCACAAATATTTCTAATAAAAAAATGTACGCCACTGATTTTTGTGCACATTTAATGTATTTTTTTTAATAAGTTAAATAAAATAACACCTTATTTCTTGTCCCTTAATATTTTTTCGTATTTTACTTAGTTTTCGATAAAGAAAAATAAGATTTGCCACATTACATATCCCTGTGCCATACACAAGAAACATAAGGACAATTTTCTTTTAGAAAATATTTTGCATAATATTTAAAATTATAAAATACCAACAAATACTTTATACAACGACTATATTAAATAATAATAACATTTAAACTAATAAATTTCACTAAGAAGAAATAAAGTAAAGTGGATTTTTTTCTCGAAAAAAAATATAAAAAACAAATCAATGGACAAAAAGCTTTATGTAGACTTGTATTTGACTAGTTTAAATAAAATTTGAAAAAAATACGCATGCCAGTGGGGTACATTTTTTTCAAAATATTTGCTTAGGTATACCGGTCAAGACGTCACTGAACTTAATAAATTTAATCAAGTAAAGTGTAAATAAGCTCCTCGCTATGCTATAACTAACACAAAACAAATCTGTTTAGAGATACCTGTTTAAGATATATTTTTTTAAAAGGTTGGGAGTTTTGGAAACAGTGCATTTTGGACATACATATGTTTATAGTCAGCACCTTACAAATACGTCTGGTGACCAGTTGGCAACCGGTAACCTGACTAAATAATAATTTCCGGTTGGCGCTGGCTAGTTTGTGATTTCTCTACGAACAGGCCTTATATAAACTTTTTTTCATAGAATTAAGCTTATGAAAAAACCTTAAGATTTGTTTTGAAATTAGGAAACACCCTAGACAGTTTTAATAAAAATATGTGTATTCTTATGTAAACTACAAAATGTAAATCGTTAAAAACAAGAAAAAAAAACAATTAGGAAAAATATAATGTAATTTTTTTGTCTTTCTTAAAATAGAAACATGTTAACATTCCGGATAGGACGACAAATCGGGCTCTTATTTTTGTTGTTTTAGACAGTCTCCTTTTCACGAATTAGCAATAATACCCACTGAAAGTTTTGAAGTTGCAGTGTATAATAACATTATAAATTATTATTTTATATTTTTAGGGTCTTTTTAAGAAAAATTGGTATTTAAATATAAAAAAATATATTGCTTCCCCTTCCTCTGAATACGCCTATGTTGTTACTTAATAAAGTATTAGAAAGTAACGGAATAAACACAATAAAATCATGTTACTTTATTTAATATATTTAATTGTACACCCAAACATCTTTTACAGATGATAAGTTTTCCAATGATATACATTTGACATCCCTGCGTAATATTACCAGACAATGATATACCGATATACATATTATTCAATTAATAGGTCTGAGACTAAGGAGAATGACTAAATAAGTTACAATAAACCAGAGAAGTTTTTACATCTAAGAAACAATAACATAAACCTTAAAATAATAACTTACAACAATGAATCAAGTACAATCACAGACAAGAAATATTATTTCAATTTCTAGAGAGCATTTCAAAACTTTAAAATATCTCTAAACTCTGACCATTTTCATTTGAAAATGACGAAAGTGAAAATAAATGAAAAAAACAGTTTTATATTGGTCAAAAAGTCAGTAACCATGTTTACAAATGCACCTGACCAATAGAAACACTCCTTATTTATTTGTTGTTGCTAACGTCATTCTGAAATGAAAATGGGCAGGTTTTAGTGTTAAATAACAAAAAATTAATGCTCATACTTTTAATTGGATGAAAAGTTTGCTGTCTTGTCTGTGGTATTAATTTATTGTTTACAACACAAAAGAAAAACAGTGTAACCAGCAAAAACTTTATATAAATGCAAAATTCCTTTTTAAATTATGTTCTTTTGTATCAAAGAACTTCAAATTTTTCGTATTTTATTTACCAAATATTATGACTATTATGAGAAATTTTAAATTTCTATTGTTGATTTTTGCATATATAAGTAGAATTTTTGCCTATTACACCATTTAGTGTAATATGACATATTACACCTATCGTTTCAGCCTTTTTCATGCTGATCCTTGATCCTTGTTTTCAGGCGGTTGCTCATTGGAATCTGTATTGGAAGTACTTGAGTTTGTACCATCTTGAGAAGCTGAAGCTTGGATATTACTTGTGATTCTATTGTAGAAGTTGGGATCTTCATTTGCCACCCTCTGAGCTAAAGTCTGACCACTAAAAAGCAAATATTTAACATAAAATTTTATTAACTAACAATGTAGATTTTTTTTAGTCCTATAACATTTGTAATACAGTTTTTTTTTATATATGTTTACTAATTTTATTGCACTATTGTTGGTTTACACCTTATCAGTATACCCTGCACAAAATTTACTAAATTTACAAGGCGAGAAATATAGCAGTTGTCACGTGAAGCTAATATAATTGTTCTTATAAACATCTTACGCTTGTAACATTGTTTCTACAGCGTTAGGCATTCCATCTGCTCCTGGGCCACTCATATTTATAAGTCCTGACATCCTAAAATATAATAACATAATTAAAAATAAGTACAACATAAAAAGAAATAAATGTATTTAGAATTGCCTAATAAATAAAAATAGGGAAAAAAACAGTTATCAACAAAATATTAAAGACATTTATGTTTCATAATAAAGTTACTCACTACTTCAATAAAATGTCAGGAAGGACATCATTAAAACACTTACATGTTACAAAATCCAGGATCACTTAAAATTTGACTAGCCATGTTAATAATATTAGGATTGTTTATGAACTGAGATAATGTGTCTGGTATCTGTCTATCCATGGAAGGTGCTGCGCCATCTAAAATATATAAAACAAAAATAAAATCAGAAAATCTTGCCCTGAAAAAAACAAAAGATTGGGCCACAAACAATAAATAGTTTAACTATTTAACTTGTTAAAATATCCATGCTTATCAATAGAAACACCAAATAAGTTTAATTTGTTTTCCCTTAACCTTTAAAACTGTAAAAAAAAATTACCTGAGTGTGTACGGAGCCGTTCTTCTGCTACTTTCAAATTTGTCTCATACATAGCATTACTAGGATCATATTTTAAAGCCGTTTGATAAGCTTGAAGAGCCAGATCATATTTATTTAAATTTGAATATGCTATTCCAAGGCGTCCATAAGCTTTGCCATATGTGGGATCCAGTTTGATAGCCTCGTTACAATCATTTATTGCCTCCTGATCTTTAAGTAATTTGGTATAGGCAGCAGCTCTGTTGCAGAAATATACAGCATTGTATGGGTTTAACTCAATCGCTCTAAAAACGGTTTATTTTAAGGGGTGGACATAAGAAAAATGTTGAATTTTATACTTAGTATATTCTACAACTGCAGCATTATACTCAGAAGTTTTCATGAAGTTGTTTCCCTTCGTTTTGTGCTCTTCAGCTTCAAGTTTTTGTTTTTCTGTCACTTCTATTTTGGGCTTAATGTTTATAAGTGACAAGAGATCTACCTTCTCGGGATTGTTTTGGTTTTCTAATTCAAAAGCTGTTTCTAAACACTGAATTGCTACTTCAATTGACTCTTTTCTTTCTTCACTTAAGCTACTACCAGCTAATTCATCCTGTAAAAGCCTATTACACTGTTGACTAGGATCTGCTTTTTGGGGTCCATTTCTTTTAGCTAAAATTTGTTTTGGTTAAATTTTGTATTAAGCGATAATGAATACGCTACTACAAACTTATTAATTTAATAGACGGATAAATTTTATGTATAGAATTAATACCAAACACTTTTTAAAAACAGTTTTTTGAGCTTACTTTCTAACTTGATGATAATACAGGAATTTACAGGGTTTCCTGATTTTTGGAGGTTAATTTTTAGGTTATATTGTTTTATCTCTTCTTCTCTTTGCTTACTACTTTGCTCAGTGCTATTTGCCAGCTTGATGACGGCGAGCTCCTATATGGCGAAATGCGTATCTAGAAAAAGCTAAAATATTTACTGTTGTTTTCAGTTAAAAACCAAAAAACATTATAGAGGAATTGTAAGAGGAGGTGAAGAAAAGCGACTTTTGTTTTGTCCCTATTCATATAAATTTAAACACGTTTATTCGAAGGGTTGGTGAATGCGCTGGACTATACTATAGGACAGATTTTGCGGGAATTCTAGCTTCGTTCTAGCGACCCACGTACCCTTTTATGCAATGTTGCTGTACTTTCGGTTTTGTTGTAGATAGTGCGTGGTCATCTCTACGACGTTTTTTAATAAAAGAACCAAATATATTGTTTTAAAAAAACAAAAAAGAGGTGAATATGACTTAATTTACAATTAAACATCTTTTTTTTAAATATTTGTTCAATAAGGTCAATACAAAAATTGATGTACAATAACTAATCTAATACAAAAGAAACATTGGCTAACATCATTATAAACTATCAAGTGGCAATTATAGCGCAGCGAAGAACTTAGGGAATCGTGGCAAATAAAACTGACAGACTCGCATCTTATCAGATACGGCAAAGTGAATGAGTGGACTAAAGTGGCAACAGCGTGACTTCTACTTCTCCTACTTCAAACTTCAAAGCAAAACCAAAAGTGCTGTAACGTAGGGTGTTTCGTGCGATAGGTTTTTGTGCCTTTTACGCGTATCGTATAGTGTATGGGGAATTTTCGAGTAGCGTCAGAGCTTTTTGATATTATGGCTTCCACTTTGATTCCCAAAGGCTTACTGAAGAGGAACATCTAGAAATAAGAGAAAGATTAAGCCAGGTAAGTAAGTTCTTAGGATTTTTTTAATCAACATTGGTAATATTTGAACCAAGATCGATTTTAACCTAAACAATAGTGTTTATTTCGGATGTTTTGACAGTTGACGTTTACATTTTGTTGTAGCAACGCCCAATTTACATGTTTTTAGCCGATTTGTTGACATGTTTTTTGCTTTTGATCTGCATAAAATTTGTCACAATATCCAAAAAAAAATCTTGACAACTTGTTTGTATGTTTATTATTTAACATTGTCCTTTCTCAAGCCCTTTGGAACGTTATTTATGCATAAATTATTCATTCTGTATACATAAAACAATTAAAATAAAGTAAACACAAGTAAACATCGATTCTTTAAAATATGAGTCATTAAAATTTTCTTAATCATGCAGTGTAACCTTCTGGCAATGTTTTACGTTTTTAATAAATTCCTTGTTTTCTTTGAAGAAAACTTTAGTACTCTATATTTGTTTTAGTACATTCAGTACTGACATTGCTTATTTTACTTCCTGTTTGTCATCAGTGGCCTTTTACCTAAATGTTTTATCCACAGTAATTATAAGAAAATGAGGACATCAGAAATTATAAGAAATCAAATACTTTCTTTGATGGTTTAGATTAGATTTTGGTACTCGAGTAATAACAAAGAGTAAATATGCCTTTAAATAATACAAGTACATAAATTTCAAACAAAAAACGTTTTGTTTTTTTGGTTCTTGTGTTTAAACCAATTAACTTCATTTTTTTGATCTGCTTTTTTTTAACAAGTTGAGGCTATTGCCAGCACATTTAGGGGATGATTTTATCGTTTTTACTGTCACTAATATACCCTTTTTTAAATGCAAAAGAAAGAAAAACGGCTAAAAATCGTTGTTGTGTTTTAAATAAAATTAAAACCTGTTCTCAGTCGTCTAAATTATATTCTAATTCTAATCTGAGCCTACTTTATAGATCATAATAAATTTTATTACTAATCAAAGATTACAAAACTTAAGCAAATATTGATAATGTACTTTTTACAATGTGTACACCTACTAAAACATCGTTGATCCAAAAACCTCACTGATTAAAATTACTTGTTACTAAGGTACTTTCTTTTAAATAATAATATACTTTTTGTACTATAAGATAGCATTTTTTTCTTCCCTATAAGATAAGAGCATAAATGACCAATAGATTACTGTAAAAAAATATTTTGCCAAATTCTTAATGCCTGGAGATATTTAGGAATAGGCCACCAGGTTAGATTTAATAGTTTTGAATTAATCAACCACCAAATTTTTATCAAGCTGCGTTCAACAACCTACTTTTCAGTGTTATTTTTTTATGAGGGAGAGTTGGTGCGTTGTTGGTAGTATTTTATTTTTGGGCATGTTAAGTGTATTTTGCACCGTGTGCGTTTTTTGTATTTGGATCCTTGATAAACTGATCGTTCTTTAAAAAACTACCACAAAAGTATTATAAGGTGTTGTTCTTTTTTTTAATTGGTGATTGTTCACTTATCGGACACCACGCCGGTATTAATGGTTTTTAGGATACGGGGATTTTTTGGGGCGCAAAACAACAAATCTGAATTTTAGGCGGCAACGTTTCGTTCTCGAGATATTCATCATCAAACTTGAATAGAAAACTTCACCTAAATTCACCATACTACGCCTTCTTTTGAACGCAATTCTTGTGCTTTCTGCCTAAATTGAACTCAATATTTGATTAATTCTTAAAACCTATTTTTCTATTTATTTTACCCTTTTTGTCCATAAAATTGCAAACCTTCACTTTCATTCATTTCCATTCCATAGCTACTGTGGATTAATACTTAGGCCTTACAATTTTATGAAAAAGGGGTAAAATAATACGAAAATAAGTTTTTGAAGAGGTAGAAACTCAAAGTTGTAAAACAAGAATTATCTGCAAAAAAATGGAATTTAGAGGAAATAAGATAAAACCTTTTAAGTTTGATGATGGATATCCTGAAAACAAAACGTTGCCGACTAAAAATTCTCTCAGATTCTGTAATCAGCGCCCCAAAATCCTCCCGTATTTTCTTCTGGAATTTTGAAAGCAACAAATTTATTTTTTTTTTTAAATATTTTTAAGAATAAAGTGAATATGTAAATAAAGTTTTTTGATTGTTATTCATAAATATTTTTTAACAAACACTTAACGCTCTTTTAGGTTAAGATAATTGTTAGTGACAATTTTTAAGGTTGGCATTTAAAAATCACTAAATTAATCATCAGAATTTTATTGTCGCTGCGTAAGAGAAAATTACGCAGAGTTGCAAGAATTTTTCTTACTGCAAACACAACATTATTAGGAACATATTTTAATTTAGATCACAGTTTAGTCGCGGAAAAAAAGACTTTTGGCATTTCTTGACACCCTGCGGTTGTTGAACGCAGCCAGATTATCTTAAATTGGACCTCTGCACACATGGTTCCTATGGATCTTACCACATGCGACGAATAAGTGCTTTCGTTAATAAAATGCACAATGGTCTCCCCTATAAAGCGGTTATTTATGTGGGTATTTTAAGCAGCTCAGGCCAAGGTGGCCAAACAAGAACCGGCCTTATAGACCAAACAAAACCTTTTACTACTAATATGACATTTTAAGTCGGAACGACACTTGAGAACCCGGCCCGGCCCGGGTTCCGATTTTTAAAACTTCAATAATATTTTTACGATAAAGATGTTTAAAAGGGTTGTTAACTATTGGAGACAAATAAATTCATTTTTGGTGATTTATCTCCGTTATTACCACAAAACATTTGAATTTTAAATAAAGAATTAAAAGGAAAAATAATATTTTTTTGGAAAGCTTCTGTCATTTCATCTACTTTTTCGAGACAGCGAACATGATTGTGTTTTTGACGTGTTAAAATTAATGAGTATTTAAAAACAAACCTGGGCTTACTTTTTTTCTCTTGGATAGTCCATAAAGACTTAAACAGGCTTCAAGGTTGAGAAACGAACAAAGTGGGAAGTTCGGGGCTGTCCAGTTGGACTGTGAAGGATTGTATAAAAGTGGCATTTTTGTGTTACTTTATTAGAGCCGCTAAAAGGAATAATACAGGGTGTTTAAAAATGTGATGCCTAACTGCTATGATATAATCTTCTTATTAAAATAATTTTAAAATCATAACATGGGTCCGCAAATTCTTTGTTCTCAAGATATAAAGTGTTATTAATTATTTTTGTAAATATTTTAAATATCCTCTACCTAATTTTGTTGAAATTTGTTATACAAGGTGTTACACATTCGAGGGGCACCATTAGGATCTCGAAAACGGTAAGAGATACAGGGTTGGTTAAATTGGGACAAAATTGCGCATTTAAAAGCCGAAATTTTGCGAAACAGTTGTTTTTCTCAGTTTATTTAAAGGAGATATTCTAAAACTAACAGCACAATGTCATTGCCACTTTTTCTGTTCTACAAAATGATGCCATTAAATTTTAAAATCGACGTTTCGTCTTTGAGCCGCCATCATCAACTTTGTATTTTTTTTAAATGGGCGAAATATTTGGTTTTGGGCTTAATAAACTCGTATTTTAGTTTGTAAAATCCAGCAACGATTATATCACACTTTACATTTATGCGACGTTTCAAACCAAAAAAACGTCATTCACTTTTTTGCCATTAAAAATTACGATTTAGCAATTACCACACGCATCTGTTTTTAGATCCATACAAAAATCACATAAAAAAATAGAAAATTAAATGCTCGACAAAAAAATGTAAAAAAACTTTTTTGTTGTAAATTTTGTAACTTACCTTGTAAAGTATAAAGACCTCTTTTTTGTACAGCGTTTAACTTCCAATGAAAATAGCAGAAACTCAATTGTCAATAATTATTTTTAGTAAGTTACAAATTCAAAACAAAAAAGTAATTTTTTTAAATTCTTTAATTGTTGTAACTATCCATCTATCTATCTATCTATCTATGTAACGGAATCTTTGGGAGCCTAATTTTTACCAACTTCCAGCTATTCGATTTCTTTGAAACTTTGCACACGTATCAAGGACCCATGACAATGCAATAATCTGCAAACAGTATCCCGTTATCCTGGTTAGGATCGCCAGGATAAAAAAATTCCTTTATATTATAAAAACAACACCTGTGTTGCCATCTTTTAAGCAACATCCCAAACTTTTCTCAGAGACTTTAAAAGAAAACACGCTTTTTATTAGCTACTCTTGACAAAATGGCGAAGGAATTTTTAGTGAATAAACTGGAGCATTTTTACATACATACATACATACATACATGCATATCGAACTAAAAATGAAAAATAAATAATAGTTTAAAAAACTAAAAAACACGCTTTTATATGCAACCGAACTAAAAATTAGAAAATAATTTTTCATTAAAAAAAAGATTGTCACTTCAGAGTAAAAGCGTGGGGTGCATTTTACTATTTTTCATAACTTTTCCCTCATAGATATTGGCAAATATAATAATTATAACATTTAATATATTAAGCACTTACGCTTTTTACTCTGAAGTGACAATCTTTTTTTAATGAAAAATTATTTTCTAATTTTTAGTTCGGTTGCATATAAACGTATTTTTAGTTTTTATTGTTTAGATTTATCCAAAAAGTATAAAGATCTTTTTCTAGGCCGTTTAATTTTCTACAAAAACTCCTGTAGAGTTCTGATGTATGATTAACGAATGGTGAGGTAGGAATTTTTTTGTATGAGACTAAAAAAATATGTAAAACTGTATTGAGGCGGATCTTTCTAGAAACCAATTTTTTTAGTGTCAGAAGTCAAAAATAAAAATAATCGATTTTTTAACCTACCCTAGTCAATATATTCATGCTTTCACCAAGTAAATGCTGGAGTGCCTCAGGGGCTCAGTTCTTGGCACCAACTTTGCTTTCTCTTCTTCACATCAACGACCTTCTTTCTGTCCACAACCAATCCCATTCATAGTTTCTGCTGACGATAGTACCCTTCACTCCAGTTATCAGGTTCCTAAACCCATTACTAAACCCGACTTGGAAAACAAACGCAGAGCGATGCAGATATCTCTTTCGCAGGATCTTAATTTAATATTGATTGGGGCGCCAAAATCTCGTCCATTTTAATGCATCCAAAACACAATCATGTTCCTTGTCGCGAAAAAGAGTCATCAAATACTCATCCTCTACTTATGAGCGGCCAAGTTTTACAGAGCAAAGACACCTTTAATCTTGTGGGCGTCACATTTGAAAGTAACCTTAACTGGCATAAACACATTGTATCTATAGCCACGGCAGCTTCAAAAAGCTTGGATTTCTCTGTCGAGCCAAAAAGTATTTTTTCCCTTCTAATTTATACACTTTATATGTGTCCCAAATCCGACCTCCGTTGGAATATTGTTCTCATATCTGGGGCATGGCGTCCCCCACAACCCTAAGCATTCTTGATTCTACGTCATTATATACTATATATGTACTTTAAACCTAAATTTATTTTACACTTTAGACATTATTAAGATATCAAGTATTTTGATACCCGTGTGTATGGGATTACTTAAGTACGGAATTAGATTATTTGATTATCCATCAATAAAAAAAAAATATTATGATGTCAGCTACACTTTATTTGTATTTCGTAAAACTCTATTGTAACATAGCCATTTCTTGAAGTAATTACTATTAAATATTAGACAACACGTCAAAAAACAATAAAAATATTTTTTTAAAAGTATCTGATTGTTTAAGATGGGTAAAATTTTTATTTGATCGAATTGACAGCTAATAAGAAATTATTTTAGTAATATTTACACCGGGACACAAAAAAAGTTTGATGTTCACCGGACGTGACCCATCTACGGGTATGATTTTCGGACACTAAATGGTTGTAATTTTAGTTGTGGAAAAAAATAGTCGCCTTCTTATTTTAAAATTATACTAAATTGAAACCAAATCGGTTTAAAGATATTTACTAAAATATTGATAATATTGATTGGGGCAGGATCCAAAATTTAACCTTTTTTCCCTTTTGGGACACTCTTGATTCAAGAAAACACTTTTCTTAAATCAAAAGAATAAAATTATTGATTTAAGAAAAATATTTAAGAACAAGAATTGTTTTTTAGCTCAAGAATTAGGAATTTATTTTCTTGGCTCCAAAAATTATTTTCTTCAAAATGGGGTTCTTGAGTCAAATTATTCTTTTCAGTGTATAATGTTTTAAAACTCTAGAAAATAATGTCTTTTAAGTTTTTTTAATATATATTTTTAATTATTTTATCCATGAAGAATATAGTTTTATTACCAGATTCAGTATCATATTTATTATTTTTGAACAAAAAATTGTAGTAAATTTTCATAATAATTGTTTTATTTATGTAATTAAACTTTATAGTTCAAAGTGTTTAATATTTGTCAAATTTATCTTTAATATTTAAATATTAAACATAACAAATCTAAATTCAATTTCCTCAAAAATTCGCGATTACTACAACATTTCGAAAAAATTCGTATTTTTCGAAATTTCTCGAATTATTCAATGTTTTTCGAATTATTCGGGATTTCGAATAATTCGAATTCTCCGCACACCCCTAAAACTCACTCTTCGAAGTTTTGTACCGTAGTTAAGAAACACCCCGTATACTGAAATCAAATAAAATCATTTTTGAAGCAAGTGTCAGGCTTTTGTTGTTATGTAACCTTACAAATTTTTATCTTTATTTTTATTTTTGTCAATTTATTGTTGTCATTGCCTTCCATAAAAATATATTACCTATGTAATTAATCAGTAGAAACCGCATTAAAACGTAATTTTATAGTATTTAAGGTAAATTTACATTTAAAAACTAGCCCAAATGATGCAATGCTAAATAGAATTTCCCATTACAAAACAATGCAATTCGTAGATATGTATATGTATAACCAAAACATAGAAGTAATAAATCCTGAAAACAACTGCAAATTTATTGCTATGAAACCTCCTCTTGATAGTGAATCGCGCTAGTTCACTCGGCCGTATTTTAAATTAAAATATTATATAAGAAGTACTACAATATAAAGTAAAACTTTAAGTTGAGCAAGTTCTTTTATAAATATTTGTGTTTATTAACATTTCGAAAAATATATATTACATATTACATGATGGCATGTGAACTCACAAAATTTGCCCCATCTCCAAAATTTGTTCAACCTACACTGTAAAAAGTGTTACATTAAAATTACAATGATAATCATGGGTTATTTGAGTCCATTGATATGAAATATACATTGCATATGTAATTTTACAACTTATAAAAAAATGCTGTAAAATTGTATATGGTAATTTAATATTAACATTAAAACGTATATTTTTTTAACGCTTATGTAAAATAATATTATATTTCATGTAATTATGTGCGCCCCTAAATTCTACGTAAGAATCCCTTAAACTTTGCCACTTACATCTTATTTCTATCTCTAATAACAAGAAAGTTATAAGTGCCTGTCCAAATTGACAAAATGTAATAAACACTCTGTGTATCCAAAACGAATTAAGTTAGCTATGGCTTACTTCCTACTTATCTCTAGGTTTGTTTCAGAAAATTAGAACAGAGAATGTGCCAACAGGTTTTTTTTTGTTTAAGTTTAAATAATTATTCATTTAATTTAAAACAAATTTTTATTAGTTCTTTTTTTTCATACGATATAATGCCTTTGTGTTGTATTTTGTTAAGGTAAATTAAAAACAAATTGATATTTTAATAATAAATTGTGTAAGTGATATACTATTTTCTTAAATAGCACATAATATTTACTATGGCCACAAATGGTGCAAAGGAGATAAGATTAAATATATATTTTTTTGTACTAAAGTAGAGTTTAAAGGTTTGATTTTTTTAAACTTAAATATTGATACACTAATAATGGTATTAATTTATATTTTGTTAGGCCATCCAAAGTCGATTGATGAGATAAGGTCACGACATTCGCCATATTGGCTAGCGCGGCTGTGACGTCAAGTCGGGCCATTTTCGGCCATGTTTGATTTTAGGCAGATCAGTGGCGTAGAATTAAGGAGAAAACAAAAAAGAACTGTATGTTGTAAACAAAATTTATTGGATTATTTTAATAGGCATAACTTAAAACAAAAACATAAATGTGGTTTAAATATTGAAAATTAAAAATTATCAAAGCGACGACAGGACGATGAGGTACCTGGCAGAGCAAAACATTTTCCATGGTTCCGTAAGTCAAAAACCATTTTAAAAACTTTGTATACAGGGTGTCCGCTAATGAATGGTACACAGAAAAACCACAGATTCCTTATGCCAAAATATTAAGATTTAACCAAACATACCTAATATCCAAAAGTTTATAATAAGGAAGATACGGGGGTGTCATAGTAAAAGAAAAAGTAAATTTATTTCGATAATTGTTCCCCCTTTTTAAATATCTTAATAAAACGGTATCTAGGGGTTTTTAAACATTAGCTTTTCAGATCGAATATTAATTTTTGTGTGTAGACTAGAGGGCGATGGGTACACTATTTAAAATTCTCTAAAACTACCCAATTTTTTGTTACTACTCTGTATGTATGTAAACTAGTAAGCTTCTCTATGCTTTCTGCACAAAAAGGTATACTTAGTAAGAATCGGTCTTGACAACCGTTTTTAAGGTATTCACGTTTTAGTTGTTCAGTGCACCCGAAAGTATGTATGTACCTTCAATAACATCGTATTAGCTATAATTACAACTGCGCAGATATAAATAGCTGATATCTAAAAACTCCTGGATACCGAGTTTTATTAAAATGTTTAAAACATATCAAAAATTATCGAAATGCATGAATAAAAAATATTTATATCTCTTTAACACCCCGTATCTTCCTTATCATTAACTTTTGGATATAGGTAGGATGTTTGTTTAAATCCTAAATGGGTATTTTCGCATAAGAAATCTGTGGTTTTTCTGTGTACCATTAATTAGCGGACACTCATCTGTATCATATGTATATAAAAACACGAATGACTGAAAACTATTCGACTAAACACTATCAAAATCTCTAAAATAAAACGAGTCCGAACCAATATAGTGAAGTCTCTAAACTAACCAAAAACATTAACAACTGGAAATCCTTGCAAAATATACAACCAAAATGAAAATGGCAAATTTCCACAGTTTTTACCAAACAAAGCTTCGACAGGCACGACTCTGTCATCAGCTGATAATGCTACCAACTTTGAACAGAACTGCCAACCGAAATCGTAATTCTCCACCCTCACGTCCCCTGGCCAAAAGCTATCCCCGGCCTTGTCTTCATGAAAATATCATTCATGAAGATAAAAAAAAACATATTGTGAATATTTGAGCCCTTAATATTAATATTAAGAAGTCTATTATAGCGACTAAGTTTTTTGCCATTTTTTAAATGCAAAACTCGCAAATTGTTGATCTGAAAAATTATACCAACACTCATTCTTAAATTACCTATAAAAAGCTCATGAGCGTAGCCAGGATTTTGTTTAGGGTGGGGCAGGCAAAGGAAAAGTAATATTGTTCACAACCAACGATCATAGGCAACCGGGCTAAATTGTAAGTGGGACCCCTTACTCCCTTACTTTATAGTAGTTACTTTTTTTAATAAACATTTTTGACATAACCAAAAAAAGTCTTCAGGTAAGAAGAGATGAACTGATAAAAGGAGGATACTTTTTTTCTTTTTGGGGGCCTCTTTTACCTGGGGCGGTCCGCCCCCCCCGCGCAGTGCACACGTGCATAGCTTGGTTTATTTACTAAACTACCAGTTCATCCGAAAATTACTAATATTTTTTAATACACGTTTAACTATTATGTGACAATAGAGATATGGGTACTTTGGTTGCCACCTACGCTCTTTATTTACGTAAGGCGCTATTTAAATACCGCACAAGGTATTTAGTGTTTGTTTTTAGATATATGGATATGACCGTATTACGAACGGTTAATTACACCCGCCTGCAAATTATTCAAATGATCCTTTTATGTGCAAATATTAAAGTTTCTTTCTGTATTTCAAACACATTTTTCTGTACATTTTTGCACTTTTCCAGATCTTCCAGCGAATTGTGAGTAGGTAAGGCATTCTCTCAGTAACGCCAGGTCATCGTCGGCCGAAAAATCTTAACCTTTTTTTCTTTCCCCCTGCGTTATTCATCCCAAAATAAAAAAGATAGGCTTTATCGAAGATAAGTAGTTTAACTTTACTCTATTACAAAAATATTTGTAAAAATCGTCAGAAATAAATAATATAACCTTAAAAAATAAACAAACAAAAATATTGTGCGCATGGCATTTTTATTCGCTATTTAAATAACACACGGTGTTGTTAGCCTGAAATTACTCCATACCGTAACCCTATTACCAGGCGCTTGTGCGGCTTCGGTTGTATTAGCAAGCGTCGATCTCTGGAGTTAAGCAGTGAAATGCACGCCCATAATTTGGATGGGTGACCAGCACCAGCGGTGTTTTGGGCAACGGCACTCGGTGTTCTGCTCGGGGATGCGGACCAGGCAGCAACCATCAAGTTATGGAATGAATGGTGTGTGAATGGGAAGGAGTAGGGGTCAAGGTACAATAAGCCTTCAGGCTGCAGTGCACCACCTAGGGGGCGGTCGTCGGACCTGGGTGGGATGACCCCGAAAGGGTGAAAAAAAGCCCTATTACCACCAGCGACGGTAAAAAATCAAATCCCGCATAACAACTGTCAAAATAGCGCTTACGTTAATACCGCATGACGTTACAACACCACCCATATCTCTCTAATAAATAATAAATAATATAGTTGAATTTCGTGATATTTGGAACTTTATTTTAAAGAAATAGCGGTAAATTTGTTAGGCGTGCGGTACTACTATAGCCTATAATTTTTACATCCAAGCGCTTAAAAATTGAGTCATGCAATACGGGTTTTGCGTTCCATTTACATATCGGCCTGCGATTGTCGTTTAAAAATTCCATGGGCGTAACAAGTGTTGTCCAAGTGTTACTGAAAATTAACACACAGAGGTTGATTAAGGTATTGTTCCTAAAATTTTTGGGGACATATTATGCTTTACAGAGTCACTTTTTTGGCCAAAATCAAAGTTATTTCAAATTTACAAAATTAAGAAATATTTTGTTTTAACCACATAAGTTATTATATAAATAATAGAGCCTACCAAAGTGGAGTATTTTACAAAAATTAAACAAAATATACAATAATTTTAACTTTCTTTACTTATATTTTCAGCATTAAAGACGCGGAACAGTTGTAAAGAACCTAACTGATTTCGTTCCGCCATGCTGTTTTTATTAACCGATTTTTGCTTAGAATATCTTTAAAGCCTGTTAAGATAAGTCACTCTGTCCATGATTTGACCAGGTTTTTCACAAAATATACAGCAACTAAAAAAAAAATTGAAACATGCATCCATATTTTTTACCACCGCCTCGGAACAGGCATGCAAATAGGTGGTTCAAAATGTGTACCACTGCAGTTCAAAGAGTTAAGGCGTTGATTAAGGGGTTTTGAAAAATACATAATTAATATTCCCCCAGGGTTTTATAGAAACGGTGTTTTTTTTATTTTTATGTACCATTAAGTTCAATAAATAATGAACTAAGATGTTTGTACGCCAATGATAATTAAAAAAATGAACATAGATTAAAATTTATATTAATAGTTTTAACCACGCTTAACTATATTTACTGCAATCATCGTCAAATCTGTTCATAATAAAGAATGGGAACATCAATAAGCGCAAATCGACATTCCTTATTTAAACAACGTAATAAATATATAAATAAAATAAAAATTTTACTTGAAACAAACGTGTTGTGTAACCTGTTTGAATTGTAGCGGCGGGTACTGCTATATTTGTAAAATTTTATTGTTCTATCGTACTTAGGATTTGATTGCGGTACCATTCTGACACGCGACACACCCTTATTTCATTTATACCATATCGGGATAAGTAAAGATTTATTTTCGATAAGGGGTTGCGGGTTGCGTTCGACAACTGGTTTAAGCTTAGTTGATACAGACGCAAAAAGTGAATTGCGAAGAGAATATTTTTTCAGAAAAATCATGTTTCTCTATACAGGATGTCCCAACACGAGATAACTTCGCCCCGTACAAGATACAAAAATAAACTTAAAATAGGGAATCTTTATTTGAATACACTCTTTTTTATTAACAGTTCTAGTTATTATACAAGTTGTCTCAAAAACAGAATTGTTATTGTCAAGTAGGTTTTTAAATGGAACACCCTGTATATTTTTACAAATTTTGACGCTGTATTAAATTTTACATTAAAAATATGTAACAGTATCAACCATTATGGCTAATTTTTTAAGATATCAACAATATGCTGATATACTCATAAAATTAAAATACTTCTGTTAACGTCAGAGTGACAAATAATATAATAACATGTAATTAATTACCGTCCATTGTAAGAGGTACATACTAAACGGTAAGTCAGCTGATTTATTTTAGGTACATATTTACTATCTTAACCTAAAAGCAGCCATAATTAACGTATTGCTGGTTTTTAGTGCAATTAAGTAAATATGTGTCAAAAATAAACAAAATTGCTGACATATCTATCTATTAGTACTTTTTACAGTGAAAGGTTATTAATTACAAGTTAATATATTATTTCTCATTTTGATCAGTGACAGAATAAAAAAAAAATATTTAAAACCAAAATATGATTTTTTTTCTTCACTTTTAATCGGTAATGAGTAAATTAGCTCACTGCTGATATCTTAAAAACCAGCAATAATTGACGTATAATGTGTTAAAAAATTTTGATGTAGAATTTAATACAGACTCAAAATTTGTTAAAATATACAGGGTGTTCTACTTAAAAAACTTACTCAACAATGAAAATTATGTTTTTGAGACACCTTGTATATTAACTAGTACTGTAAGCAAAAGGGTGCATTAAAATAAACAATTTTTATTTTAAGTTTATTTTTGTATCTTGTACAGAGGCGAACTTATTTCGTGTATAAATAAAGTTGGGACACCCTGTATATGTTCATACAACTGCGAAAATCTCGAAAATTCTAGAGTGTTTTTTTTCCACCAAGCAACAACACAAACCACAAATTTTTTGTATTGTTTTTACTGTTGGTTTTCTTGGGTTTTCTATACAGAGGGTGCTTTGCCGCAAACTGGCAATAGGAAATTTCTTGTATATTTTTATACCCTTTAAATGTTGGCTCCCCAATTGATTCCGCGACAAAATTGTACTCAAAACCAAAGTTATGGTTCTTTACAATCCAGAACCGAAAATCCACAATCCAATAACTATTACTCTTCTCACCAGCAAAATAATCATTCTCCACAATCGCAACGTGATGATGGTATCCAATCTCCAAATAATAACTTTCGTCAACCCAAAAGCTATGATCTTCCTGTTCCTGAATCCCCAAATTATGGATCTTCAGACTCCGATATGTACGACTCTCGACCATCTCCGAACCATAATTTATCTCATTCTTCAAACTGTGACAATTCCCAATCCCAAACTGTCCATAATGTGACACAATATTTAACGAATTTCACTCCATAAATTGGAGTGAACGGAATTTTCATTTTGTTATTTTAAAAGTTCTAATTGTTTTGTGAATTTTTTTAGCCTTTTAGCAGAGGTCCTATTTACTTTCGTTACCAAATCTATGTGCTAAAAGCAATTTCGTTTTTTTAAGGTGTAGTTTGTGACAATATATATCATATATATATATATGTATAATAATATATAAGATAATTTAAGTTTGGGTTATGAACAGATTATAAGAATTTCTATTTGTGTTACTGAATATAATGTTTATTAAAAATATTATAAACAAAAAATCTCACCTTCATATATTTTTTCCTTAAAACCCGATATATAGCTTCACATGTTTCTGGAATAATTCTACCTAATAATTGCGGAGAAATTCTCATTGAGAACTTTAAACATTCAAAGGATCGACCAGTCGCCAGAAATCTGAGAAAAAGAAATTTGTTTAGAAAAAATGCCAAACCTAATTTTACGAACTTAAAATTTTAATCCACTACCTACTTGTATACTACATACAATGATAATATTCTTATTTTACCTTAAAGTAGCAATTAACCTTTCCTCGGCTGATACAGCCTGACGAAGTTTTGTATCTCGCTTTGTTATGAATGGTCTTACCATTTCCAGCAACTTGATGAAAGTGTTTTCATCCATTCTCAGGAAATTACGGTAGTCATCAGGGCTTGATGTTCTTAGTTCTCTTAATAAATTCAAATCTGAACATTGGTCTCTGTTTTTAACCATTCTTTCACCCAAACTTTTTTTTCTTTTTCACAGTATTACCATCATTTTCCATAATTAACACGACAGCTAGTAATTGCTTTTTTGTTAGTGGCATGATTCGCAAAAGAACTTTATTCAATAAAAAAATCGATGATAATACGAAACTTTTTATTTCACTGTGTATACGAACGATGACAGATAACCACAACTTCGTTGGCCAGCGTGGATCGCCAGTGAGTCGCCATAACCGCCAACGTCAGGCCAACCTCGTTGTCCAACCGCGCTCGCTAGTGAATGGGCCCCTTTAGACTATATGGTATCCTTGTAAAACATTTGCATTTATTAAGTTGCCAGGGACGGACTAACCCTTACACAATAGTACTAATTATTTTTAAATAGTTTAAACCCTTAAGTGAAAAAAGTACTTTTGTTCGATATAGATAAATTGAAGCGTTTTCGAAAAAAAAGTTTTTGCTGAAATAGGGTTGTATTTAATAATTTTGTTTGCCGGTTCGTCATATTTTCCTTCTAATCTTACGCATTCTCTAGCTCTAATAATCGTAGATTATGGAAACCTCCATAAAGCTGCAACATTATTTCTTGTTACTGTAAAATAAAAAAATATATATAAGTTTTTACTATCAATTAAATATCCTAATATTTTTAGATGTCCCTATTAAACAAAAACTTCTTTCTGTCGAAACCGCTTTAATTTGTCGACATCGAACGGTAGTACCTTTTTTTCATATAAGGGTTTTGGCTACTTGAAAATACTTTTTTATTTCTTTATTATACAGGGTGTAAAAATAATTAGCACTTTTCTGAAATTTTTCTGAAGGCAAATATTTTATAAAAACACCATTTTAGGGAATCTTAACTTGTATTTATCATATTAAAAAAATGCCGATTTTCAGTGGAGTCCTTTAAAGGCACATATCTCAGTAAAGAGGGACTTTAGGAAAAAAAATTATAGGAACTTGTCATATTATATTGATGTGTTTCTGTATGAATTTGAGAGATTGCCCACATATTCTTGGACACTCTGTATGTACAAAAATATTTGCTAGATTTTATTTTTAATACAATTCTCAGCAGTTTCAATCGGTTTAGCCACTTCGTGCATCTTTGAGATTTTTTAATTACGTAGCAGATAGTCTCAAGGGAACTTTGTAAAAATAACGCTAATTATGTAAATGTGCTATAAAACTACGGTACTTCTCTTCAATGGGGTTCCCACGACTAAAAACATCCTTTAATCCAATGGAAACATTTCCCCTGTACACTTGCGAAGAATGGGTTCTCGGCTTCTTAAAAATTGCGACATGGACCGTTATCGCACGATCTGATTCCACTACGTTAGACGTTAAATCACTGGAAAGTTTCAAGTCAAACGAGTTGTGTTGCATAAAACTAAATGATTTGACATTTTTACGGGACTACTGTGCTTTGGTTTGAGTAATTAAAATTAAGGAACTACGTTTTTTGTACCGTCATTTCATGGGTTACGTTAAATCGTGTAATTCGTCTTCGGTATTACAGTCAGTGCACAAGTATTTATTTTGTACCTTTTCTTACACCAATTGTTCGTATTTTTATGCTTAAGATTTTTTAACAGTTTAAAAAGTAAAAGGTTTTTTAGATTTATACCTTATTTATTTTGGCATTTTGTAACTAAAAAAATATAAATATATAAAAAGGAACAACATAGATTCTTAAACGAAATTTAATGCTCCACAAAAAGGTCACTTACCATTTTTCAATAAATTCACTCCTTCAAAAGTTATTTGACGTTGAACTTGAATCAAAAAGTAATTTCAAAATTAGAAATCATGCAAGAAATCTACCTTTTGTGGTTTAGCCGGCTACTTTTTTAACACCCTGTATATTGCAAGTAAATTTAATTTAAAAGAAAAGTTAGAAGGGTGGTAGTAAAGCATGTTTTGATCTTGTATGTATTTATTTACCACTTATTATTTCATATTCCGAGTCTATGATTTAACGTTACAGTTCCGAGTTTATTTGTGTAAAATTTCCAATACTTGATAGTTTTATCTTTATTTAGAGGTTATGTAGCAAAATTTCAACGTTTACTTGTTGGTCATGGTTTGATGAAAATATAATTATGTTTTTTTTGTAAGAACGATTTTTTTCACAAGACCGAGGTCGTCTAAAGAGGACTGTAATTTCAATCTTATTTATAGTTTATTCAAATGAAAATTATGTATAGAATCAGTATTCCTAATGATAATGTTAATGATAGAGACATTCACTTCCATGCGACAAGGAAAAATAGTGTCTGGTGTTATGTGGCAAAATAAAAAGTCATAAATGAAATATTTAATTTTAAATGCACCAAGCTTAAATTGATTTGTTTACGGTTTTTTTATCTTTGGACAAACCACGAAGGCTAAAAGCCTAAACACTAACGTACCGTGGGTGTCTTAAGCGAGGTAAAAGGGATTTTGTTGACACGGGACTTAAATACTTGAAGATTTGGGGGAAGGAAAGACCTCCGCGAGCAGCAGGTTCCACATTCTAGAAACTCTAGGGATAAAAGAACGAACAAAGTTGGAAGTTCGGGGCTTGTCCAGTTGGCCCGCATAGAGATGCATACGTGCGGAACCACGAGTTTCTCTGTTGGGAACCGTGAGTTGAGGAACTATACTGGACAATTCTTCAGAGCAAAAGCCGTGAAAGTACCTCTAAAAAGCGATAAATCCCCCACAGCCCGACGATGGGCAAGAGAGCCTTTCTGTAAGTGAAGGATCATCAATGAGACGAATAGCTCTTCTTTAAATAAAATCAAGAATGCTCAGGGTTGTGGGGGACGCCATGCCCCAGATCTGAGAACAATATTCCAAGGTAGGTCGGATTTGGGACACATACAAAGTGTACAAATTAGAAGGGAAAAATACTTCTTGCCTCAAAAGAGAAATCCAAGCTTTTTTGAAGCCGCCGTGGCTATAGATACAATGTGTTTATGCCAGTTAAGGTTACTTTCAAATGCGACACCTACAAGATTGAAGGTGTCCTTGCTCTGCAAAACCTGGCCGCTCATAAGTAGACAAAAGGAACATTATTGTGTTTTGGATGCATTATAATGGTCGAGATTATATGGGTTTAGGAACCTTAAAACTGGAGTGAAGGATACTATCTTCGGCGAAACTATGAATAGAATTAGTTGTGGACGAGAGAAGGTCGTTGATGTGAAGAAGAAACAGTGTTGGTGCCAGAACTGAGCCCTGAGGCACTCCAGCATTTACTTGGTAAAAGCTTGAAGAATGGACGTTTACAATAACTGATATACGTCGATCAGATAGATAACTAGAGAGCCAAGTACAGAGTTTAGTTGAAACACCATAGGAGGGAAGTTTATTAAGAAGTGCGGTATGCCAGACCTGGTCAAAAGCTTTGGATATATCAAGAGCAACGATCTGGGACTCACCTAGAAACTCAAGAGACTTATTCCAGCAGTGTGATACGAAGGAAAGAAGAAAGCAGTGGCAAAATCCATACTGCCCGTCATGCAAAACCTTGTACTTTTCCAAATACTCATGAATCCGTGAATCAATCAATCCCTCCATTACTTCACAAAGAACTGAGAGAACTGAAACTGGTCCATAGCCAGATGGAAGAGATTCAGATCCTTTCTCGGGAACGGGAACGTTTTGATTTTGCTTAAAGATTTTATTTTATTATTTCGTTCATTGCGGGAAGGCATTCGTGTTGACTAAATTTTAACCGACTTTAGGAAGGAGGAGGTTCACAATTCGCCTGTATGTTTTTGTGTGTATGTTACGCGATTACTCCGGCGTTTGTGGACCGATTTTAAAAATTATGTTTTTATTTGTAAGAGTGCACTTCTGCGGTGGTACAAGACCGCGCATAATCCGAACGTTAGCGTGAATAGTTCAAGCACTTTAAGCTCAAAGCCAGGTTCGAGTTTCTTCGATCCAAATGAACGGGAATGGCCAATATGGTCCACTCGACCGAACGCACATCACAGAAACAAAAAACGAGCGTCCGTTCCTCACCCGTTCGGTTCGAAAAGAACAGGATGTTCAGTTCTCTTTAAAGAACGGTTCACTAAACAGGCTACCTCTGAACATGTTCTTATGAACTTTTCCGTTCTTTTCATAACAACACTAGTGTGTAGTAATAAACTAAAAAGAAACATAAAAAAAAATTAACCTACTTTAAAAATATTACTAAAACTCACTAAGAAGTTAAAAATAAAAAAAATAAAGGAAGAAATCTGGTAATAACATATGGATTATATGTGCTCAACTACTCAATGTTAATAACTATATAAACAAAAGCTTTTTATACGTTAATACCATATGTTATTACCTGACTTCTTTTTTTTTAATTTTTGTTTTATTATTTTAAACTATTTAGTGAGTTTTATTATGTTTTTTTAGTGTTTATTATTATTGTTGTTATTATTCTGAATATTCTAGTTTCTATAACTCAAGTAGCAAATTTCAGATGGGATTAAAAAATTTGTATGAACTTAAATTGTTTTTATTCATTTTAACTTATGAGTTTTTTGATAGAGAAACATGTTATTGTGCATGTGTATAACTTAGAATTGCTATTTTATCGAGAAACATACCTCATGTACTAATTTTAATTGAAGTTTAAGCATGTGTTGTTTAGTCTGGATATTCAGGAATTTGTAAGTATAACTGAGAAATTTAAGACTCGTGATTTGAAATATGAGATACTGCATAATATACTCTGTTAAGGGTGGTTAAAACATGTCGAAAATTGTTTTGTTTAATTTTTTTAGTAAAAAGTAGCTCTTCATATTTAGGCACCGATCAGTGCTAATTATACAGGTCGTGTAAGCTCGATTCCTTCATTTGAGTTTAAATGTGTTGAAAACTAGCAGGTAGCAGGAGGAAATTTTGGACAAAATTAAATATCTCAGGAAGGATAACTCGTATATATTTGATTTCTGTACAAAAATATAGTTAATGTCATTATCTTTCCAAGAAAAATAGTCTCCAAAAAAGAATCATCCGTGCACTGTGGTTATATTCCATTAAAATCTGAAACTTTTAACACAAAATTTTTGTATGGGTCTAGAAGCATTAAAACACCTAAAAAATATTACAAATGTTGCCAAATCGAAAGCTGGCTGCGAAATCTTTCGAATAATAAGTATAGAATTTTAACACTGTATAAAGTGCAAGATAATAAAAACATTTTTTAAATAAAAATATGTCTGGAAACGCCGTCATCATATGTAACTCTTCTATAATTCCAGATATTTTCACAAAATTTGGTACACTTTTTTAACCGTTACATTGCAGTTTTGGCTGTAAACTTTAAAAACAAATTATTAGTGGCATTTACACAATTATATTATTGAATTTTTGTGAAGAAAAAATTAGTACGCCACTCCTGTTTCTTCCAATTAAATTTTTGAGATACTCACTTACTTAGAGGTTAATTTGGTCTCTTTATATTTTCCTGACGACGAACGGTTTTTCTTTTAAAAATAAAAGCCATTTCATGCATGGCGAAATCGTTAAAATCTGATATGGTGTTTTTTATGTAAAATTCGTTTTTGTATAATTTGAATTAAAGTACGGTCAAATACTAAGATTACTATACAATTTTAATGTCATTTAAAAGTTGTTGCTCTTAGGAAGCTATTATACAGCCAAAACCTTGACTTTCAATTAAAAACAAAACACCATATCAGATTTTAGCGATTTTGCCATGTATCAAAATGGCTTTAATTTTTTTAAACAAAACCGTTTGTCGTAACGGCAAAATATCAGGAGACCAAATTATCCCAAAATAAATGAGTATTTCAAAAATAATATTAGTTTAAAGCCGTGACGTGCAACTTTTTTTAAACATTTTTATAGCAAAAATGTAATATGATGGTCAAAAAGTGTACCAAATTTTGTAAAAATATCTGAAGTGGTAGGAAAGTTATGATAAAAAAGCATTTTTTAACATATACTTTAATGAGATATAACCAAAGTGCACTTAAGATTTTTTAGAGACTATTTTTCCTAAATAGGTAATTACGTATCAACTACATTTTCGTGCAAAAATCGAATATCTACGAGTCATCCTTCCTGAGATATCTATACTCTATTTTTTTGCAAGAGAGAGAGAGTAATAAATCATTTAATTTTATGGCAATTCGCTTTCTTTGTTAGTCCGAGTATAAATATTTTTCTTCAATTCAACCTGTAATGTACTGATAAGGCATCATAATTTTAGGCCGGCAGACCCCGCTCTAAAATTCGTCAACCTCTTGGGTCAAATACAAAGAAATAACAGATGTTTACCCGTATTTACGTGGGAATAATGTGATAAAAACCTTGACAGTGGCGGTGCGCTTGAGTTTATTTTTGGAAACTTGCCCTTTTTAAACAGTTTAGGTAAAATGAAAATCTTGTTTCTTTTATATGTGTAAAAAATTTATTTTAAAATTTATAGTATATCAATATTGTACAGTTGGTATAATTATAGTTAATAATAACCATTTTATTAAGAAAATAATACACATTAAAAATGCATAGTCAAAAAATAATTATTTAAAATATAATCTATACCTAATTAAATATGCTACATAATATACATCTAGTTATTCCCATTCTTCCATATCTGACATACTATCACTACTTGAGTCATATGAGTCTACTTGTATAATTAGAGGTTCAACAGTTGTTTCTACTATTATATCCAAAGACCACATTTTATTTTCTACTTCTAATACATGTTCGACACATTTTTTCCTGTTTTCTGGGAAGCATTAGATATGGCAATTTGAAATAGTTTTTTTATATCTACTAGTTTAAACGTAGTATTATTTCTGGCTACTTCACCTTTCACTTGTGCCCATATAAGTTCTATGGGGTTTAGTTCGCAGTGATAAGGTGGCAGCCGATATACAGTTATATTTTGTTTCTTGGCTATTTCATCAATTACAAAACGTGTGTACTTAGCTTTATTTGTGGCGACTTCACTTTTTACTAGCTACAACTCTAGTTTAACACTATCTGTAGGATGTTCAATATTTTGCTGCATCAACCAGGATTGAATGTCTTTTTAAGCCAGCTTAAAGAGCATTTTGTACGCGCTTTCTGCCTCCGAATGCCTCTGTTCCAGACCGGAAAACAATTTTTAAATGGGTTGCTAACTTAAGGGAAACTGGTTCTTGACTTTCCTAAATCAAGACAGCGATCCGGAGATAAAACTGCTGCTATTCCTCAAGATATGGTGATAAAAGTGATGCGAAACTTCTAGGAACGCCTTCGCATGTGTGTCGGTGCTAACGGCCGTCACTTACACGATATAATTTTGAAAACATAGTTAAAAAACCTTAAAGTGTGCTCTTTTGAAAATAATAAAAGTTTAGCTTCATATTTTATAGTAGACTTTTTATTTGCTACCCAAATGTGGGAGTCCATTCTGCCGCACCCTGTATAATCGAATACGTTTTTAACAATCTGCTTTTCGTTTACAGTTAAATGGCCGAGACATGCGCGTTTCTGCGGAGAAGCCATTTTTACAATACTGTAATACTTTGAACAATACTTTAACAATTTATAACCACTCAGTTGCACATACGGAAAGATACTAAAATATATATAAAATTTATAATCCTTATTTAACGCAATTCGGTGTATTTCTACCTGTTCTTTGCACAGAGACTGGTGCGCCTATGGTTTACAACCTTCTAACCGTCCCGAGACATTTTTATTACTATCTCTTACAAAAAAATGAAGTATAGTTTTGCCCAAAATTTTCTTAAACATATTATAGGGTGTCGCCAAGATAAAAATTATCACAAAATTCAAACATTTAGTCCTAAAAATATTCAACTATTTGCCCTCCAGCCAAGAGTGATTATTGTTTTTACGTATGTGTTTGTTTAAAAGTCAATTCATGATCCCTTGTTGTATATAAAACGCTGCGTGGGTTGTTCTATTTAAATAGTTATCTATCATCATGACGTCGACCCCACTTGGAAATGACTCCAGGCGATTAAGAATAAGTATACAATGAATATTTTAGTACCCGGTTTGGAACCACGAGGTGCATTGTTGTTTCTGGATGCACAATAGTGCATAATATGCGGATTTTATGCGTATTTGCACGATATGCACCCTATTGGAAAATATGCACGATCGATATTTTGGGGGAGATACCTGTATAATGTAGAATTTTTTTTTCTTAATATTTTAGTATAATCTTTTAGGAAAACGTCACTTTAAACGATAGATTTGTGGAAATTTTTCCTGGAATTATAACCACTACCAGTATAACCATTACCGGGGTACAGACGGTCATGCAATACTGAAACGCGCTAGCATGCGAACAAATGTATAATAAAGCTTTCGATACACACGGTTCAGATTTATTTATCAGTTAAGCGTTTGGCGGGTGTTTTGTTGTTTGGGCACCTAACAAACTTTTACCTCTTTTACCCTTTTTTCTCGGGTTTGGTCCCCTGGACAAAATGCATAATTATTTCTTCTTATTTGGTACCCTAAAGGTATGCATATAATTTAATAATATAGACAGTAGGGTGTCCGTTATTTTCCAAACCGATTTTTTTCAGCAATCGCCCCCTAAACTCTTAGTTTATATAGCCAAAAAAAAAAATATCCAATGTAAAAATGCCCCTTATTCCTGATTTAAACCTTGCCGAAATCATGTTGCTTTACCCATTTAAATAACAATGGATTTTTTGACTTTTTTCTTTATTTTTTTTCTCGGACAAAATGAATGAAAAAATATACTTATCGCATATTCTAATGAAAAATTTAACGCTCTACAAAAAAGTTCTCTTACGAATTTTGATTAAGTCACTCCTTTAAGAGTTATTTACCGTTAAACGTTGAGTTAAGATTGAGTTGTGGACATCCTCGGGAATTTAATACTAATCCGGCATTTTTTTAAAAATAAAACTCCGTATATTACATCATCATTAAATAGCTATTTTTAAGAGCTTTAAGAAAATACCACATTTGATATGTCTATCTCCTATAGTTTTGGAAATATGGCCATCCAAATATAAAAATAGTAGATATAGAGTCAATTTTATTTTCGACACTAAACTTAGTCCTTATAGCTTAGAGCTAAAAAAGATATAATGGAAATTAAAGATAAATTTCAGATTTGAATGGCCATATTTTCAAAACTATAAGAGATAGACATATCAAATGTAGTATTTTCTAAAAGCTCTTTAATCTATCTTTTTAATAGTGATGTAATATACGGAGTTTTATATTTAAAAAATGGCGGATTACTATTAAATTATTTATTATTATTATTTTTTTAAATTCCTTAATTAAACCCAAGACTAATAAATCCACGTAAAAATTCTATGTTCACTTGTAGGGTACCAAATATAAAGAAATAATTATGCATTTTGTCGGAGTGACCAAACCAGAAAAAAAGTGTCAAAAAAGGTAAAATTATATTAGGTGCCCAAACAAGAATTTTCCAAACGAGCACAGGCCGTTTTGTTTTGGCAGCCGAGCCGGTGGTGTTATCAACTTGAGCGTAATTCAACGATTTTTTGTTTTATTTCTGTCATTGTATTTATTACATTTAACTTTTCATAGGCATAACTAACCTTGGTACATAGTTATAAAGTCGCGCTTTACATGTTCCGGGCGCCGAAGAGTAATTTTGTTAACGCAAAACCAACAACACTGTAACTGTCTTTTCGTCACATGCCAAGCCAAATACGTAGGGTGTTCAGTAAGTTTTGAGATACTTTGTAACTAAATGGTGCAGGAAAGTAACATTGATGTTTTTTGTTTGTACATGTCATAACATGTCGTAGTCCTAGATAGTTATTAGTAAACTATCAGTTTTGCGCTAGTTCGTGTCCAGCGATTTTTGCGCAATGGCGTCGTGGACGACTATCGAGTGCCGTGCAATTTCGAAATACAACTTTTCACGTGGGTTATCTCCAGAACAGTGTTTAAAAGAAATGAAGCGTATACTTGCTGATGACTGCCCATCTCGCGCCACCAAATACAGATGGTACAAACAATTTCAGCGGGGCTCGTTTTCGCTTGAAGACGCCTCACGCTCAGGTCGACCGTGTGAAGAAGTTACCCCAGAAATCATATCTGGCCGTCCAAAAAGCTATAGAAACAAACCGACGAATTACCTATCGACAGTTACAGGAGACATTGAACATTAGTTTAGCAACATTACACTCGATCATACATGAGCACTTGGGTTTTAGAAAAGTTTGTACTCTTTGGGTTCCACACAAGTTAACTCCCGAGCAGCAGACACAAAGAGCAAATTGGTGTAAGAAAATGATGTCCAAATTCCAGGAGGGTAAATCTAAAGACATAGTGTCGATCATCATGGGAGAGGAAACTTATCTTTATTATTACGGCGTCCCAACTAAACAACAGAATAAGATATGGGTTCTCGAAGGTGAAGATACTCCGACCGAAGTTCGCAAATCAAGATTTGTAAAAAATAATGATAGTTGTTTTCTTGTTTTCAAGAGGAATAATTGAACGTGTTGTGCTCCGAGAACAGAAGATCGTAAAAATGCTCTCTGGTACACTACAGTATGCCTTTTAAAACTTATAGAAAAGTTAAGAGTGATTCGCCCAAACTCGCAACTCGCTAGCTGGTATCTTCATCATGACAATGCCCCACCTCATCGAGCTGAACTTACCAGTCAATTTTTGACAGATGCAGGCTCGAGACTTTTGGAACATTCGCCTTATAGCCCCGACTTGGCGCCGTTTGACTTTGGGTTGTTTCCTTTTGTCAAGAGCCAACTGAAAGGACAAAAGTTTAAAACTGAAGACGCGCTACTGGATGCCTGGGATAAAATATGCGCTGAAATTTCAAATGAAAAGTGGAAAACTATTTTCAGTGACTGGTTTGTTAAAATGGAAAAGTATATTCAATGTGGTGGAAATTATTTTGAAAAAATCAAATAAATGTATGTATATCTCAAAACTTTTCGAACACCCTACGTAAGTCGGTTTTTTAATACACACGGTCAAATTTGCACGCGAGCAATGGCTTTTTATGCAGATGTGACAGTTTTGCATGACCGTCTGTAACCCGATATTGGGTAACTTTGTCAATCATATCTATTAACGATTAATCTTTGGCACAACAGACGTGACCCAATCCTTATCTGTTTTGTCAGATTAAATTTAATCCAAAATTAACTTAAAAATTGAAATGTTTCTTTAAAATAAGAAAGATGACAGCTAGTTTTATTAATATAATTAAACAATGGTTTCCTGATCTCATTATGATGACATTAATAATCCTAAATTTTACCTAATAGACTTTAAATTAAACTTGAACTTGTTATACATACAATATTTTTAGACCTAACTATACAGGGTGGAATTCAAATTTGAGAGGTACCCATTATTAGATCTCGGGAATCGTAAGAGATACAGAGTTGGTTCAATTGGTACAAAGTTGAGCATTTTTATGCTTAACGATATTCCGTTTTAAAAATTGCAGCCGTTCCGGAATTATCCGGAAAATCCCGAAATTTTGCGAATCAGTTTTAACTTTTTTCTCAAATTATTTGAAGAGATATTTTAAAACTAACGACCATCATCATTGTCACTTTTTCTGTTTTCTAAAATGATGATGTCAACTTTGTTTTTCTAAATAGGCGGAATATTTTGTTTCAAACTAAATAAACTTATATTTTAATTCTAAATGCAACGATATATTACACTTTATATTTATGCGACGTTTCGAACTTAAAAACCATCATTATTTAATGATATTTTTGGTTCAAAACGTTTCATAAATGTAAAGTGAGTTTATTAAGTTTAAAGCAAAATATTCCCTGTACAACCCTATATCTCTTACCGTTCCCTAGATCCTAATGGTGCCTCTCGAATTTGTAACACCCTGTATACATAGGTATGTATAGGCATTACAGATCACTAACCTGCAATCAGGACAAAATAGCGGAAGTGACTCTTCTAATATTATTTTAATAACGCATACTACCATTAAAATTGAATTTAAGGTGAAATAAGACAATATTTTGGAAATCTGGCGTTCGTGGGAGTTTTAACGGTGTCAGTTCCAAGTACTCACTCAGTATAATTCTCTGAGTAGCTACTCTCAATAAAGCAATACCACTCTCGTGCATTCCTTTACAGTCCTTTTAATGAGTCCCCAAACTTCCCACCTTGTTCCTTCCTTTATTCCTAAAGTGTTAAAATGTTTTAACAGTTTTGCTACTGCATTTTTTTTTTTGACGCGCACATTTTGGTTTTTATATGCTTCAACATTCCTTTCACGAAAAAGAACACTACAGAAAGAGCTATTTTTCTTGCAGCTGCCCGTCAATTTGGAGAAATATTTTTATAAATTTTAAGCTACCAACTGATTAACTTTGTTCCAGCAGAATGTTGGAAACATGTTAGCTAGTTTGTTCCAGCAGGCTGTCAGAAATGTTTGCAACCGTTTGGATTATGCGCACCTCAAATTTGCCGTTCCAGTAGTGCCATGTTCGTAACATTATATCATTTTTTGTTGTTCCAGCAGTAGTTTTAAGATGTTGGAAACTGTTTGAAAAGTTTGCAAACTTTCTTTAAACATTACTGACAAATTTTTAACATAACCTTTTTTGGTATTGACGTATAAGCAGTAGGCACGTTTTGTTTATTTGTCTTTCCAGCAGAAAACTGTTGCCAACATTTGTGCCTAATGTTTTTAACAGTTCTTGCGTTTTACGATTGTTGCTAACATGTTTCCAACATTCTGCTGAAACAAACCTAATCAGTTGGTAGCTTAAAATTTATAAAACTATTTCTCAAAATGGACGGGCAGCTGCAAGAAAAATAGCTCTTTCTGTTTTCTTCTCTGGCCAAAATAAATAACTTAAGTTAATAATCTTTTAATTAATAGTATAATAAAATTATAAAAGTCAGTTGCTAAAATAAAATCTAGTGCCCAAATATTGGTGTCTACGAAGTTTGCATACAATATTTACTTCCGACTGGAATTTAATTTAACACAAGTTCAATGCCTTCAAATTAAATAAATAAATCATAAAAGTGTTATGATGAAAATGATATAACCATTAAGAAATTACATATATTTGTCATCGGATATGTTTCAGTTTTTAATTTGACAAACAAATTTTTAAAAGACAGAGAACAAAAAACATAAAAAAGTTCTCTACTCCTACAATATACCCTATAAATTTTTGCCGCTCCTAACCCCTAAGTTTTTTTATTTTCTGAAGAGCAAAACATTTTTACATCGCCCCTAAAAATTGCCGCCCTAGGTTCCAGCCTACTCAGCCTGCTGGTAAATTTAGCACTGATATGTTTTATATGCAATTTATACAGGGGTGTTCTCAAAATATGTGGGCAATCTCCCACATTGAAATGAAAATACTATGACGTTCCTGGATTTTTTTTTCTAAAGACCCTTTTTACTGGGATAGATATGTGTCCTTAAAGGACGCCGCTGAAAATAGCTTTTTCTTGAATAACTTTTATACTTGTTATAATGAAATCATTTTGGGGTTTATGCGGAATCGCTTTAAGTTTGGTCGGTTGGTTGGCTTTTATGTTAGACTAATATTAGTACTATTATTATATTAAAATTCCATGGAACTATGATTATTGCAATGTACAGGTACTACTAACAAGTGATTAGATAAACTTATCTATTTTACAAAGGTTGGTTTGTTTTAGTAAAACTTTATTTTTAGAAAATGGATAATAATATATCTTTAAATTATTTTATTTTATTTACAATAGAAGATTAAGACTTATTTATTTAAAATTTTAAACCAGTTAGATTTTTAGAAGCGCGATACTTTAGACGTCGAATAACGAAAGAACCAAGATTCCAGGAAAATTTTCCAGAAATCCATTCTATGGGGCCTTGGCCACGATAACAAGCGTAAGCGTCGAGCGGAAAGTATCAAATCTCAATACTGGTAGCCTGTACTAGCTAAAATATTTTGTGGTAAACAGTGTCTTGAAACCAGTTACTATAGATTAGAAACGTTCCGCGGATAATATTTATTCGTTTTGAGCGGCATCGGCAGGGCTTTTATGCTCACATATATCAGTCACCTGATTTAAAAATAAAAATTATTTTATGCTACCATAAAGATCAAAGGCAGCGCTCTCACATTTTCCGATTTCCGCTGGCCGCTAACGCTTGGTATCGTGGCCTTGGCCTTAGAGATTGGAACTATTCATTCTCAAAATATGCAAAAGACAGTGTAACCAGGTCGTTCAATAGAGTTGCAAGTGTCTAAAAATCAATGTTTTCACCCATATGTATCTTGGCCCAAAAGAAGTCCCAAACTTTCCACAATCAAAAATTGCAATACAATACTTCTTTTATAGCTTTACACCAACCAGAACAAGAAAAATCGTTTAAATTATCTTTCAAAGTAATTTTATAGTAATAATATTATTCTACTTCCTAGGTATGTAAGAAGTGTGAAATGTTTCTTAAATTCTTAAGAATGCGGCATAATAATTATTAAAACTAGTTGTATAAATTCAAAAAGATAAATTTAAATTTTATACAAATTATATAAAGAGGTGTTTTAAAAATAACTATAAGTATACATTGCTGCCTTTAAACAAAACACTAATTGCTTTTAACCTGTTTGTTTATATCAATAAGTTCCTAATGACTGTGGAGTTAATTAACTATGTAAGCTTTCTGATAACAATGCACCATTTTAAAACACTTTAGATACCAAATTTTTTATACCCAGTAGCGTTTCGTATTTTTTTTTACCTTGGACAAACCACGAAGGCTTAGTAAAGCCTAAATACTAACGTACCGCGGGTGTCTTAAGCGAGGTAAGAGGTAGTTTGTTTAGACACGGGACTTAAATACTTGAAGATTTGGGGGAAGGAAAGACCTCCAGGTGCAGGTTCCACAATCTAGAAACTCTAGGGATAAAAGAACGAACAAAGTCTTTTGAGTTTCTAGGTGAGTCCCAGATCGTTGCCTTGATATATCCAAAAAAGCTTTTTTGACCAGGTCTGGTATGCCGCACTACTTATCAGTAAACTTCCCTCCCCATGGTCTTTCAACTAAACTCTGTACTTGGCTCCTCTAGTTATCTATCTGATCGTCGTATATCAGTTATTGTGGACGGCCATTCTTCAAGCTTTCACCAAGTAAATGCTGCTGGAGTCCCCAGGGTCGCCAGTTCTGCACCCAACATTGTTTCTTCTTCACATCAACGACCTCTCTCGTCCACAACTAATTCATTCATATGTCTGCTGACGATAGTACCTCTACCCAGTTTCTCAGGTTCCTAAACCCATTACTAAACCTGACTTGGAAAAACAAAACGCAGAGCGATGCAGATATCTCTTTCGCAGGATCTTAATTTCTAATATTGGATTGGGGCGCTAAAAATCTGTCCATTTTAGATGCATCCAAAACACAATCATGTTCCTTGTCGCGAAAAGAGTCATCAAATACTCATCCTCTACTTACGTGAGCGGCCAAGTTTGCTGTGAGAGCAAAGACACTTTAATCTGTGGGCGTCACATTTGAAAGTAACCTTTTTAACTGGCATGTAAACACATTGTATTCATAGCTAATGGGGCAGCTTCAAAAGCTTGGATTTCTCTTGAGCCAAAAGTATTTTCCCCTTCTAATTTATACTACACTTTGCGTGTGTCCCAAAATCCGACCTCCTGAATATTGTCTTCCTCACATCTGGCAGAAAGGTGGCGTCCCCCACAACCCTAAGCATTCTTGATTCTGCATTCAAAGAAGAGCTATTCGTCTCAACAAATGATCTCACTCTACAGAAAGGCTTCCCCTCTCTGTACATCGTCGGGCTGTGGGGATTTATCGCTTTTTTATAGGTGTGTAATTTCCATGGCTTCTGCCTGAAGAATTGTCCAGTATAGTTCCTCCACCTCTTACGGTTCCTGGTCAGAGATACTGTGGTTCCGCGCGTATGTATCCTCATTTTCAGGACTCCCGCAAATATAAAAAAGCATTTTTGTCAAGGTCAATTATATTTTATGTAGTAGGTATATTTCCTTATGTAAATAAAACATATTTTCCTACTTATCTCTGTCCCTTTTTATCCAAACTTTGAGCGCAGTGCAAACTGTGTTACCTTATTTGTAAAGTTTATTTTACAGGTGTAATTTAAAGCGGAGTAATAAAGACCCGTATTACCGCAAATTTATTAAACAGCAAAACTTTGCACCGCATCCCCTTACATTTTACTAGCGAGACAAAACGGCTGTGGGCTCAAGCTGCTGTTATGTGTAGCCAGACCTTGATATTACTGTTTATACGGGTGTAAACGCACCGATTTTTTGATCATAAGATCTTTTTTCTGTTTTTTTGGTTTGTGTCACATGCAGTTGATCATGTTTTGGTAAGAAGTAAGTAAGTAGCTGTTTTGAAGATGAAAGTATCTTTGCTCTTAAAAAATTTTTGCCTATTTTAGATTTTACCATATAAAATGACGCAACAACCTTCATTAACCCCCTTCGTTCATAGAAAATTAAAACTATTTTTTTCACTGAATTACAGGTTTCCTTTGTCAAAAATGATAGGATTTTAACTCAAACCTACCTTTGTTCAAAAGATAATAAATGGGGAAGATAAGTTACAGGGTGTCAAAGTAAAAACAAAATATATATTCGTGGCCGTATTTCAGTAAATTTTGTTACATTATGAATATTGTGATAAAAACTAGTATCACCGGCGTAAAGGAAAATACTGAGGCCCCGTATCACAATGAGTTAGGGACCCTAAAAGAAAACTTTTGAAGATTCAAAAATCTCCAATTTTCGAAATTTTTTTTTTTAATTTTGCGCATTGCTTTTTCTTTTATCAAAAACCAAAAGGCCTCAATTTCCTAGTGTAATCGACAATGTTACAGTTTTATGCCACCCATTTTTGCTTACACACATTTGGGGGCCCCTATAGCCCGGGGGCCCTGTATCATTGATACCGCTGATATGGCGGTAGCTACGCTTCTGCTTAGTATCTGGGGTTTTTTGGCATAAAACATTTAGATGCTATGTTAATTTTAATGTGTTAACTAAAAGAAGCAACTTACACTACTTTGAATTTTTCTAATAGTCACAACATATTTGTGCTTCCCTGTATGTTATGTATCATCTGAGTAAAACAATGAACCCTTTTATGTGTTCTTACAAGCCAGCTTATAAAGTATATCCATTTTGTGTAGAAAACATAGAAAAGTATTCTGTTTTACTCAGATAATACATACAGGGAAGCGCAAAAGAGTTTAGATAAATTTAAGGTAGTGTAGGTGACGCTTTGCTCCCTCGTTAACACAAAGAAATTATCATCGGATCTAAATTTTTCTTGTCAAGAAATCCCTAGATACCAAGTTTTATTACAGTATTTAAAAGTTATCGAAATATTTTGTTTTTCAGTGTGACACCCTGTATCTTCCCTAAAAATCAATTTCTGTAGTTCCTCTTTAGACTACTTAAACTAGAAAAATACTAAAAAAAAGAAACCCCTTAAACGCATAGTAAGTATGGCTGTTTTTCGCCCCTCCCCCATGTTTAAAAACCTTGGTCCGTCACTGTTTTGACTGTAAAATACTTATAAGTAGTGCATCTAGCGAAAGTATTGTTAAAACCACTTTGACGTCATGGCATCATGTCATTTCACCGCATTTTTAAAGAAACTATAGACGAATCATAAAATTTGCAAATTGCGGAATAAGTGGGTTGGACTTGTGACTCATACAGGAGCTGGGTCATCAAAGACGTGCTGTGTTAATGCTGGTTCTGTCACGCACATACAAAATTAGAGAGAGATATTATGCAGGTTGCAAACAGTACACAGCCGTCAAAATATTTGCATCAGATATTAATCTCATCATGCACCACCCTAAAATAAGCACAACCCCTTTTGCATTATATTATCTTTAACTACTATAGAAATGGGTGAAATATCGATAGCGAGATCGATACTTATGGTTTTATAACTGATATGTGCATAAAATTTATACCAAAAAATGTTAAGATGGAATAAGGGTAGATAGGTATATTTTAAATATATCCTTTATGTGCACATACAGGTTCAGTTAAAAAATAACATATAGGCAATGTGAGGAAAAAAGACAATCTAACTAAATCCCGGCATGTAAACATGCGTGACTAATAGTGCTTGTTTTGTTATTCTATTGCTTGCCAATGAACCAAACAGCGTTGCTCATATTGTATACCAAATTTAAAGACAATATAGGCCCCAAAGCGAGAGTTATGAATTTGTATGTAGGTTAGTGTCAGTTTTTGCACGAGTTCTAATTATTTTCTAATTTCTAATAAAAATATAAATATTTGTAGTTTAAATGGACTAAGGGTAGATATCCTAAATGGGCATCCTTTATTTACACATATATTACGTAAATTTTGAAGACGATATACCTAGACCAAAAAGCGATAGTTATGAATTTTAGAGTAGGTTAGTGTCAGTTTTTACACGAGGCATAGTTAGTATCCAATTTTTAATCATAAAATAAATATTTTTAGTTCAGATTGACTAAGGGTAAATAAGGCTATACCTAGATACATCTTTTTATCTGCACATATTCTAAATTTGTAGATAATCTAAGCGCAAAACAGTACAAAGTTTTTATGTACGTTAGTGTCACTTTTGCACGAGTCATAGTTATTCTTTTATATCTAATCAAAAAATTAAAAAGTTTAGTTCAGATTCACTAAGACTGGATAAGTATCTTCTAGATACAACCTTTTTTGCGCATACTCCAAATTTAAAGAAAATATAAGGACAATACCAATAGTTAGGAATTTTTATGTACGTTAATATAAGTTTTTCATGAGTTATTATCTAATTTTTAATCAAAAAAAAAAAAAAATTAGTTTAGATTTACTAAGGGTAGATAGGTTTCTTTAGATACATCATTTAACTGCACATATTCCAAACTTGAAGATAATTTAAGCGCTATACCAATGGTAATGAATTTTTATGTAGGTTAGTGTCAGTTTTTGCACGAGTCCTAGTTTTGTATAATTTCAAATAAAAAAATATATTTTTTTATAATTTAGATGGGCTGAAAGTAGAATAGGTGTTTTCATTATACGTCCTGTATCTGCAGATATTCCAAATTTGAAAACAATATTAGCTTAAAAGTCATAGTTGCGAACTTTTATGTAGGTTAGTGTCAGATTTGCGCGATTCCTAGTTATTATCTAATTTGTAATTAAAAAATATTTAAAGTCCCGTAATTTAAATGACGCATATATTTGTGCACGTATTGATAAATAATTAAATAATAACGCAACTTTTGGGTAAGAGTTTCAATAAAATTATCTTTAAATATATCGATAGTTTATGTCATCGCTAGTTTCCAGACATCGCCTGCGTGAGAGCGACATTTTATTGATATTTTATTTTCTGTTTTATGGTTGAAATTCCAGGAACTGGATGACAGGGACAGGAAACGCATACGCGTCCAACGAAAAAGATTTTTGGGTGAAAGTGATAACTATAGAGTAATGCATTGGAAATTGAAATGTATACAGGGTGTCTCACGCAATGATAGCGTTTCCTTTATACCAAAAATTAGCATCAACTTTGATATTTCAAATGGAACACCCTGTATATTTTGGTATTTTTGGATCCGCCACTACTTTCTGAATATTTTTGCCTAATATTATCCTATACCTATCTCTAACGGTTTTTGAGTAAATAATTATTTTCCATATTTTTGTTCAAAACATATCTCTAAATAAAATGTTTTCATTACTCTATCTGCATTTGTAGGCACTTGAAATTTAGGGTGTAGCATCTCAATGTCCTCTACATTGATTTTGTATGGAGAAATTTGTCTTGAATTATACAGGGTCCCTTAAAATTCGTGATTTTACCTCTAGATATAAAAATGGTAAAAAGTCAATTTTTTTAAATGGAACACTCTGTATATTATTAAAGAATCTGAAGGACCATCAAAAAGCCTTATTAAATTATATATCATGTTTCTATACCTAAATGCTATGGTTCCGGTAGATAAAAGCAAGTTTCTTTAAAAATCAAAATTTAGCATAATAAGTATTTATCAAAGATAGCCATGAAATGTCATGACACAGCAACTGTCAAATAATTATATTGTTATTTTTAGTCATGATCATTTTATGGCTATCTTTCATAAATACTTATTATGCTAAATATTGCTTTTATCTCCGGGTCCATAGCATTTACGTATATAAACATGATATATCATTTGAAAAGGCTTTGATGGTACTATCAGATTTTTAATAATAAAGGTATTTAAAAACATTGACGTTTTAGTATTTTTATATCTAGAGGTAAAATCACGAATTTTAAGCGACCCTGTATAATTCAAAACAAATTTCTCCATACAAAATTAATGTAGAGGACATTTAGATACCTTAAATTTTAAGTGTCTACGAATGCAGATAAGAGTAATAAAAGCTTTTATTTAGAGACATGTTTTGAACAAAAATATAGAAAATAATTATTTACTCGAAAACCGTTAGAGATAGGTATAGGATAATTTTAGGCAAAAATATTCAGAAAGTAGTGGCGGATCCAAAAATACCAAAATATACAGGGTGTTCCATTTAGAAATATCAAAGTTGATGCCACTTTTTGGTATAAGCGGCAACGCTGCATCGTTAAAAATATTATTAGATCACAAGCCATTACCTATGTTACCAAATTTTCAGAAAAACAATTTTCCGTTTTCCGTAAACGTCAAAGGTACCATCGACCGTGAGACACCCTGTATATTTTTGAAAAAATAAGAGATATCGTGAGCTTGGTATCTTTATAGTTTTTTTAAGCCTGATTATTAACTATCCCACCTGCATTTTTGTGATTCATTTGGGTACCTTACAATTTTTTACTGCATAGTTTTTCCGATAATTCCAAAATAATACAATGGATAATCGTTTTTTTTTAATCGTAATAGGTATTTATGAATTAGAGTGATAAAAACTTAATTTTTAATTAGGCGCCGGATATTTTTGGTCTACGTGTTTTATAGGAAACGTTTCGTCTATAACCAATAAGTTTTTTTGTTATCAACTTATTTACAAAAGATTTTTCGGAATCAGTTGTGCATGTCAAATAACCCTTAAAATAACAAACAATTAAAGGGTTAATCAGCATTATATTATACAGGGTGCTTCAAAATTCACTACAAATATTTTAGGGGTCTCAAAGTAAGAACCAAAAAAAGCAAAAATTTACGTTTATTTTATGAAGTGGTCTAAATGGACTGAAATGCTTAAAGAATAACAAAGCTTTGACATGTTTTCGGGGCAATAAGGATTATTTACAACAGTTAATTTAGGTCGATTTAACTTATACAGGGTGCTGACAGAGATAGAATTTTTTCTGCTATTTTTATAAAAGTTTCCTTATAACTGTAAAGTGGATGCCAGCTTTCAAGATAGGAATGCTTTCTTTATTTTTATACTTATTCTTTCGCATTTAATATCGCTTGATTTTCCGAACGAAAATATACCTGGGGTTTTTGATGAGAAATTTCCACTTGTTCTAATTTATATTTGTAGACCATTGTCACCTCGCACACACTCGGCTTTGCACCCTGAGCCTAACGGACATCTTCAGTCATTTGTCGCGTTACATTGCCTGGTTTCTATCGTTAGAAAGCGCCGAAATACTTGCGATCGATAGACAATATGTTGCTAAAGACCGCCGAAATGGTTTTATCAAGTAGCCGGTCTTTTACTTAGCATATTTATTACTAAGCGTAAGCACTATTTTAAACTAAAATATTTCGAAAAACGGTTGCTCCTAGCGTCATCTAATAAGAGTATTCACATGTAAAACATCAAGTGAACTACATTTCTTTTAACAAAATGTAAATACAGGTTGTACAAAAAGTCATGAGCCTTTTGAAAGTGAGAACGATGCATGTACATGCCCCCACAAGCAAAGTAAGAGCTAAATTAAGAACAAAATTCAAATTCTCTGCGTCAAACCCCAGGTACCAATTGCCTGAAATCGGTATTATTTGCTAGAAAATTATGAAACATAAATAAAAATAAAACTTTGACACCCCCAGCATCTTGCAAAGCGTAAAGCACTCCTTTAGACCACGTCTATAGGACCCTTTAATTTTAAAAATACTTGAAAAATCACTCCTGAAATATCGGACACTTATTAAATAACACCCCTGTATAAGTGAGTAGAAAAAGTAAGTTATTTTCTAATTTTTTAATAGAAAGTTCTGGTTGTCTCTTGGTTAGTTTTGGTTATATATATATATATATATATATATATATATATATATATATATATATATATATATATATATATATATATATATATATATCAGTATATATATATATATATATATATATATATATATATATATATATATATATATATAAATATATATATATATATTTTCTTAAGTTTCTTGGATCCTGAATTTATATTTTTTTAATGTAAAAATTTTCTTTGGGATTCGATCCGGAAAAACGATGTTGTTTTTATATATTACATTGTGTATTACAATTTAACGTTTCGGTTTTTATTTTAACCTTCATCAGAAATTTTATGCTGCAGAAAAGAAGATTCCTCTGAGTGCACATTTTTGTGGCTTAAATTAAAACATATCAACAAATATTGTGCTACGTCACACAATTACGAAAAATATTTGAAACGAACAACATGCATGTATGTATATAAATTAAATTGTACTCGTAACAGTACATACATGCATGTTGTCTGTTTCCTAAAAAATATTATAGTAGTTTGTTTTTTTTTTTTTTTTTCGTAATTGTGTGACGTAACAATGTTTTGTTGATTGTGTTTTAAATTTAATTAATATATATATATATATATATATATATATATATATATATATATATATTTTTTAAATTAAAAATAAACAGTTTTCCATATGGATAAACATTTATGGGGGTCACTGTATAATTAACAAACATATATTTGTTTCAGATTGACAAAAATGGCGACGGACATATCGACCTTAAAGAACTGAGAGAAGCCTTAGAACTATGTGGCTTAAAAATCGCAGGTTACCAATCACGATTGATAGAAGAAGAGTTTAAAAACTCAAAAAAGACAAAAAATAAACGGCAAATTGACTTACGATGAATTTGAAAAGCTTATTTCGTGATTTTAGAGCAAACGATCCCGCCAAAACCTTCAGGACGGCTGTATCAAAACGTGAAAATCTACAGCACTTAGGTGGTACTTCTGCACGCATCTAACGATGGTACGACTCATTCAGTTCGGCTGGAAGAACAGCTTGCTTTTTCAGACTGGATCAATTCCAATTTGCAACATGATCCGGATTTAAAGAAACTTCTTCCCATTGATCCGGAGGGAAAAAATTATATGAAAAAGTTAAAGATGGAATATTATTAGTGGTAAGTAGGTTTTTATTTTTTACGTTTTATTTTTTTTTCAAACTTCAAAATAGTATAATTTTTTAAAATTTGTAATACCATAATAATTATTTAACAACCTTTGCAGATGATAAATTTTAATTTAACATAATCTTTTGTCTGCCTTATCTTTTGCGTTTTTAGAGATGAAATCGCACGACACTGATAAAAAGTGATGTGTAAACTTGAAAAGTCAATATTAGAAGAATTAGGCACTACACTGTAACAATATTGATATTATGGGTGTAGAAACCCGCCTTTTATATTGTCTTTTAAACATTTATTTATATATTTATTTAAATTTACGTCTGCAGCATTGACGTTATTCGTTTTTTTCTCTTTTTTAAATTTTGACACGTTCTGTATAATACAGGGTATCTCTAAAAGGTGCGCTGAGACTATAATATGACGATTTTACCCAACTTACCTTTGCTTATCATTGCATCTTAGAATTTGCCAATCATTTCGTTGAGAATCTGGTGCCACCTGCGGTATCTTGCATAAATGAAAACAACAAACCTTTTTTAACCCTTCTGTATCTAACTTTTAAATAAAAATTCCCATTCTTTAACACATTTTACATGCTTAGTAAAAGCTGATTTTGAAAACTGTTTCTGAGAGATATCTGGAAAAAACACTTTCTAATGGCCAGACCTAAGCTTACAGGAATACAGGGTGTTTCAGAATAGGTTGCTTACCTTTAAAAGTGTGAATGCTTAGGTAAATTTAAGAATAAAAATCAAATAAACCTATGCCCTAAATGTCTTAAGTTTTGAGATACAGTAGTAGCAAAAAGCTTTTTTAATTTACCACCTTGTTTCCTAAAAGTTAAGCCATTTAGGACATAGGTTTATTTAAACTTTTCTTCCTAAAATAACCTAAAGATTTACACTCTAAAAGATTAGCAACTTATTCCGAAACACCCTGTATAGCTTGGACCTGGCCATTCAGAAATTGTGTCTTTTACATCCAGATATCTCAAAAACGGCTGATAAAATTAACTTTTACCAAGTGTATCTTTTTTATGTAAAATATGTTAAAAACTGGGATTTTTTTTATCCAAATGTTACGTAGAGTGGTTATGGTTTTTAATTTGTGCAAGATACTGCAGGTGGCGCCCTCTAGAGTTTACAACAAAACTATTGGGCAGCTTCTAATTTTTTATCTTCCTAACCTCCCTTCCCCTCCAAGCTAAGTATTGTAGCAATACACCTACAAGTACTAAAATTATTTGACACCCGGTGTCTTCTTGTACTATCCACTTGGACCGAGGTAAGTAGGGTTAAATCAGTTATATATTAGTCTCCAGAATTTGTGGTTTCATTTTTTCCGCACCTTCCAGAGACAACCCTGTATATTAGCTGACCCCTGAATCTCCTTGTTTCGTTTGGTAGAAACCTATCTATCTATTTATCTAATAAATAAATCGTCAAGTTTTTACGTTATTTCCATTTATTAAAGATATTGTTATTTGATAAAAATTCCAACGTATCTATTTTTGGTAATCCCCTTTATTTTAAATATGATACATACAACTACCATTTAAATAAATTAAAAATTAGGTAGGTTCATGTAATAAGCGCTGATACGATTATTTATCCAAATAAGCAAAGTATCAGCTTTGTTTGTTCATGATTATTATATTATACATGGCCAAGTAGCCACTTTAACTTGTTGATTTTACTACCGTCGTATCAAAGTTAAAATATTTTACATCTGAGCCAACTCAGCTGTAAAAAATACATATGCTGGTAGACTGGGCAAAAAACACTTTTTTTTTCTAACGGTATTGTAAAAATATTGTTCATGACGAAGAAAGAAAAATATCCTGAAATTTTCAGCCCTTTAACCTTAACATTAAGAGGTGCATAATTAAAATTATTATTAATTTTCAACAATTTTTGCATTTTACTTTTATATAAAATTCTTGAATCGGGCAATCTTGAACCTTCGACCACTTCATATTCTTGAAGGATTTATATTCTGTACAAAAAAAGCTTTCTTAGTAAATTTCCATAGAACGAGACGTTTTCTTTTAATCATTAGTTATTTTTTTTAAATTTTGTTACTTAGATTTGGGATTTTTTAAACTACCATAGGTATCAATATCTTTATAAAACAAATATAATATTCTTAGGGGAAATTTTATGCTCTACAAAGAAAGTCTCTTAACATTTTTGGGTAAATTTAATCCTTTTAAAATTATTTAATGTTGAAATGAATTTTCATTTCAATTTTCATTATTTTTATAGTACCGTTGAAAAAAATGTTTAAATGAGATACTTATTTTTATATTTTATTATTAAATGAATACTATAAAAATCCAATTTTTCTCTTTAAGTATTAATAGCAGATTTTTTTTTAAATTAAATATAATAGGTGTAAAATGCTGTTTACACCTTTTTTTAAAGGGTCATTAACAAAATTTAAAGGACATACAAAAATGTACACAGAAAAATCATACAATTAAAATGTTCATTTTTATTTAAACGGAGCATAGGTATTTTTTATGTCAAAACTGACGCGGCAACAAGTTTTAAGCTGGCGTGGTGTAAACGGTAGGTAATACCTACTCAGTTTACACCTATTATTTTTACTAAATTAAACCCCTTTTCTGCTATTAATACTTAAAGAGAAAAATTTGACTTCCATAACATTGTATAATTAAATACAACTGGAATCCAATAATAAAATAAAAATTAGGTATCTTATTTAAATAAATAAAAAAAATTCTGCGGAACTAAAAATCTGGCAATCTTGAGTACCGAATTTCGTCCAATTTGGTTCAAAAGTCTCTAAGATATTTGGAGCGTTTCCAGGCTTTTGGACACCCTGTATAATAAAAAAATATAGTTCTAAACGAATTCCATATCCCTGTGGATATTTTAACAATCTAATATTCTGCCTTTTTTTTAGTAAAGTGATAAATCATTCATGTCCAGACACCATAGATGAGAGAGTAATTAACAAAGGCAAATTAACTCTGTACACACAACTGGAAAATTTGACACTGGCACTAAATTCAGCATCAGGTATTGGTTGCAACGTCATCAACATCGACGCACACAGCTTAGAAAAAGGAACGCCACATTTGGTGCTTGGTTTATTGTGGCAAATCATCAGAATTGGACTGTTCAACCAGATCACCTTGGAACACTGCCCTGGACTGACAACTTTATTGGGCGAAGATGAAAAAATCGATGATTTGATGAAGCTCTCTCCAGAAGCGATCTTGCTTAGATGGGTCAATTACCACCTTGAACGCGCAGGCACTCACAGACGCGTTGCCAATTTCCAAAGTGATATTACAGATTCCGAAGTCTACACGTATCTTATCAAACAGATAGCTCCTCATGACGCTGATGTCGACATGTCCGCTCTAAACGAGAAAAATTTAACCGAACGAGCAGAAATAATGCTGCAACAAGCCGCCAAGCTAAAGTGTAGGTCGTTCGTCACTCCGCAGGATGTCGTTAATGGAGTGTACAAACCTAATTTAGCTTTTGTTGCTAACTTGTTCAACAACCATCCTGGACTGGAACAGACAAATGGAAACATTGATGGCTATGAAACTATTGAGGAAACTAGAGAAGAAAGAAGTGAGTTTATTTTTTTGGTCTCGTGTTAAATCATCATAAATATTTTTATTTTTTAGCTTACAGGAATTGGATTAACTTCTATGGGAGTAACTCCTCACGTCAATTGGTTATATTCTGACTTGGCCGATGGACTTGTTGTTTTCCAACTATACGACATCATAAAGCCAGGAGTTGTAAACTGGAGCAGAGTTCACCGCAGGTTTGCTAACGAAAGAAAAAAATTCATGGAGAAGCTGGAAAACTGTAACTACGCCGTTGAACTTGGGAGACAAGTCAAATTCTCGCTGGTCGGAATCGGTGGTCAAGATATCAACGAAGGAAACGTTACACTGACTCTCGCTCTTATCTGGCAACTAATGAGAGCTTACACTTTGTCGGTTCTTTCCCAGCTTCATGAATCGGGTAGCCCCATTGTTGAAAAGGAGATTGTTAATTGGGTCAACAGCAAGTTGAGTTCCGCCGGTAAAAAGTCTTCCATTCGCAGTTTTCAAAGATCCTACCATTGCTGATGGTAAAGTAGTAATTGATCTTATCGATTCCATCAAACCAGGAGCAATAAATTATGATTTGGTTAAAACTGGTGGAACTGAAGAGGTATGTATTAAGAAATTATTTTTAAGGGGAGGCAGTATTATACAGTGTGATCGTCGCAAAGTTAGTTATTAAACCATAAATATTTATGTGTTTGTAATCGTGTTAAAATATTTTATAGTATTTGACAGTACATCATAGTTTACCTTTTCTAAAGCTCTTTGTTTATACAGGGTGTCCGGAAAGGTAGGGTCAAAAATGATAGGGATGACAGAGTAAGCCAAAATAATGTTAGTACTTTTATATATATAAAAAAAAACTATCGCGCTTAGTTAGGGAGATATTGACCTTCAAATTTGGTATAAAAAAACCTTTTTTAATTATAACTTTAAAACATTTGCCAAAGTTCCAATGATATTTGGGCTACTAAATAACCTCATAATAATGCTTCTTTCCATAGAGGTAAAAACGGCTGTTCAGTAAGTCGGAATTATACAGAGTGGGACGATTTTTTTCATTTAATGCATGCATTTTTAACACTTGTGACAAATTTGACATTTTGCTTTGACCGTTTAATTCCTTTATTATTTTTATTTAAAAAGATGCCTTGAATCTGATTGATATCTCCCTGGACCGTTTTCATAAAATCGCATTTTAAATCGAACGCCAGCGTTTTGTGTGTAATAAAAAATTCCATTTTATGATAAAATTATTAGAATGAAGGTCAAAATTATTAAAAGCCGTTACAGTTAAAAAACTGTTTTAGAATTTTACCATATTTAAAAATTTCTGGAAAAATTGAATTTTTATTGTAACAAAATGCTGGTATGTCTGTACGATTTTATGGCTATCCAAATGCAATTTAAATAAGATATACCGTTTTTGTGCAGAATTGCTGAAGGAATTAGGCGGTGAAAGCAAAATGCCAAGTATCACCAGTATTAAAAATACGCCATTAAATAAAAAAAATCGGCACCCATGCTGTACTGTACAGCCGTTTACCTATCAAAGAAGCATTACTATGAGGTTATTTGGTAACCCAAAGATCATTGGTACTGTGTGACAACAGTTCAAAAGTTAGAATTAATTTTTTTTTTTACCAACTTTGAAAGTCAATATCTCCCTAAGGAAGCGCGATAGAACGTTTGTTTATATGAAGTAACTAACATTATTTTGGCTTATTCTATCACCTCTATCATTTTTTGACCTCACCTTTCAGGACACCCTGTATACCTAAATTTTCATTTTTGGCGGCGGACTTGGGAAAGTCTGTGATCAGAATTAGGCCATATTCTTTGTTATGAGAAATACGCTGTCCCTTACAATTGTGGAAAAATCATAAAACCTGGATTCTTTTTCTACTAAAAACTTGTGTTCTCAACTAGAGTTTTGTGAATAAAATTACTGTAGAATGAGAAACTCTACTCTATACAATAGTCCTATAGATGGGCCCAGATTTTTGGGCAAATTCTGGTCACAGTCTGGCTGAAGTTTTGCTTAATGATCTGTCCAAAGTATCTTGACCCATGCTGGCAGATGATTTTTCCCAAATTTCTAGCTAGGGAAGGAGGATCCAAACATTGACAAAAGGTCCTAAATTTCGTTTTCACTGTCGTATAATAAGGGTGCTACCCACCGTGTAGGGTTTCCTGGACTCTAGCTAAGCCTGATACAGTAATTTAAGTAAAAGAGTACTCCATAATAAGACTTGTGAAGAATGTTAGGCGCTTTACTCTAGTACTGAGGGTCTTCTGTTTGGATTTTTAAGAAGATCCTAATTTTAGGATTTACAAGTCATCCTTAAATGGGATATCCAATGTTGGATACCCTAAGGATCTCTTTAGGAGAAATCCACTGGAAATCCTGGTTGGAAAGTCACTGGGTATCCATATGTATCCGGATATAGGATATCCTATTTCTGGCCTGTCAAGGATATCCCAATGCGATATTTAAGTTATCCTTATGTGGGATATCCAATATTGGATCACCTAAGAATGTCTGTAGAAAGAAAATATTGGATCACCTAAAAATCTTTAGACAAGGGAATCTACTGGCAAACCTGTTGAAAAGAAACATGGTAGCCTACAACGGTTCCTAAAGGAATTTCTTAGGATATCCCAAAAGGCTGGACTATGGGGGTCTATAAAAGTCCCACTTGGAGGGCCATTGGATAATCTCAGCCTTCGAGGGATGACCTTAGAGTTTTCCAGAGAGGTCGAGTACTGTCTGGGATATTACGCGTTTTAGAGCTTCAAAGCTTTTAGAACGACCGCTAAAGCCGCAGAAAAACCGTATTTTAACTCCCGACGACCAAAGGGAAACCCATGGTGCCCTCTAAAAGACAGTGAAAGTATTTTTGATGTGTTGAGTTGATTTGTAACCCCTTTTTCTAAATCACATGTGGCAATATGACATAGCGTGGGTAAAAGTACTTCCTTGGTGTACCTATACCGGGTGGTGCGTCGCGTCGCCGAGCGGAACATAGGAAATCCCATGTAGATTTTAAAGGAATTAATTATTGGCTCCAACGTACATTTTATATAGAACATGTTGGATAATCTTTTTAAAGAGACCAATCTAAAAAACCCTTGTGCCAAGTTTCAAAGAATTTTTATAAGCGAATCTTAAATTATTTAATTAAATGTTATTACAAAATTACCAAATTTTCGGTTCAGGTAAAACTAAACAGACAGCAGCCACCAGCAAACAATTTTTTATAAGGCTGTCACTGAATTATTGACACTTTTCCTTATATCATTGACAACATTGATTTTACGGGTGCCTGTTTGGTTTTAGTCGAACGGAAAATTTGGTAATTTGCAATTTTACTGAATTAAATAATTCAAGATTCGCTTATTAAATTTTTGAAACTTGGCACGAGGATTTGTCATACTGGTCTCTTCGAAAGTTATTCTACATTTTTTTTTGGAAAATGTACAGGGGAGCCAATATTTAACCCCTTCAAATTTACCTGGGATTTCTTATGTTCTGCTCTGCAACGCACCACCCGGTATGTGCCCTGAAAAAACTTAGTACTGTTTGTTAACGTTTGGTTGATTGTATATGGTTTAAAGCCAAACGATGAAATCACCCTTGAAATAGGCTGGAAAAGGGGCGCCTGAAGGAAGCCCAAGTCATGTAATTATAATACAGGCCCAAAATTAGAGTTTTTTTGTTTCAGGATAATTTAGCAAATGCAAAATATGCTATTTCAATGTCGCGCAAAGCAGGTGCCAGAGTATATGCACTTCCAGAAGATATTACTGAAGTTAAGCCCAAAATGATTATGACGGTATTTGCATGTTTGATGGCTTTGGACTATAAACCCAACATGGATAGTGCTAATCGGCAATAAGAACTTCCTGTAATTTATTGTTTATTTTTTAATCTTTATATTTTATAAATTAAATAGACTTTTATGTTATAATGTATAACATTCCAAATTCTTTAATGTTACTACTAGTCTGAGCAAAAGTATTAAATACAAAATTATTAGACATTCCTGTTTGGGTAATGGTGCAATAAAATTTTCACACATTTTGGGCTGTTAAACATGACATGTACTGTATGGTTGTACAAACTAATTTTTATAGAGACTTCACTTTCATTTTGACTTATTGTAACTTATTTTTATATAATGACGTTTTTAATTTTCATTTTTACATACATATTTAATTTATTGGCTCTACAATACCGATCTAAGTGCCATCTACATCATAAGTGTAATATTACGGAGTGTATAAAATAGTATTACTTAATATTTATACTTTGTGTAAATTTATAACTTTTCATGTACACTGGTCATTTGCTTTATTAAATGAAAAAGTACAATTGTTGCCTTATTATTTCACTTTGCACTCTTTACTGAGACATCTAATGTCATTGTTGGATAAAATTAACATTTTTCCTCCTCTATACGCTGGAGTTAAAACAAATTTTCCAGAAATCGTGGGTCTTTGGTAAAAAAAATGCCAAAATTATTTCTATATTCAATATAGATAAAATAAATAGTATTTTTCCTTTTCTTTGCGCTTAAGTTAGTAAAGATTTTCCAGAAATCTTGATTTTAACATTTAAATTACTGGTGCATAAAAAAAATCGCTATATGGGATAAAATCAATAGTAAGTGTCTAATTTGTGAGAAAATTTTTTTTTAAAGCGTCTGTAGCCGATGTCCAGGTGCTCCTCTAAAAAGACGTTTTGCGGTTACCAATATATTTCGGGACTGGATTATCTAAAATGAAAAACTGAACCTATCTAGTTTAAGAAATATATAATTAAAAAATTATTATAATGGAATAAGTAAAAAAAAATTATGACAAAATGGCGTTTTTTTTTCTCAGACACAAAAATGGATTTCGGCCCCTTGAATTGTTTATAAAAAACAAATATTTACCGCAAAAAACCTTCGGTTAATTGCTAAAAAAATATATCTAAGAAGCTTGTGCCAAAATTTGGGGACGATTGATCAGTAGTTTTCGAGAAATTGTGGTCACCATGTTCGAAAACACTGTTTTGAGAAAAATGCGTAAAGCTTTAACCAAGCTATACACTTAATCGATTTTTTTTACAAATACTAGCATGTCTCCAAAACTATTTAACAAATTAATTTTAAATTTTTAGATAATTTACTTACTTGAATACATGTGCACTTGAAATATGCTTAAAAATAAAATATTTTTTTTAATGGCAAGTGGATATAACCACTTAGGAACACAGTGTTCACCAACAGTTTTAAGAAAAACGCATTTAAAGTTTTACACTCAACTTGCGTAAAGGAATAGGTATTATTTAATAACCTACACCGAGTCATCTATTCCTGGGCCATATAATACTTCTTTAGCCGTTGTAGGAGCTTCTAAAATATCTATTTGATGTTTCCTACGTAGCATGAGCACATCATGAAAAAGAACCTGAGAACCGGTCGCTTGCAGCTCCTGCTAGCTACCTGTTTTCGAACGCTACAGAGCGCCCAAGACCTTTCTTAATTGTTAAATAAAGGTCTGGCCACACATAACCGCACCAAAGTCGCACCGAGCCCGGATTCACGATGACTGAGAAAAGTAGGGCAGACTAATTCGGAAAAATCAAAAGCTCTTTTCATGCCCTTAAAAATATAAAAAGCATTTTTGTCAAGCTAAGTCTATTGTTTTATGTTTTTCGTTGTTCCTTTTTATCATTTAAATGTAGTCTCTTAATAACATATATATGAATGATCAAATTGTTAAACATTCTTCATGTACTTCCAAATCCCTAGGCCTTTTTGTCGATGTTAAACTAAGTTTTAAAGATCATATAGAAAAACTATGTAATAAACTAGCATCTAATTGTTATGGTATTAGAATACTCTCTAAAGAATGAGAAGATTTTTCAGTTTTAAAATCTATTTATTTTTCTTTAATTGATTCTATCATAAGATATGGAATTTGTTTTTGGGGAAACTCGTATCAATATTTATTAAATTCAGTATTTGTATTACAAAAAAGAGCAGTTAGATATATCTGCAAAGCAAAGACAAAAGATTCGTGTAAACCGTTGTTTAAGTCAACGAAAATTTTAACTCTTGCACCTCTATTATTTATATTTTAGAAACAGTATGTTTTAATTTATTAAAAAAATTGTTTAAAAGTCCTAATAATTCTTTATATGATACTAGAAAAAAAATCTCAACTTCAACTTCCGAATCCAAATTCATCATTAACAAAAAAATCTTTAATTTATGACTCCAAAAAAATTTATAATCATTTGCCCACTGATATTAAAAAAATTAAAATGTTTAAAAAAAATTTAAACTATCTGTTCAAAACTTGTTGGTTAAGTAAAGCGCATTTATGTATTAAGAGAATACTTTGATGATAATTTTAATTAGTGGTACCATTACATAAAGCATGTATCTTGTGTGCGTCTTTAAAAGATCCAACACGACGTATCCCATGGCTCCGACCCCATAGGGCGTCGTGCGGAAGGCCATCCATATCGAAGACCACTCCTCGCGTCCGCTCGGTCCAGTGATCTTCGGCCAAATTCATTTGCCTCAGTGAGACGAAGGGATCCAAGGACAACAGATTTCTGCATCTTCATCACCAGTTGTTCGGGTGTATTTTCACATGCTGGAATGTACCTCATTTCCCTTAATATGTTATTCTTCATGCCTCCCAAAACGCCAATTATCAGGACAACCAATCGCACGGTATACTCCGGATAGAGCCTCCGAAGTTCGCCAAGAAGATCTTGATATTTGGCTCGTTTCTCCCGTTCTTTTATATCGATGTTAGTTTCCGCTGGGGCGGAAAACTCTATTACGTACATGGTGTGGTTTGTCTTATCAAGGAGAACGATGTCGGGTTTATTTGCTTGAATTTGATGCGTTGTTGGGAACGCGTAGTTCCAGTATATGCGACAGTTGTCATTTTCCACTACCGCCTCAATGTCTCCGGGAGCAAACGGCAGTATTGCTGTTTCATCGATGCCGTAGTAATGCCTCAGGTGATAGTAAAGTACCCGAAGAGCGTCATTATGCCGATGAATGTAGCTATTGACAGCATGCACTGGACAAGCTGACAATAGATGCATAAGGGTTTCGGGTTGCTGTCGACAGGCTCGACATGCGGTGTCAAGAACGTTGGAAAATTGGCTTCGGTACACCAATGTGTTTATCACCCCATCTTGGCATGCTAGTAAGAATCCTTCGGTCTCAGACTTAAGCTCGGCGGATTTCAAAAACCCAAACGTAAGCTTTCGAGATAGATCGAGTCTATTGATGTTTCTGTAAAAGACTCCGTGCTGCGGCTTATTGATGTGATCTTCTAAGAGCATCCGTTGTTCGGCTCTTTTAACTGCAGCTGTTACAGCACTAGACTCCTGTCTTATAAGTGATTGGTCGTCATTAGAATCTATTTCAAATCTGAGACCGAATTTCTCCGCGGCTCGCTCGGCTGCCTTGAACAAAAATGCTCCAACATTGGCCATCTCATGTTCTTTTTACTAACTGCAGCAGTGGATCCGTGCTTTTGGCAACCTGACAAGCAAGACTCAAAACCAAACGATCATGCATACACTCCAAGCTTAAAAGGCCGCGACCTCCCTGATGGCGTGAGAGGTAAATGCGGGAGACTGATGAGCGGGGATGGATGCTGCGGTGAAGATGCATCATTTTTCGTGTGCTAACGTCCAGTTCGCGCAACTCTTCTCGCGTCCACTTAACTACTCCAAACGAATAAAGCAATACAGGAACTGCCAGCATGTTAGTTGCAGCAACCTTATTCAATCCTGATAGTTCGGATTTCCATATTTTCCTTAAGCGTTGCCTGTAATTGCTTCTCAGCTCGGTCTTTACAGCTTTAACATCCTGAGTACGATTTTGGTCGATACCTAAATATCGATACGTTTCGTTATTTTTAAGCGGACGGAGAATCGCGCTGTCAGCAAGTTGATCAGCCTCTAAATCGTTACCATTTCGGCCCTTCACCAGCCTAAGTTTTGCACATTTGTCAAGTCCGAACTCCATGCCAACATCTTTGGTATATTCGTGAACCACTTTAAGAGACTGTTGTAGATCTCGCTCACTAGTTGCATAGAGTTTCAGGTCATCCATATAAAACAGATGGGTTACCTTACGCTCCCTTCTTCCTGGTGGTCCACAGCAATACCCCCGAGTCTTCCGAAGAGACACGGATACGGGAAGCAGCGATATACAGAATAATAGAGGACTTAGTGAGTCGCCCTGAAATACGCCCCGTTTAAATGTTATGGGATCAGTAATGATTTTTGTGCTCCAGATGTTATGGAGAATTTAGATTTCCAGAGCGGCATCAGCTGTTCGGTGCAACGAATCAGGTTACGAGCAACCTTGAGATCTTTAAGCAGATGCAATATTAATTCATGCGATGTTGTATCAAAAGCTTTTTGTAATCAATCCATGCCATACTGAGGTTGCGTTTGTATTGGATTGAGTCTTGTGTGATGCATCTATCGATTAAGAGATTTTCCTTGCAACCATTGATTCCTCTTTTTCCTCCTCGCTGCTCCCCTATATCAGAGAGAATAGGATCTATTGCACTCAGTATTCTAGAATACAAAATTCTAGTAAAAGCCTTGTAGCTGGTATTAAGGCAAGTGATTGGTCTGTAGTTCTTCGGCTGTGTTAGATCTCCCTTTTTTGGTATTAATATAGTCCGGCCTTCTACAAACCATTCAGGAATTGGTGTGTGTCCATTAAGCCACGAATCAAAGATTCTGGCCAAATGCGGATGGGTACTGGGGAATTTCTTCCACCAGAAGTTATTAATGCCATCCGGACCCGGTGCAGAATAATTCCTTGCACCATCTAGGGCTCTTTTTACCTCCTCCGTCGTGATTGGTGGACTTTCGTGCTGGTTAAGTTCCTTGTCGGCACAATAGGCACTAAAGTTGTTTAAAGCAGGAGTGTCCCGTCGTAACGGCTTCGAGTCCTCGTAGACATTCTTCCAGAACTGTTCCACAACATTTGCTTGTGGCGGATTTTCGACCGTTGGTGCTGGGTCTGCGAGAAAGCTAGAGGGTTTAGTCACAAATTTATTTGTATCTCTCAGCCCTTTAGCCTTTTTCTTTAAGCTGTTGTTAATAACACCCAACGATCGTATGCGGTCTAGGCAACGCTGCTTAATGACCTGAAGCGTGATTCTGTTAAGTGTATGGTGTTTTTGGCGTAGCTTTAAAGCTATTTTTCTGATCTTTGCCGTAAAAGGTCTGTTGGCTGATATATAACCCATTACACTTTGAATGCGGGATGCCTCTTGCCGCGTTAGATCTATTTTTTGGCAATTTGCTGAATTCTGCGTTCGGTCTTCCGAAGTGCCTGCTGAAAGCTATCTGAGCGGTTAGGAACAAGTTGTTTCGCAGCTTCATAAACAGCGTTGTTAAGTGCCAAAATATCCGTTTGTTCTGAAAGTAAATCCCGAAGAGCGTTGTTTGCTTGTGCGATATCTCGGGATTTTATGTGAGACTTGATGTTGATGTTAGTAAGCCTCTCTGTTAGTTCGTTGTTGGCGTTTTCGGGGGCAATCTCAATTACCATATTTTCCGCAGGCTGGTTTTGTTCCAGATCCTGATTATCCAGGTCCTGAGGTGGCTCCTGTTGTCTTGGTGTTCTGACATATCCAGATCGGTTAAGATAGGCTACATAGTCTCTCAAACGTTGTTGGGAGAGATGACTTAGTTCTGGGTGTTTAGCACACCATGTGGCGTGCATCCGTGCCATGTAGCCCCTAATGGTGGGTTCGCTGAGGGAATATGCATCCATCAGATCGTCCCTAAGTTCGTCCGTCCACGTGAGGCGTCCATGTCCATTGCCAAGGTCGTTTAAGGGCGTCCGTCCGGTTGCTCCTCCAACCTGCCCTGCACCCCTATCCGAACGGGGTGGATTGTTGGGAGCTTGCTCATCATTGTTTATAGGGACAATGCGAGATATCCACGACTCTGCGGGATGTCACCCCACAGAGCCGCGGCGGTTACCGGTATTACATAGGCTACCGGACCGATTCAAGGCCTCTCGTAGGTTGCTGTTGGTACCCGCAACCCCTTCAAGCTCGCTGGCAGTACCGTCTTGCTTGGATTGTTCGTGTTCGGTAGCACCAAGAACAATGCTAGGCATTGTCCTGATGGCCAGACTTTAGTCTCTATCTTATTATTATTAATATTATTATTATTGTTAATACTTTAATTTTATTCTGCTTTGTCAAAAGATTATTCTTGGACAAACTTTGTGTAGTATGGGTAAAATGTGTTACCTTATTTGTGAAGGTTTATTTTATGATTAGGTGTAATTTAAATCGTAGTAATAACAGACTTATATTACTGCAGTTTTATTACCGCAACCCTCCATTTCGCCAGCGAGACGCACAGCTGCAGGTTCGTTGAGGTTATGTGTGGCCAGACCTTAACTCAAAAATTATTTGGCGGATTTACTTCAAATTTTCAGTAAATATTTCTAAAATATTATACTTTAAGAAAATGCAAAGAAAGATAAATCTTGAAAATTCTTACTACACCCCTTACGCCAACCTCTAAGCCTGATTTAAAAAACAAACGCAGGGTAAGGTATTAGTAATTTTAAGACATCCTGTATATTTGTAAGTATTTTTCCTGAAAGTAGCGCACATATATACTGGTTAAGCAAATAGGGATATCGGCCAGTAAAGCAACAACAAAGGATGTATGTGACTCATCCAATCAAAAATGTTTACAAGTGGGTATTTACATTACCATCTTTCTTTTTCTCACATTACATATGTGTTTAGTTATTTAGTTGAACCGGTATGTTTTGATGTAGCGATGACACAGATTTTTCCCTACCACAATATATTATCAGGTGGAGCTAAACAGATCCTAAATAAATTAACCACTTCACTGGCCACATGCAGCTGGTCTCACTGATAAGTGGAAATTGAAAATCCTTCGGCAAATTTTACGTTTCCCATTTTAGTTCACTATGGGCAAGGCTGAGGAACGTTTGAAAGAAATTTTGTTTAAATTCAAAAATTCCAAAAATTTCTATTTCCGAAAATTTGCAAGTTAGATATTGTTCGGAATTTTGAAAATCGTAGAAAGTTGCGTATTAAAATAATTTTGTATTTTTTTCGTAGTTTTTTTGTGTATGCTGCATACAGAAATATACATTTATTTAGGAGTTCCGAGGTAGAAGTTATAGCATAAGTATTATGTTTTGTAGTAAAAAATTAAATTAGTACATGGTGGCGCCTTTTCGTTGACTTTGCAGGGAATAGCGAAAACTAAAAGAGATAGAACAAGGGCTGAAAATTTAAATATTTTTTTTTGTCATAATGAACAATATTTTTACAGTACCGTTAGAAAAAAATGTTTGTTTTTTATGGTCCAGTCCATGTAGATAATTCTTTTTGTTGCAGTGTTTTATTGACATGCCTGAGGATGCATCTAAATTGTTCCGAGAACCTGAATACTGCGACATTTGCAAAGAAGTCACAAAAGTAGAAAAAATAGCAAATATATCTCCATCAGCTTTTTGAACAAATTTGTTAAATACGCCTATCCGCTGGTCGTATCAGATGGTGCTGTGAACTGGCCAGCAAGAAAACTTTTTAAATTCGATTTTTTTAAAGATCTTTTTAACTCAATCGAAATTAACAGAAGCAAAGATAGAAGTTGCCAGTTCTTTCCGTATAAAACAGAATTTCAATCCTTACAAGAAGTCTTTAATATGAAAGAAGAAAGGGCTATGTTAAAATCGGGGGAAAAACCCTGGTATATTGGGTGGAACAACTGTAACGACCAAGCTGGAAGATATTTAAAGCGATTTTATGACAAACCATATTTCCTGTCAAATATGACTGAAAATATTGCTTTGAGTTGGATTTTTATGGGGGGCCTGGACATGGTGCACACATGCATGTAAAATTTGTTTTTAGTAAATTACACCAGTGGTTTTTACTGTATTTTTGTATATCGCTAGTCAACATAGCTTTTTATTGAAAAAATTTTTGAAGAATCTTTAAAAAACTGGAAAAAAGAGTGTTGTCTGTGTTCACATGAGATATACAGGGTGTTTTCTAACTACGGTACACAACTTTTTAAGGGGTTAATTTCTTGTGTTTTTATTTAAAAAGGTTCCAATAAACAAATGTCCAGACATCTTCATTTCTGAGATACAGGGAGTTAAAATTTAAAACATAGTAGATATTTTTTAAATAACTTTAAAACCTTTTAGCCGAATTAGACGAATTTGGTACACTCATTTAATGTAATAGGTAGAGTTGCCAGATGTGCTGCAGAAAAAAAAGACATTAATTTATTTTTAAATTTGGTTAAGAACAATTACAAGGCTATTTATATATAGGAAAAAGTTCACTTTAGCCCAGTGTCGTTTCCAGGGGTACCTAAACGAAGATTTCTGACAAAAAAATGTACGCCACTGACTTTTAAGCAAGTTTGTTATTTTACTTAAACTAAGCAAGTGAAAATAAAGTTTTGTAGCCTTTTTCTATCCTAATAATTTTTTAAGAATAATAAAATTTACTTATCTGCATACCTCTGGACTGGAAGTAATCTATACTAATACAGGAGGTAAAGTTTGTAACTTTGTTTGTGGGTTTGTTTATTTGTACCCGCTAATCTTCGGAAGTATACTGAACCTATCATAAAAAATTCTTTCACAGTCAAAAAGCTACACGATTCAGGAGTGTTATATATAGGCTATATTTTACTATGAGTAAACAAAAAGTTCAGATATTAACGCCCAACGAAGTATACACGGGTTCGCTAGTATTTATATAAAATTACCCACAAACACTAAATTAAATACCATTAATATTTAAAGTAATAAATTATCCTAAATTTAATTTTTTTGTCAAAAAATATTTGTTGAGGTACTTCTCAAGACACTGGCTGGGTAACTTTAATTAACTTCTAAATGTTTAAAGAATCTAAATAAGCTTTTAAATGTACAAATAAAAGTTCCAAATTTTATAAAAATCGGATTCGGGTTTTTCAACAAAAAACGTTTTTTTTTAGGTTAGCACCCTGTATCTGGGAAACAATGCATTGCCGGACTTATGTTTATATGAACTTTTCTTTACATTTTTTGATGCAGAATCTGTCTTTGAATTTTCTTAACAACATTCTGTAACACTCTGTAAAGACAGGCGATTTTGTTTGTCTGTCCAAATATTTTCCAATTTCAATTTAATATTGAACTATTTTGTCTTGATTTGTATACTGTAATTACTTTACATGTTTACAAAGGTGTTTTTTTTTATTGGCGGTGATTATTCACACTTGGAAATTTTGATTAATTTTATCCAAGTCCCATAAAAAACCGGACATTCTGTTGTCCTGTTTGCTAAGATTTTTTCGACCGGACAGACATCAGAAAAATCGGACTGTCTGGTCGAAAACCGCACACCTGGCAACCCTAGTAATAAGGCACCTGTAAACCTCTACCTAGGCTAATGTTATTGGCTCCAGTGGCGTCTCAGTGGGCACCACAGCCAATATTATTTAGGTAAAAAGTACGCCACTGACTTTTTTAAAGTTTTCATGTTTTTCTTTGATGAAAAAATAAAAATACGACTTTTAGTCTCTTGTGTTCTTATCGTATACCAGGATACAGACGGTCATGCAAAACTGTCATATTCGCATGAGAAGCCCATGCTAGCGCGCCAATTTGGTCGTGTGTATCACAAAATACATTGACTTTTCATGCAAATGTAACAGTTTTGCATGACCGTCTGTCTGTACCCCGATTATTTCGCTTATTTTGCGAGAAAAACATTAAATCAACTTTGGTTCTTTCTAAAAATATTCATAATTAACATAAAATAAAGTTCAAATTTAAAAAAAATAACAATTTCGACCTTACTACGAGAATAAAAGGAACAATTAATAGTTTAAAAAAACTAAAAAACACGCTTTTATATGCAACCGAACTAAAAATTAGAAAATAATTTTTCATTAAAAAATATTGTCATTTCATAGCAAAAAGCGTAGGTGCATTTTACTATTTTTCATAACTTTTCCATCATAGATATTGGCAAATATAATAATTATAACATTTAATATATTAAGCACCCCACGCTTTTTACTATGAAATGACAATATTTTTTTTTAATGAAAAATTATTTTCTAATTTTTAGTTCGGTTGCATATAAAAGCGTGTTTTTTAGTTTTTTTAAACTATTAATTATTTTTCATTTTTAGTTCGTTATATCAATTAACTTTGCTACTCTTGACAAAATGGCGAAAAAATTTTCAGTGAACAAGAGTAGCAAAGTTTGGAATGTTGCCAACAGATGGCAACCCACTAAAAAAATTTTTTTCGCCATTGAGTAGCAAACTTTGGAATTTTGCCAACAGATGGCAACCCATGTTTTGTTTTATAATATAATGGAATTTCTTTTCCTGGCGATCCAAAGCAGGATAACGGGATACTGTTTGCAGATTATTGCATTGTCATGGGTCCTTAATACGTGTGCAAAGTTTCAAAGAAATCGAATAGCTGGAAGTTGGTTAAAATTAGGCTCAAAGATTCCGTTACATAGATAGCCAGATAGTTACAACCCAAGTTAATAAAAGCGTGTTAAAAATGGCGATTTCTGATAAATTGCACTACTGCCTATTTATTTTACGACAAATTATTGTTTGTTGCTTAATTTTGCTTTGTATAACATGTTGTCTTTGAGTATTTTTCAGAAGAAATTACAGAGGCTTTTTTTCTCGAAAACGGATAGATACGGAGGAAATACAGAAGACTAAAAAGTTACATTTTTAATTGCTATTACAGAAAAAAATTTTTTATAAAAACTCAGTGGTGTATTTTTTTCTCAATAATATTGGCTATGGTGCCCATTGGGGCGCCAGTAGACCCAATAATATTAATCTAGATAAAGCTTCACAAGTGTCTTACTACATTGAAAAAAGTGTAGCAAGTTTCATCTAATTTATCAGGTTTTTAAGATATTTAAAAAATATCGACCTAAAAAACCCGCCGAACTAACCAGAAATAGTGTTTAAAATTTTCAAAAGGATCGGTGCAGTAGTTTTGGAGTTATCAGGGGCACCGACTTTGAAAACGTGAGTTGTGAATTGAATACCTTTACCCCCCTTAAACCAATGCGCTTAAAAAAACTCGGCAGCGTTACCTCGTAAATGATGTACAGAAATAGTGTTTAAAATTTCAAAAGGATCGGTGCAGTAGTTTTGGAGTTATCAGGGGCACCCGACTTTGAAAACGTGAGTTGTAAATTAAATACCTTACCCCCCTTAAGCCATCAAATAAATTACACCCTAAAGAAACTTTTTTATAAAATTAAAACATAATAAACTCACACTTTAAGTTGTGTATCGTAGTGAGAAAACATCCTGTATAATCTCCGTTGTATTTTTGCTGCCTGAGCACGAATCAGTGGTTCAATTTTTCTTTATGATCCTTCGGTCTTAAAAAAATGGCTGAAAAAACGTAAAATTCCTTTTTTAGCAAAAATACATTGAAACCATATAATATTACATCCTTGGATCTAATATCTTTTGTAGAGTAATTTTATCTAAAAATTCTAAAATTCATAAATACAAAAACGTTTTTAGGTAGACAATGTTCATTATCCATCATGGCAAGCACAATTAAATGGGAAAAAATTATGGAAGCTTGCGCCTCCTCCAGAGTGTTACTATACATGCAAGGAAATTGAAATTGTTGTGGAACCTGGGAGATAAGTAAGTAAAAATTTAGACTTTTCGCTACAGCAAACATAACTGTGTTTTTCAGTTATGGGTACTAAACCGCAAATGTTTTATAATTAGTGTAATTAAAGTATCTATACTTTCCCTAAATTAATCAGTGATGATTTTAGAAACCGTCGGTGTTTTTAGAATATACAGGGTGTCCAGTTATTCAACTGACAAACTTTAATTATTAATTCTACAATGAAATTTGGAATAAAAACTTTATATGAATGTATGTCCTAAACGTCTTAGTTTTAGAACTACAGAGTGTTAAAAATTTTCTTAACATATTGTTTTTATAATAACTTTTATACCAATTTAGATATTTAAAAAAAAAAGGAAACCCTTCTACGCATCAGGAGACATTTTTTGGAATAAAAATAATAATTCTCACCAGTGTCGTTCATGCGGAGTTGAAGGTAAATATAATTTAAGGAAAAATAGTATGCCACTGTATTTTTCTAAAATAAAAATAAATTTTTTAATTCTCATTTAGTTTGGTACAAATTTAATCTCTTGATTTTTTTTATTTCATGCACGGTTTCGCGTAAATAAATAAAAACCAATTCTAGACATAATCATTTCATACCGCTTGTATCAAATTCTGAGGTAAAAAATTACCTTTATAATTTATTCTTTAATTAGATAGGTTTTGACCATGCGGAGAAATAGTTTTTATTTATTTACACGAAAACCGTAAATCAAATAAAAAACAGTCAAGAGATCAAATATGTTCCCAACTAAATGGATGTTTAAAAAATATTTTTATTTTAGAAAAATGCAGTGGCTTACCATTTTTTTTTAAATATACGCTAAACCTCTTATGGACGACACTGGTAATTTTTTTTTTTTGTATGTCAAAAAATGTCTTTTGATGTCTAGGAGACGTTTACCAGTTTTTTTAATATTTAAATTGTTATAAAAGTTTTAAGGAAACAATATTTAAAAATTAACACCCCAAAACCTAAGATGTTTAGGACAAATGTTCATATAAATTTTTTTCCAAATTTTCATTGTAGAATCACCCCTTAAAGTTGTCGATTGAGTAACTGGACACCCTGTATTTTTTGCAGTTGTTTTAGATACAAACCGGTGGTACCACCAAACAATAGTCTTACCAGGAGAAATAAGCATCACAATAGGGTCTGAATTTGATTAAATATATGATTAATTGTAAATTTTGTTGGTATTTGTAATAAACATAATAAAAAACACACCTTTTTTTCATTAAATCTCCCATAAAAAAATAAAAGGACACATTTTTACATCAAGATGGAAAATATATTATTATTTTTTAACTATGGCCTACATATAAAAATGTAATTAATGTAAAACAATGATTCAGTGTTAATAAAGACAATTATTCTAATTTTCATTATGGACACACAAATAAATGGTAAATTTTTGTCTGTCTACAGTGAAATCTAGAATTTTATTGTTTTTGGCAATAAATACAAAACTAAAATAAGAAAGTTTTAACACAATGCTAAATATAAATCAATTTAATCATAATTATTTTTTTGTAGTTGCTTAAAGGCATAACTACAATGGGGTGGTAAGTAGATACATTGTTAATCATATGATTACGTCAATATTACCAAAATATTTTGGTTTCTACCAACCTATGCTTTTTCTAATTAGCAAAATCAGATATCTTTTGGATAATACTCTTTTTGAAAAAAGTAAAATATCCAGTGATTTACATAATTAAAAACAAAACAAAATGGTAAAAAGAAATTAATAGGCATAAGTTTGAAGAAATTCAAAATACTAAAATATTTGGAGAGTTATACACAAATAAAATACTTTTCTTCCAGTTCTATTTTTCTTAACACTAAAAATATTCACAAAATGTTTTTGCACTCTGTACTAACAGCATAATTAAGTATCACCCTAATAAATAAAATAAATTTAAATAGAATTACTCTGATGGTGCATCCACCACATCAACACTAGGCAAATTCCATTTGTATTTTTCTGAGAGCAACTGGTAGACTTCCGGCGAAGCTTTGTGAAGGGTTGTAAAAATTCAATATCTTCATCATTTAAATCATTTTTTTCACCCAATAGTAAGCTTAAAATTGTATACAAACTTGTTGGAATTTGCTGTTGTAATTCATTCAAAATAGTTTTTATATCAGGTTTTTGTTGCTCGATATTTCTTTTCTGTTTAAGCATTCTTTTTATGGTTGCAATATCGCGACTATGTTGTTTTATTTGGCGCAAATAGTTTTTAGATACACCACTTTTTACAGGGGCTGGTTGAGCTGGGGGCTGACTCTGCATTTGTTTGGCTACAGCTACTGGATTTGGTTTTCTATCCTCTTGCTCATGAGCCATTTGAAAGGTTTGAAGGGGTTCACCATTGTCATAAATTAAAAACTCGTTATTTTCCACTTGTTTCTGTTGATTATGGGATATTTCTTGAGATTCTTGTACTTCTTTTTAATGAAACTTGGGCGGTGATACATTTGTTCTTTTTCCAAAGGTTTTGAAGGTCCTGGTGGTGTATTAATGTTTGCTATGTCTCGTTCTGTGCCAGTAAAGAACCCACCACTGTTATCACTGCTTGTTGAAGCCTTCATAACTCTTTGTACATTTGACTGTTTCGTTGGTTTCCCAACTGTACTATTTGAATTTGTAGGGACTAAAACTCCATTTTTGATAATATAAGATTCAATTTTCGATGATCTGGTAAACATATTTTCTGTATCCAACACAAAAACAGTTCCATCGTCATTTGCAGGAACAACTTTAACATCATTATACTGGTTTGAAGGTAAATACACAGGGCCCTCAGTATCCATCGGAGACACAGGTCCATTCACTTCATTACATTCTCCATCTAACGTAGGTATAGCACCCTGAAGAAGCCTTTTTCTTTGGCTATTTGGAAACCACTTTGGTTCAAAATGCAATTCACAGACAACTTTGTTTCGAAGTTGTTCCTCTTCTAGTTCATAGAAGTTTGGTTTACAAGCATTCTCTATCCACTGTACACACTCTCTCTATGCTTCACAGGATAATGAAAGAAATGTATATTTTCCGTAGACTTGGTGGTGTTTGTGCAGTTTTTATACGAACAGCGACAGCCTCCCATTTCTAAAACAAAAATTATAAAATGCTATGGCTAACCTATAATCTATGAAATACAAATTTTAAGAGAAAATCACAATAAACTTTTTGTTACCTTGCAGAATGAGAACAGACAGCGGTAAAAAAGCAATAAGTATATTTATTATGTGAGTATTCTTACCTAAAGATTTGCCGCTTTATCAATCTCGTTTGTTTTTATTTTTCTGTTTTGATTTCACTTTGATTTAATCGGCTTGCTCGAAAAGCCACTCAAATGCTCCCTCTGATCAACCACACTAGTTTTACCAATGGAAAACGCTATAACGCTATAGGGGCGCATTCAGAATGGACGCCCGGTAAAGATATGCGCAATTGCTGTATTCCTTTTATGCTCAGAACCGCCCGGAACGGCACCATAAGTGTTCCTTTTACAATTTTTTGACATTTTTTTCATGCTGTAGAACCGTTCTTGACACTATTGAAAGTTCAGAGAACGGTTCTCCAAGGTAAAAGGAATACACTAATTAAGCAAGACCTTATCAAAGCCATTTTTTGTTGTTAATACGGTTCAAAACATTTTAAAAACATTACATTTTCTAGCTAAACAGTGGCGTCATATACGTCACGTATTTAAGCGTCTTTGAATACATCTCGGACAATGGTTTAAAAACATAGCTATCCTGGTCGGGCGGGCATATGCATTGAACTTATTAAAAACTTTGTTTTTGTCATTTTTGTGAACTTTTATCCGGTGTAAATTAAAGTATATATTAACCCTAATAAAAATCATAATCATAACCTAAAAGCTTATTGAGCTGTGACGCAACCCTTTAAAAACCTAAATTTTCTTGATTCTAATATTTATATTGTCATTTTCGAATGCGTTTAGAAAGAAAATTTGACTCAAAACTAAATATATGAACAAATTCGTTTGCCAAGGTTAAGGTTGGTTTAAAGTTTACCCCAATTTTGTCGAATCTGAATGCGCCCTAGCATATAGGATGCTGGGGGAGTTTTGTTCAAATTCAAATATTTATTGATGAATGCCCATACAGGTTGTATTTTCACAAGTCATAAGTTAAAAATAGTTAAATACAAGTTTAAAAATGAACTAATATAATATATGTATAAAATAATTAATAAGATAAAAATCTAAAAAGAAAAAACATTACATTTTAAGAAACAAACATATACTTTTAAAATTAATACAAATTATGAGTACATATGTACAAAAACATTAAAACACAAACATATTTTTAAAATTATTAGACATTTTTGAGAACTAAAATTATAAAACATTATACACATTATTCGAGAGTGCATTCAGAATCATCGCTCGGTAAACACCCTGCTGTTAGATTCATTATGGAGACTTGATTTTTAAAGCACATCCGTACGGAGGAGGGGAGCAATGGGGGCGATTGCGTTGCTAAAATAAATTTGTTTACTTAAGGCGGATATATTTGACCAATAAAATGCGACGAAATGATGTAAGGTAACAAGAACTTTTAACCAAATCATGCACTGCCCAAAACTTAAGAAAAATACACACTGAATTTTATTAAATATTATATACTTATAGCAGATGGTCTAGTTTTGTGAATAATAAAGAATATAAATTGTGGATGTTTTTATTTTTTCTGAAAATATAAAAAATATTTTCATCTTAATTGGTGCACTTATTAAGTTTTATTGTCGTTCACGAACGTACCTAAATGAATTATTTTGTGCGTTCGTGCCAAGGTGATTAGAGAGAAGGTGGCCCAACTTTGATATGACAGTAAACAGCTGATACATCGATGTCATTGGAGTCCTTTTTTTGCCAATTTAAAATTTATATTATGGTTTATACAATTGTTAAAGTCGTTTTAATTCACTATTTACTTACTACAAATATAAACACGATTAACACCTTTACTAAAAAATAACGTCATTTTTTAAAAAGGGTCTCTTTGACGTCACATTTATAACCTGCCAAATGAAAGTTAGGCCATCTTGTCTCTAAACACCTTGCGTTCGTGCAACACCGATTCAATCGTGGAGTCGGTGTTGGTTCGTGTTGTCGTTCGATAACTTGGAATATCATGGTCAAATAGATGGCGGGGCACACTATTTATGGCACCATCTATTGTTGAAAAAATGCATCAAAGATATTTTTGACCCCTTTTTTTGTACGAAAAAATTAAAAATAAAAACTAAACACTGGTTCACCGAATCTTTTTAAGTTTAAAAATATTTTAAAAATGCTTCTAAGTATTTAATATGGAGACTAAAAAATAATAACTTATCGTTTTGTGTATTCTTTTAAAGAAAACATTATTAATGTCTGGCTCGGATTTTAAAAAATATTGGCGCCGGCTCTTAGCGCCACGTTGCGGACTTTCTGAAATGATCGTCTTTTGGCATTTGTTCGCATCGTTGTCAGCTCATGCATCTTTACCTTAATATTCAACTATTTATTTTAGAAATAATTTTTATGGCGTTATATTTAACAATAAATAAGTACAATTATGATTTTTGACGTTTTTGATGTAATTATTTACATATTTTAATACGGCGAGTAAATAAGTTTATTTATTGGAAGAAGACACCTTTAAAAATTAGTTTAAGAAACTGTAAACATGCACAATTTGGCACCAATGTCATGTTTCTTGTTTTTAAAATCGTGTAAATATTTGCTGCTGGCAAATGAGGGTTCTGATTTCTCTCTATCCTGTTTTATTGTGGTTTTGTTTAAAATTAATCCATCGCGAAAGAATTTTCTTTAAGCAATTGTGAAAATTTTTCAGTGTTGGGGAATATGAAATAAAGTGATATTTTTACAAACGGGCTGCTTACTTAAAATCTATCAACATGTTGAAAATGCCATTATTTGGAAAAAGATCGTAAAAAGAAGGAAAATAAAGAAGATAAACTTGCTATCGAAGAGAAGTATGTCCTAAAGGATGTTCTGGGAACGTAAGTTTATTATTTTTTAATTTTGCTTAGTTTTTTTCGCTTTAAACATTAAGTATGTGTATTTTTTTGTAACATTTTCAACTGGTCATTTCTAAATAATTGCATTTAAATTAGCTTGTAGAAGTTGCTTCCACAAAATTTTCCTTACTAATACAGAAAAACCCTCTGAAATAAATTCTGCACAAGAAATTTGTGATACAAAAGACCAAATTTTTTCCTTCTCCAATTTCATTTTTTTAAATAATAAAAATGTTATTTTTTTTAAACTGTACAGAAAAATAATAACCTCTTTTATATTTCAACTAAAAGTAAATATATTTTAAAAAATATATTTTTTCATTATTTAACCCCAAAAACCCTTGCAAAATCTTTAAAAACGCTACACATTTAGTCTATTAGAATTTTACCTACCAGCCTTATTTAAATAATTTTTAACCCTAGTAGGTCTAGACGAAAACAATGCATACATTTTGATTGTAAAAAATATATTTTTATTAAAATGGAACATTAAATAATATTAGGCCTACCTCTTTTATTTACTTAACTATTTTCTGAAGCAATATGGGCTTAAATAACATACAGGCAGAAACCAAATTCGAAAACTAAGCTTTCTCCTTCGCTTTTCTCAATTTAGGATTCCCATCATTCGATCATATGAAGTTCTTTAAAACCGCCAATTGACATTTTTTCTTCAATTATCATTTTTTCAATTCCACATAGATATACTGAAAAATCTGAATTTTAAATTTGTTGACATCAGAAACATTAAAAATTACATTTAACTTTATATATTTAATTTTTCCTCCTTATCTCCTTTTGTAGCCCCCCTTTAATACTCCCAATAAGATCGCAACAAAATCATTGATAAAAGTCGCTCCTTTTAAAAAACTAATTGCAGTTACAATACTCTTATATTTAATACAGTGATACAATTTTTAAATTTACCTAAAATCATTGTAAAATACCTACCCACATGTATGTGTGACTTAATATATTTCAATTTTCTTTCTTTAGCTCTATTTTTACAACTGTTATAGCTCAAAAATAATTTACGGTTTAACTGTAAAAAAAAAATCAATATATTATACTATAAATTTTACATACAATATTAAGCTTACTTCTTTCTCTCTCAGTCCTATTCAGTTTCGAAGATATAGGACCGACAGACAAATAAACAGAAACAAAACACAATGTTTTTTTCTACCCTAAAACTCCAAAACCTAAAGTTTAAAAGAAACCTCCAAAACTGTAATTTAATGCCTTGCATGTAGCAAATATATATATATATATATATATATATATATATATATATATATATATATATATATATATATATATATATATTTATATATATATATATATATATATATATATATATATATATATATATATTTATATATATATATATATATATATATATATATACAAGGTAGTCCTAGAATATGTGGGCTACCGAATTCATATAGAAGCACTTGAAAATAATATGACAAGTTTCTATATTTTTTCATACAGCTCCCTTACATAGATATGTACCCATAAAGACTACGCTAAAATCGATTTTCTTGAGTAACTTTTATAGTACTTTGTGGTATAATGTAATAATTTTTAATATGATAAATACAAATACTAATTAGGACTTCTTAAAATTGTGTTCTTGTAAAACATCCGCTTTTTTTAGTTCGCGAGGCAGAATAACCTTAACACAATAGTGTTAATTATTTTAATACTCTATACCCAATCAGCTAAATAACACAACACATAGGCAATGTGAAGAAAAGAGACAGTCTAACGTGAATACCGGCATGTAAACATTTCGTATTGGATGATCGGATGATTCATTTACATCCTTTGTCGTTGCTGTACTGGCGATATACCTTTAGCTATTGCTTAAAGCTTTTTAAAAGCTGTTTTTACAGTTTGAAAGTTTTCTTGCGTGCAATTTTTCTTGCAGCAATTTTTCGATCTGCGAAAACTTTCAAGAAATCTTTCAAACTGTAAAAACAGCTTAAAAACAGGTTTGCAGTTTAAAGATTTCTTGCATGAAGTTTTCTTTATGCAATTTTTTCTTGATTGCACACGTGCACTATACAGTGATTTTTTCCCTTTTTGAAAAAATTGCTGCAAAGTGCCGTGTGCAGATCGAAAACTGCATCAAGAAAACTTTCATGCAAGAAATCTTTCAAACTGTATAAACAGCTTTACAGTTTAGCTGTTTTTTTTAAATATAAATACACAAATGAATATTTTATTTGTTATTTATAAATATTATTTAACCAACACTCGACGGTCTTCTAGGTTAGGTTTTTGTCTAGTGACATTTTTTATGAGATGGTGAATGGTATATCAAACAATCAGTAAAATAAGTACCGAACCTGCAGGGTTGCTGCACGAAAAATATCGCGTTTTACATTCTACTTCCATGAAAAAAATTGCAGCAAGTTTCAAAAACAAGAAAAATGCGCGAAGCAAGAAAACTTTCATGCAAGAAAAAACCGAGGTAAAAACAGCTTTATACATTATAACAAAAGATGAAACTAGTACTTTGGATAGCCCTAACCCTTAGCTAAAAAAGTACTCTTGTTCGCCATATGTTTTGTGGTGTGTTCTGTATAAATACGGGAGATTGTTGACATATTCTGGGAGACCCTGTGTGGATAAAACATTTTATTTTTTCATTGAATTAAGATGTAGAGTGTACTTTTTTTCATATTTCAGAGGTGCATTTTCGACAGTCAGAATTGCAGAAAGCAAAGGTGCGTCCAGGAGAAATGTATGCCGTTAAAATAATAGATAAAAAAGCACTGAAAGGCAAAGAAGATTCTCTTGAAAATGAGATTAAAAAGTACGTTAGAAGGTAAGTTACATGTTTCAACAAATAATCTAATTTGATTTTTTATTTCTTTTAAATACACAGTGACTGGAAAACGTTTGCAGCTTATGAGATTTTTTCTGGCGATCGCCTCTGCATTTCCGATAACCTAAAAATCCATTTTGACATATGTCATGTGAACAGCGGAATGGCGGGAAATTTGAAAAAAGCTAAGATGGAATCACGAAAAGTGGGGTTAGATCACAAATTTTAAAAAAACTCTAATGCTACATTTACAACTAAGTCTAAAATTTCAAATTGACACTTAAACAATTGGTTAAACTTCACTTATCAAATTTGGATTTGACAAGTGAAGTTTGACCAATTGCTTAAATGTCAATTTGAAATTTCCAAGTGGTAGTAAATGTACACTAAGAGTAAAGAGTGCTTAGAATTTTATTCCAACCCCAAATGCAAAAGTTAAAGTATCAATTTTGAAAAAATTGAATTTGCCATTTTTTTTTAATAATAACATATTTATTAAGCACAAATGTACCATTTTATTCACTAAAGTAGCTTTATTTGACTAAACTTCATTTGTTTAAGTTAAAATGAGATATATATTTTTGTTTTTTGACAACTAGTGCAAAAAAATTAAAAATAAGTTTTGCCAGGGCACCGGGTGCGGGTGTTGCAATGGTTTATTTATAAAAATCTTATCAGAATTCACCAAACAAAAAACGTTAAAATATTCAGGAATGGTAAAATTTATTGATCCTTGTCATGTTGTAAACGAGTTTTGACATTTTGTGCGTAAATTTAAAACTTACCCCTCAATTTATTGGTTTATTTTAATGTTATCCAGATATATTATTTTATTAGTTCAGCAAGTAAAATAAACAGTTAACTATTTTTTTACATTTTACTAATAAATTGTTTTTATTTTTAAACCCTTAAGGGAACACAAGCAATTGTTTTGTTCATGGCAACTTCGATAAATTGCGACGTACGCCATTCAGTATCAAAAAGATTATTTAATTACATATTAATTGTTGTTTTTTAAAAGATAATAACTTACAGTCTCGTAGTGTTTTACATCGTTGGATTTGCTTTAAAAATACTGCATTTTAAAAATAATATGAAAGTGATATGGTCCTATTTTAGTTTTTGAGCTAGGGTAAAAAAACTAAAAAAATAAAGCTAAGAGCCCTCTAGTAAAAAAGTTTTAAAAAGGTAAAATAAATTTCGTATTTTTCTGAAAGTAAGTAAAGTATAAGGAGTAATTTTAGAAGAATCATGGCACTAAATTTAAATAAAAATTTAATTTAAAATTAAAATAGACCAAATTAAAAAAAAAAACATTGTATTTCGACTAAAAATGATCTAGAAAAACCGAAAAACAAAAAATATACAGGGTGTCGCCTTTAAAAATCAAAAGTTCCAGTCATTTTCGGTAAAACCGGAAGTCATAAAAACCTATCAAGTACACCAAAATGACTTTTCGTTAGTATAACAACCCTACCAGATTTCGTCAGTATCGATAAAGAAATAAAAAATGGCAGCCGGAAAGTGATCTCATGGGCACCCGGTATAGACAATTTTACCATAAATTATAAGCAAATTACCTTAACAAAAAACAAAAATAAAAATCCAAGCTAGAAATTTAAATTGTCCAGCTAAACTCTGTACTTGGCTCTCTAGTTATCTATCTGATCGACGTATATCAGTTATTGTGGACGGCCATTCTTCAAGCTTTCACCAAGTAAATGCTGGAGTCCCTCAGGGCTCAGTTCTGGCACCAACATTGTTTCTTCTTCACATCAACGACCTTCTCTCGTCCACAACTAATTCCATTCATAGTTTCGCCGACGATAGTACCCTTCACTCCAGTTTTCAGGTTCCTAAACCCATCACTAAACCTGACTTGGAAAACAAACGCAGAGCGATGCGAGATATCTCTTTCGCAGGATCTTAATTTAATATTGGATTGGGGCGCCAAAAATCTCGTCCATTTTAATGCATCAAAACACAGTCATGTTCCTTGTCGCGAAAGAGTCATCAAATACTCATCCTCTACTTATGAGCGGCCAAGTTCTACAGAGCAAAGACACCTTCAATCTCGTGGGCGTCACATTTGAAAGTAACCTTAACTGGCATAAACACATTGTATCTATAGCCACGGCAGCTTCAAAAAAGCTTGGATTTCTCTTTCGAGCTAAAAAGTATTTTTCCGCTTCTAATTTATACACTTTATATGTGTCCCAAATCCGACCTCCCTTGGAATATTGTTCTCATATCTGGGGCATGGCGTCCCCAACAACCCTGAGCATTCTTGATTCTATTCAAAGAAGAGCTGTTCGTCTCATTAATGATCCTTCACTTACAGAAAGGCTTCCCTCTCTTGCCCATCGTCGGGCTGTGGGCGATTTATCGCTTTTTATAGGTACTTCCATGGCTTCTGCTCTGAAGAATTGACCAGTATAGTTCCTCCACTCACGGTTCCCAACAGAGAAACTCGTGGTTCCGCGCGTATGCATCCCTATACGGTCCAACTGGACGGGCCCCGAACTTCTCACTTTGTTCGTTCTTTTATCCCTAGAGTTTCTAGATTGTGGAACCTGCTGCCCGCGGAGGTCTTTCCTTCCCCCAAATCTTCAAGTATTTAAGTCCCGTGTCAACAAACTCCCTCTTACCTCGCTTAAGACACCCACGGTACGTTAGTATTTAGGCTTTTAGCCTTCGTGGTTTGTCAAAGCTGTCTAACAGAAAAATCCTCCCTATAAAAAATTCGTGTGATTTGTAATATTTGGACTTATACTAATATACAACTAACCCTCAAATGTTTTTATTAGCCTCAGATTTCTCGGAAGGGTCTAGTAGAGGGGGTAATAAATGGGCGACCCATTATTATGGACAGGTAGTTGGATCTATGCTTGAAATATCCCTTTAGTCGTTATTTTATAATCATTTAGTAAACATCTGTTGATTTTCGATTAGATCTACGTGTAAGAAAAATGTCGACGCGAATTTGTGTTAATAAAGCTGATAAATTCTGTTATATTTGTGGCGAAGTTACCGCGAAGGCGTACCAAAAACCGATATCTTCACTAGTAAAAAGGCTTATGAACTGTACTTTGGATGTAAAGTTGGCGATCAAGATAAGTCCTGGGCCCCAAAAGTGTGTTGCAGTTCGTGTTCGAGAACATTGACGGGATGGCTAAAGGTACGCATAAATCTATGCCATTCGCAGTTCCAATGGTTTGGAGGGAACCTCGTAATCACGTAGATGATTGTTATTTTTGCATGACGAATATCAAAGGAATTACTAGCAAAACTAAGCGTACCATTCAGTATCCCAATGTTCCGTCTGCAATGCGACCAGTACCCCATGACAATTCATTACCCATTCCCCAACCACCTGAGAGTTACACGCTTGATTCGGAATCAGACTCTCGAAGTACTTCGCCAGAAGCCGGACCAAGCTACATCCCTAGTTCCATTGATTTGCCCGATACACCTCATTTAATCACTCAAGGTGAATTGAATGACCTTGTTCGTGACTTGGACCTCCCGAAAACAAAAGCGGAACTTCTCGGATCCCGCCTGCAGCAGTGGAACCTCTTGGAAAAAGGAGTTAAGGTGTCCATCTACAGAAAAAGGGAATCTACTCTCACAAATTTTTTGCAGCGGACGGTGATTTAATATTTTGCCATGATATTCCTGGCCTAATGGTCGAACTGAACTTACCATATACGCCCGATAAATGGAGACTATTCATAGATTCGTCTAAAACAAGTCTAAAAGCTGTTTTACTTTATAATGGAAATGAACATCCATCAGTTCCTATAGCTCATTCGGTAAATATAAAGAAACATATGACAATCTGAAGATGTTACTCAGATGTATAAAGTACGAAGATCACAAATGGAATATATGTGCAGATTTGAAAGTGGTAGCGTTATTGACAGGACTGCAATCAGAGGATACACAAAATACTGCTGCTTTTTGTGTGGAGTGAAACGGGTAAATAGAAGTTGAAGCGTAATTTGACCTGAGAACCGTTAGTTCAGAAAGAAAAATATATTTAACCTCCACTTCACACTTAATGTTAGGGATTGATCAAAAATTTTGTAAAAGCATCTGGATAAAAACGGAAATGCTTTCAACTATTTAAAGAGAAATTTCCACGTAGAAGTGAAGCCAAAATTAAGAAGGAATTTTGTTGGTCCCAAATTAGGCAACTCTTTAAAGATGCCAACTTCACAGGACATTTTAAGTGACCATGAAAGACGGGCATGGAATGCATTTGAAAGTGTTTGCAAAATTTTCTTGGAAACACCAAGTCAGAAAATTATCGTGAACTCGTGGAAGAACTGGAAAATTGGTTCAGTGGTACCTTGTGGCCTGTGAAGTAGGGAAATGTCCTTCTTTAAATAAAGGCACCGGCTATTCGAATACTGGAAACAAAAGATTCGAATACTAGAAACGAAAAAAACCAATGATTAAAAATTTGAAGAGCAAGAAAATAACGGTCCTCACCTCATTTTTCCCTACCTTTTTGTCCCTTTTGGTATTCTACCGTGCACAATTTGGTATTCGAATTCTGCTTACACATTCCGGTATTCGAATACTCGGAACGCCGGTATTCGAATCTCAAAGAAAGTATTCGTCGAATACTTCAAAGGTATTCGAATACAGAATCCCAGAATACTAACCAAAAAGTATTCTACCGAATACCAAACAACACAAATGTATTTGAATACCGGCTAAAATGTATCTGAATGCTTATTCAGAATACTGATTGACCGAATACTGACCCAACTCGAAGCTAAATTGTTACGAGATCGAATTCGGATAGATAACTAACTTTTTTAAATATTTTTTTCTTGATAATTTTTATCCATTTTTCCTTTTTTTTAAATTTTTATTTTGTAATTTATTTTTCAGACAAATAATTTTCCTATTTTAAGAATTTTAAGTTATATCTAATTGCTGAAGATGACATCTTGATAAGTTATTCCTTCGCTCGCCTTTCCTGTCTGACATTATTTTTTTAAAGTGTTTTTGTGTTGTAAAATATTGGGTCCATGTGTGACGAAACAGTTTTGCAATGTGTCTTTTTTTTAATTATAGGGTTCTTTGATACATAGTGGCCAATTCAGCCACGTTGTGGCAGATTAGACGCTACAGATAGTGGTTTTATTTGCCTGTCCTCCATTCCAGGACTATACTACTCCAATTTGTTTATTCCAAAGAGTGCTACAAACTAAACCACAATATTAAACAAGAAAACCACAAAAACTAAACGCTTACGGCACAGCAAAATAAATAATTATTAAGGTTAGATTAACTTTTAACTATTATCGGCGGTTTTAACTATTTTCTAAGCAAAACCGCCGGACGACGGCATCTACCGATGAAATAACGGCAAAAACGCCGGGAATACCAAATTAATTAACATTTTCGGCAAGTCTTTATATACGTAAATATATATAACAGCCGGACGGCGGTGTTCTTCTTATAATTAAGCAAAACCGCCGGCGGTCGTTTAGCCAGTGCCTGGCAACAAATTCTTTTAGGAAATATAATACTCTGTTTTCCTTAAAGACTGTATGGATGATCAGCTGTTTAAAACGTGTCTGTAAACAAGTGTATACAGGGTGTCCACTATGCATTAGACGATTTTTTTTTTTTGGCATATAAGAAAAAGAATAATTTTCACCAGTGTCGTCCGTGAGGGGTTTAAGGTAAATATTTTTTAAGAAAAAATCGTACTCACTGCATTTTGTATTTTTTATTCCCATTTAATATGAACTTTTTTTAGTAGATGTTCGGTTTTTGCGTAAGTAAATAGAAATTGATCGGCATGGTCATTTCGTCTTGCTAATATCAAACTACAGCAAAAAATCACAACCCCATATATTTAGCGGCCCAAAACGTGAAACTTGAGGTTTGGGAAACAGCTCCGAATTGGTCACGAAATGGTAATGCATGGTCACTAAGTGTGACAAATTGGTCATCCATACACCAACTTTTACAGCGTGTTTAAAATATCACGGTCGACCGAAACGTTTTTGGCACCTCAAATTAATCATACATGGCCCAATCCAAAAGAAGAGAGCAAGAGATAGTAATAAAAATGTCTCGGGACGGTTAGAAGGTTGTAAACCATAGGCGCACCAGTCTCTGTGCAAAGAACAGGTAGAAATACACCGAATTGCGTTAAATAAGGATTATAAATTTTATATATATTTTAGTATCTTTCCGTATGTGCAACTGAGTGGTTATAAATTGTTAAAGTATTGTTCAAAGTATTACAGTATTGTAAAAATGGCTTCTCCGCAGAAACGCGCATGTCTCGGCCATTTAACTGTAAACGAAAAGCAGATTGTTAAAAACGTATTCGATTATACAGGGTGCGGCAGAATGGACTCCCACATTTGGGTAGCAAATAAAAAGTCTACTATAAAATATGAAGCTAAACTTTATTATTTTCAAAAAGAGCACACTTTAAGGTTTTTTAACTATGTTTTCAAAATTATATCGTGTAAGTGACGGCCGTTAGCAGCGACACACATGCGAAGGCGTTCCTAGAAGTTCCGCATCACTTTTATCACCATATCTTGAGGAATAGCAGCAGTTTCATCTCGGATCGCTGTCTTGATTTAGGAAAGTCAAGAACCAGTTGCCCTTAAGTTAGCAACCCATTTAAAAATTGTTTTCCGGTCTGGAACAGAGGCATTCGGAGGCAGGAAGCGTACAAAATGCTCTTTAAGCTGGCTTAAAAAGACATTCAATCCTGGTTGATGCAGCAAAATATTGAACATCCTACAGATAGTGTTAAACTAGAGTTGTTGCAGCTAGTAAAAAGTGAAGTCGCCACAAATAAAGCTAAGTACACACGTTTTGTAATTGATGAAATAGCCAAGAAACAAAATATAACTGTATATCGGCTGCCACCTTATCACTGCGAACTAAACCCCATAGAACTTATATAGGCACAGGTGAAAGGTGAAGTAGCCAGAAATAATACTACGTTTAAACTAGTAGATATAAAAAACTATTTCAAATTGCCATATCTAATGCTTCCCAGAAAACTGGAAAAATGTGTCGAACATGTATTAGAAGTAGAAAATAAAATGTGGTCTTTGGATAAAATAGTAGATACAACTGTTGAACCTCTAATTATACAAGTAGACTCATATGACTCAAGTAGTGATAGTATGTCAGATATGGAAGAATGTGAATAACTAGATGTAGATTATGTAGCATATTTAATTAGGTATAGATTATATTTTAAATAATTATTTTTTGACTATGCATTTTTAATGTGTATTATTTTCTTAATAAAATGGTTATTATTAACTATAATTATACCAACTGTACAATATTGATATACTATAAATTTTAAAATAATTTTTTTACACATATAAAAGAAACAAGATTTTCATTTTACCTAAACTGTTTAAAAAGGGTAAGTTCCCAAAATAAACTCAAGCGCACCGCCACTGTCAAGGTTTTTATCACATTATTCCCACGTAAATACGGGTAAACATCTGTTATTTCTTTGTATTTGACCCAAGAGGTTGACGAATATTAGAGCAGGGTCTGCCGGCCTAAAATTATGATGCCTTATCAGTACATTACAGGTAGAATTGAAGAAAAAATATTTATACTGACTAACATAGAAAGCGAATTGCCATAAAATTAAAATGTCCCTTATGGGAAACTTGGAAACCATAAGAGATATTAAAAATCTGATACCCCATCCTCGAGCTCTTTTGGAGAAAACATTTATGGTAAAACAGATCATCGCTATCGCGAAGCGTTTCAGAGATACAGGGTGATTCTCGATTTTTTCACTTTTTGAAAAGGCCCTGTAGCTTTGTTGTTATTACAGATACGAGAAAACTAATTGCACATTATACAGACACTTTTTTCCGTAGAATCCAGTGGCGTAGCCAAAAATTTTTGAGCTGTCATTTTTGACATATGACCCAAACATGTTTTTTTTTTATTAGGGACACCCTATAAATGATTAGGTAATTAAATTGCTTGTTTTTTCTGATTAAAATAATATATCATAGTAGGTGGTTTAATAAATTTTTACGTCAAATATTGGAAAAATTATGATTTTAAAGACGCATTGCGGCTTCTATCTGTTTTTAAATTGTTTTATATTTTTCTTTAAAAACAATACTGCCATCCCTCAACTCAGGAGACATTTCCGTAGAAAAAAAACAACAAATTAATTAATTAAATTTTTTTTAATTATTTTTATTTCTTTTCTTTTCTGCGGAAATGTCTCCTGAGCTTGTAAGGGATGACGGATTCCTTGCTAAAACAGAAATGTAAAACAATTTCAAAAACAGATAGAAGCCGCAATGCAGTCTTTAAAATCATAATTTTTTCAATATTTGACGTAAAAAAATTATTAAACCACCTACTACTGATATATTATTTTAATCAGAAAAAAAAACAAGCAATTTAATTACCTAATCGACTATAGGGTGTCCCCCAATAAAAAAGAGCATGTTTGGGTCATATGTCAAAAATGACAGCTCAAGAATTTTGGGCTACGCCACTGGATTCTACGGAAAAAGTGTCTTTATAATGTGCAATTAGTTTTCTCGCCCATCTGCTCATGGCAACAGAAGCTACAGGGACCTTTTCAAAAGAGAAAAAATCGGGGATCACCCTGTATCTCTTGAAACGCTTCGCGAAGTGATAGCGATGATCTGTTTTTACCATAAATAGGTGCCTGTTTGGTTTTACCTGAACCGAAAATTTGGCAATTTTGCAATTACATTTAATTGAAATAATTCAAGATTCGCGATACTAAAACGTTTAAAAACTTGACACACGGGTTTGTCTTATTGGGTATCTGGGCTCTCTCGAAAGTTCTCACATTCTTTTCTGTAAACTGTACGGGGGAAGCCAATTAGTTAAGCCCATCTTTAATTTTACATGGGATTTCCTATGTTCTATGGTTAAATCGTAATATTTTGGGTATAAGGAATTTGATCATTTTTTGAGTTTCAATAAATTAACGGACAGCATGTATTTATCAGTTTTAAGAACATTATTATTTATTTATTTATTTATTTTAAGTGTGTGGTAGTTCGATTGCTACAACCTACCTGAGAAGTACTAAATAACCGATTGTTATAAGCCATAAGAACGATAAAAGACTAATATATATTTAGAGATATCAGTAATTGGCAATAATATTATTTAAGTCCTTAATATATCGTTTAAACAGGTCTTAGTACTACCAGTACTGACTTTGAAGTATTAATTGATAATTACAGTTTAATTTAATGAGCATCTGAAGGATGTGATGGTGTTGAATTATTCATACTATAAATATTTAGCCGTTTTTATTTTAAATATTAATGTTAAGACCATTGCCTGTTATAAACAAACAATGCTGTTAAAAATGTACGTTTTCGTTTTTAAATTGAATTAAAAAAAATATATATAATTTAAGTTGAAATTTCAATTACTTATATGTTTAATTAAAGTTAAGTGAGATTGGTAATTATGTTATAAATGTTAAATTGTTTGCTTAAATACATTTTAAACTAATTTTTGTATTTGAAAGGAACTCGACAATAATTATTGAACTTGTGTTGTTACTATACAGGGTGCATACGAATTGATTAATTTATTGAATATGAATATTTTAATGGATTAAGTGAAAATAAGTTTTATAGGGGTTTTAAAACATTTTTTTAAATACTTGCAAAGCGTTTTCTTTGCACTTAAAAACTTAGCCCTCAAGTTATCTCTGCAAGAAAAGAGACAGATTTGAGAAAATCACTGAAACAGATCAAGATATTTATTAAGGGAAACGTTTTTACAAAAATTTGACCTTTAACCACCAGGGCTACCATAAAAATTCTTAAATGAGATGGGGGGTCCGAGTGATACAACATTTAAAGCTCCTAACGAGTATTTTATAACCTAGAATATAAAGTCAATACTTTCACCTACTACAAAATGGCGGTATGTACTTTAAAAATTGCCCTAATACCCAGTTTGTTTAGATGGCCGTATCTCGAAACTAATACCTACAGTTAGATGTACTTAATGTTGCATTTTCTATAATGCTCTTTTAAAAAATCTTTTTAATGGTGATAACTAGGTGCTAATATACAGGGTAGGATTAAAAGTGTATATTTTTCATGAAGCACCCTGTATATTATATTAACAATAACATGATCGTTAAAGGGCTTTAAGAAAACACCCCATTAAGTACATCTTATTTTTATTAGTTTCGAAATATGGGAAGTTCGGGAGCCTGTCCAGTTGGACCGTATAGGGATGCATACGCGCGGCCTTGAATTTCTCTGAGTGGGAGCCGTGAGTGGAGGCACTATACTGGACAATTCTTCCAGGCGAAGCCATGGAAGTACCTATAAAAAACAGATGATTTCCACAGTGACAGTGGACAGAGAAGCCTTTCTGTAAGTAAGGATCATTAATAGGGCAGTAGCTCTTCTTTGGAGGGAGTCAGAACGCTTGAGGTTGTGGAAACGTGCCAGATACCAGAACAATATTCAGAGTTAGATGTAGGACAGATATGGTGTATAATTAGAAGGGGAAAAATACTTTTGGTTCGAAAGAGAAATCCAAGCTTTTTGAAGCTGCCGTGGCTAACTGGCCAATGTGTTTATGCCAGTTAAGGTAACTTTTCAAATGTGACGCCCACAAGATTGAAGGTGTCTTTGCTCTGTAAACTTGGCCCGCTCATGAGTAGAGGATGAGTATTTGATGACGCGACAGAGGTATAGGTAATGTTTTGGATGATTTAAATGGCCAAGAATTTTTGGCGCCCCAATCCAATATTAAATTAAGATCTATTGAAAGAGATATCTGCATCCTTCTGCGTTTGTTTTCCAAATCAGGTTTAGGATGGGTTTGAACCTGAAAACTGGAGTGAAGGAGGTACCATCGTCGGCAAAACTATAAATGGAATTGGTTGTGGACGACAGAGAGGTCGTTGATGTGAAGAAAAAAACAATGTTGGTGCCCAGAAGTAAGACCTGAGGCACTCCAGCATTTACTTGGTGAAAGCTTGAAGAATGGCCCTCCACAAGATAACTAGAGAGCCAGAGTACAGAGTTTAGTTAGAAAGTGGCTTCTGCTCTAAGAAATTGTCCAGTACTTGTCCTTTACTCCCACGGTTCTCAATGGAGACAAAATCTTGTGCAGCAGTAATCAGATCATCAAAATGCAAAAAAAAGATTAAGCTTAAGTCAGATTCAGATGATGAAGGTGGCGTTGACTTGATACAGGAACAGTAAGCCCAATAGGAAATATGTTGACATGCTGTTTCTTAGAATGCTCATGGGAAAACATATGGATCCAGTGCCTTATGTGTGGGCTCTGGGGACATAATATTTGCGCTGGACCAGAGCCTGACGCCCTGGATCTATAATTTTTGCAAATAATTTTGTTGCTTTCTATGTTTATACCAAAGTTTTCAAAGAGTTTTCTTGTTAGTTAAGTTTAACTTTTAATGATGTTTATAGTATTCCATATTTTGGGTACCTATTTCATATTTAGCGACCCTTATCATTTTAAGTTTGTAATTTTATTTAAATTGATCAATGTAACTAAAAAGTTTTAACAAATAAAGGACAAATAGATGATTGCTAATAATTACCTGAAAAGTTTCTCATTTATATATGTTTATGCAAAATATGTGTAAAAAACAAAGAATGGTGTTCCATATTCTGGTCACTTTCTTTTAATATTTTACTCGGATGGTACATATAGGGAACCACAAAAAGTTGCGACGTTTAGAGGAATTCAAAGGAGTGTAGGAATCGTCCTCACAAACTCCTAAAAATTAATATCAGATATGAATAGCTCATGTGAGAAAATCCCTTGATACCGAGTTTTATTACTATATACAGTGACTGCCAATAAGTTGGACACATGATTTTTTTTTTATTCTTACAATTGGCTAAAATGAATGGCAGTGCCTCTGCTTATCAGGTAACCTAAAATTCAATAATGACATCCAGCTCATGGGCGTCAGTTGGGGAATAATTAATAAAAATTAAATTAAAATATCAAGAAGTAAGGTTAGATTGGATCGATATCTTTTATTTGATAAAGGTGTTTAGAATTTAATTTTAGGCCGATGTGTAAATTCAGGGAAAAAAAATCGGTCAATTTGCGAGATCCTATTTTTTCTTTACAGGCACTAACTTATAAAGTAACAAACTGAGTTGATTTCTTATGATTTTTATATATTTTCTTTTACATTTAAAACAGGAAAATTAAAGAAGTTGGGTTTGACAAGTACTCACTAAGTGTGTACACCTGTTTTCATCCCAGGAGCTGTATTAATATATTACAATCAAAATGTCGTAAGCCATGACAGGAAAGAGACTATGTTTATTAAATATTATGAAACATTAACAGTTTTATTAGCAGTTATCTTCTATTTTAATTGGAGTTGAGTCACGCACCCAATAATTTAAATTATTACTGATACACAAATGATATTGTACAGGGGTGGCCTTTTCCGTTGACCTTGTACAGGGTAAAGCAAAAACTAAAGAGAGAGAGAACAAATCTGATTGCGCAAACTTTGATTTCAATTTTTCAAAACAAATTTAATGGTAAAAGCGAATCATTTGCCAGCTTGATTTGTTTTGAAGATCTCAGGGTGTTTCTTCGAATTTTGTCAATTTGGCCATCACTTTCAGTGGCGTACCTTTTTTTGTTTATTGACTTTTATTTTAAAGTTATAACAACAAAGTTGTTTTATTTTTAATAAGAGCACCCCTTCTATAGTTTATTACCAATAGAAAGCTTTTCTTAAAGATCGTAAAAAAAATACTACCACGTTTAATATATTATTAGTTTGTAATAGTTTACGGAAATATAGCTTCACTCGGCAATGTCTCGATAATAAAATGGCATTATTAAAAATAAAATCAACAATTTAAAAGACATTTTTAAGAGACCTCTAAAAACATGTCACATTTTAAAATTTCTCTGACCATAGAGATATACAGTGTGTCCAATATTGGTAGGAGAATGTATTGGGATATTGGGAACTATAAGAGATAGAAGAATGGTTAAATGGGGGAAAGTTGTGGGCCATTCGATGGTTAATTTTATGCTGCTTTAATGGCGGCTTTGTATCTTGGTTTGGTTTTAAGTTATTTAAAAGAATCTTTCTCCTGTGGTTTCAATATCCCAATTACATTCCTACCAAATTTGGACGACTGTGCTATGGTCATATTTCCAAACTGTGGAAGGATATAAAATATATCCAATGCATAATATTTTTGTTAAACCTCTTTAAAATATCTTTGGAACAGTAATATATTACTTACAGGGTGTTTCGTAAAAAGTACCATTGATATATTTCCAGAACCATTAAACAATGGATATATTAAATGTATTATTTCTTACAGCTTTTAAAGGGGACTTTTCTAATGATAATACAATATACAGAATTGATCCATTAAAAAAAAAACAACTTTGTGATGCTTTAAGATTAAAGTTTTAAAAGATGCAGTACCACCGCCCAGATTCTACATGAAATCCTAAAACTACTATTTACATTTTTTTCTATGTATTATCAAGCAGTATAAGTGCCTGGCCAGATTGTAAAAATTTGAAAAACACTTTGCATCTCAAAACAAATAAAGTTAGCCATGGTTTGCTTTTACCATTAAATTTGTTTCAAAAGATTAAAATCAAGGATTGCATCAGAATTGTTCTATCTCTTTTGATCTTTATTATCGCCTGCAAGGTCAACAAAAAGGCGCCATCCTGTTAATTTTTATACCAAGTATATATGCGACATAAGTGGAGCTGAGATAGATGAAAACACATTTATGTTTTACGCTATTATTAATGTTTAGTAATTATTAATGCTTACATTAATGTCAACAAGAGATCTCTCTTGTTTAGACTTTGGAAATTACAATATAGCTCCTAAAAAGGCAAGATGTACCCGCAAAGTACTAAAAATAACTAATAATAAATCAACAGATTGTCCCTTTATAGTAAAGAAACCTTTTACTTTTGTACTAAGGTAAGTTTAGTGTAATCGCAGTATTTTAACTTCACAATTCCTTAGTTGAATTTTGACCCATTACTAGGGTAATAATAATAAAAAATAACACACATTAAAATTTTTTTGTGAACTCTCTGGGTTGCCCCGTTTTACGGAAACCGCGGCCTCATAAATCAAATCAGAAAATATGATGGATTTTCCCAAGCTTAATGGGATTTACATTGTTAGGAGAGTCAAGATCTTCTGATAATTATCTTTATATAAGCAGCAATAAGTGGCTTCTTATTAAAAAATGCTTTTAACTTAACTTCTTGGTAGATATTTTACATATTTCGAAAGTATTATACAATTACATATACAGGGTGTCCAAGAATATGTGGGCAATCTCTAAGATTTATATAGAACACTTACAAATAATGTGTCAAGTTCATCTATACTAATAGTATATAAAGGTTAAATTTGTAACTTTGATTGTTTGTTTGGGGTAATCTGGTGGCGAACTTTTTGACAGAATTGTTGAAAAGGGATCGTATACTGAAAAGACGCCTCGGATCTTATAAGACAAGTTTTGGAAGCTGTTGATTTTATGCATACACAAGGAGTCGTCCATAGAGATTTAAAAGTGAGTACTATGTATACTAGGCTGGGCCAAAAAATTGACTTTTTCTTTCTTAAAAAATATATCGAATATGTTGTTTAGGGTGACAGAAAGAAAATATCAGGAAGATTTAAGCCCTTAATATTAATATTTAGAGGTTCCTCTCCTTTAATTTAGATTTTTATTTGTATTTTATTTTGCGTCAAAGCTTTCTATCAACGTAAAAAAATATGTGCACAGATATCTTTAGAGAATGAAATTGCCTACAAACACGTGCTATTTAAAACTTTTGCTAGGCAAACCGTTTTCAAATAATCGAGCTTTAAACATTGTTACGCTTTTTAACACAGCTTTTATTAGCTTGGGTTGTATCTATCTATCTATCTGTCTATCTATCTATCTATCTATCTATCTATGTAACGGAATCTTTGAGCCTAATTTTTACCAACTCCCAGCGATTCAATTTCTTTGAAACTTTGCACACGTATCAAGGACCGATGACAATGCAATAATTTAAAAACAGTATCCCGTTATCCTGATTAGGACCGCCAGGATAAATAAATTCCTTTACAGATCCTCTGTGTCCTAATACTGTCTTGACAAAATGGCGAAGGAGATTTTTAGTGAATAAACTGGAGCATTTATTTTTAAGAAACTGAATTGATATATCGAACTAAAAATGAAAAATAAATAATAGTTTAAAAAAACTAAAAAACACTTGCTTTTATGCAACCGAACTAAAAGATTGAGAAAATAATTTTTCATTACAAAGAGTTTGTCACTTCAGGATAAAGAAAGCGTAGGGTGCTTAATATGATGAAATGTTATAATTATTCTCATTTGCAAATATCTATGAGGGAAAAGTTATGAGAAAAAAATAGTAAAATGCACCCCACGCTTTTACTCATACATAGGCATCCCGCTACAATTGATGCTCGTATTTACTGAATGCGATTTCCAGTAGGCATCAACGGCAGGATTTAAATCCTACCGCTGGACAACGAAACTTGTCTAATAAGAGGACGCTGGTTTCCTATGCTATTCACCACGACTCGATACAGCCTCACTGAGGAGTCCTGTAAGGCAGGCGAAACCGGTCTGGGGAGAGAGTCGTGGTGGATAGCATAGAAAAGCAGGACGTTTTCTTTTAACTGTCTTTAAAGGGAGTAAAATATTTTGTATTATACACCAAGACAGTGGGGAATTTTTCCTTTTTGCTTTAACATACATAGCCATCCCGCTACAATTGATGCTCGTATTTACTGAATGCGATTTCAGTAGGGCATCAACGGCAGGATTTAATATCCTACCGCTGGACAACGAAACTTGTCTAATAAGAAGACGCTGGTTTCCTATGCTATTCACCACGACTCGATACAGCCTCACTGAGGAGTCCTGTAAGGCAGGCGAAACCGGTCTGGGGAGAGAGTCGTGGTGGATAGCATAGAAAAGCAGGACGTTTTCTTTTAACTGTCTTTAAAGGGAGTAAAATATTTTGTATTATACACCAAGACAGTGGGGAATTTTTCCTTTTGCTTTAACATACATAGCCATCCCGCTACAATTGATGCTCGTATTTACTGAATGCGATTTCAGTAGGGCATCAACGGCAGGATTTAATATCCTACCGCTGGACAACGAAACTTGTCTAATAAGAAGACGTTGGTTTCCTATGCTATTCACCACGACTCGATACAGCCTCACTGAGGAGTCCTGTAAGGCAGGCGAAACCGGTCTGGGGAGAGAGTCGTGGTGGATAGCATAGAAAAGCAGGACGTTTTCTTTTAACTGTCTTTAAAGGGAGTAAAATATTTTGTATTATACACCAAGACAGTGGGGAATTTTTCCTTTTTGCTTTAACATACATAGCCATCCCGCTACAATTGATGCTCGTATTTACTGAATGCGATTTCAGTAGGGCATCAACGGCAGGATTTAATATCCTACCGCTGGACAACGAAACTTGTCTAATAAGAAGACGTTGGTTTCCTATGCTATTCACCACGACTCGATACAGCCTCACTGAGGAGTCCTGTAAGGCAGGCGAAACCGGTCTGGGGAGAGAGTCGTGGTGGATAGCATAGAAAAGCAGGACGTTTTCTTTTAACTGTCTTTAAAGGGAGTAAAATATTTTGTATTATACACCAAGACAGTGGGGAATTTTTCCTTTTTGCTTTAACATACATAGCCATCCCGCTACAATTGATGCTCGTATTTACTGAATGCGATTTCAGTAGGGCATCAACGGCAGGGATTTAATATCCTACCGCTGGACAACGAAACTTGTCTAATAAGAAGACGCTGGTTTCCTATGCTATATTCACCACGACCTCGATACAGCCTCACCGGAGGGAGTCCCGTAAGGGCAGGCGAAACCGGTCTGGGGTGAGAGGAGTCGTGGTGGATAGCATAGAGAAGCAGGACGTTTTCTTTTAACTGTCTTTAAGGGAGTAAAAATATCTTGATAGATTCCTAATGGAAATGTTATGCTCTACAATAAAGGTCTCTTATAATTTTTAAATAAAATGATTCTTTAAAAAGTTATTCACAAAATTAATTACTGTTTTCTTCATTTTTTCACCAAGTTTTTTTTTTCATTGAAACAAATTGATATATTACATCATCAAAAATAATAATTTTATCAATCTTTCGCTTTAAATATCTAAATTTTATAATATATCCAAAACTTTTCTAGGTTAATAGGTATTTGTTATACAAAAAGATAGATATACTTACTCTAAGCAGGGGCGCGACTAGGGGCATAGCCCCCAAATTATTGACCATTTAAAATATATTTGTGTTTTTGGCAAATATCCTCTATAAACTGGGGCTTAAGCTCCCCAAAATCCAACAGCTAGTTGCGCCACTGACTCTAAGACAGTAAATCTACGTTTTCGTATAACAAATAGCTATTAACCTAAAATAGGTTTGGATATATTATGAAATTTAGATATTTTAAGCAGTAAGATTAATAAAATTATGATTTTTCGATGATGTAATATATCATATCAGTGAAAAAACTTGGTTTAAAAATGAAGAAAACAGTAATTTAATTTTTCCTTAACTTCTAACTTGTAAATTGTTAGTGTCTTTTAAAAGAACGATTTTATTTAAAAACATTAGGACCTTTTTTGTAGAGCACTAAATTCTTTTAGGAATCTATGTTGTTTTTTTCTATATAATAATTTTTTCGTTAGTTACAAAATTCCAAAACAAAAAAGGTAAATCTAAAAATATATCAATGTTTGGAGCTTGATTATTCGAAAACGGTTCGTCCTGCAAAAATTTCCAATAAGACATTTTTGTAGCCAATTTAATTTTTCTAAGATATATGTGCACATAATTTTTTACGTCGATAGTTAGGAGCTTTGTACGCAAAATGAAAGTACAAATAAAAATCTAAATCGATATATTTTTCAAAAAAGAAAAAAGTTTTTTTTGGCTCTGTCTAAGGTATACGGGATGTATCATGCAAATGCATTAAATGTGAAAAGGTTTACAAGTATTTACGAATATAGAAAATCGTAAAGTATAAATATGTAGTGCAATGTGTTTAGAAAGAATTATGTTTATAAAGAAAATAATTTTAGCCTGAAAATCTCTTGTACTATAGCCCAGATGAGGACTCGAAAATAATGATAAGCGATTTTGGCCTCTCAAAAATGGAAGATTCTGGAATTATGGCAACAGCATGTGGTACACCTGGTTACGTAGGTAATAAAATTAAATACACTCGAAATAGTATAACCAAGGCTCCGGTTACGATACCAAATGAAAGCGGCGAGCGACCAGTGTCAAATCTTCAAGCGACATTGCTTTTTGCTTACCTATATTGCAGCCGCTTATTTAATAATATGAATTTTTGTGCTAACATGAAGATAAGGCAGTGTTCTCACACTCTCCGCTCGCCGCTTGCTATCGTAGCCGTAGCCTTAAGGTCCTTAAGGGTTTAACTTCTTTCTGAAAGCGCTTAACTTTAGTAAATAAAATGATTTGCTTTTTAGCGCCTGAAGTTTTGGCACAAAAGCCGTATGGTAAAGCGGTTGATGTTTGGTCAATAGGAGTAATATCCTATATTTTACTGTGTGGATACCCTCCATTTTATGATGAAAATGACGCCAATTTGTTCGCACAAATATTAAAAGGTTAGTGTGGTGTAAAAAATAATTTAGGACTACTTTATTTTAAGACCAATTATTAAAATATTTATACTTAAAAATACGTACTTCATAATAAAAATAGTAAAAAATATAGTACCCGCTACTGATCTTTTTGTATTAAAATTTAAATTCAAGTGACTCAAATCGCAGACAAACACCTATATAAAACGTTGCCAAATTATGCTATTTTTCCCTTTGGGAATAGCATTCAGCAAGATATAAATTAACAATTTGTTACTTAAAAATAACTAACAATCTATTTAAAACACGCAATCTTGAAAAGAAAATTGTGGATTTCGACTCTAGATGCCTGAGGAGTTGTCAATTTTTTTAGAGTCATAATTCCCAGTGTAAATAAATATTAAGGAGAATCGGGAAATAATTTACACAGTGTTTCATATTAAAAAATCGACAGATTTTCTGGATACTTAAAAAAGAGTAGTGTCTTCCATGTATTTATTTGTATTGTATTTGTTTGCAGGAGAATATGAATTTCATTCGCCTTACTGGGATGATATTAGTGAGTCAGCAAAAGAGTTTATTTCTAGTTTGATGACAGTAAATGTGGATCAGCGATTCACCTGTAAACAGGCTCTAGCGCATCCTTGGTAATAATTATTAGAATTTTGGGAATGAGATTGTCAGTGTGTTTCTGTGGTTACCTGTTTTACCGGTTTCCAATAAGTTTGTATAATTTTTTCCATTAGAAATGTCATTTTAAAATTGAATATGCCAATTTCCTAGATTAAGAATTAATATACCGATAGTGATAAAAAAATTTGACAACAATGTTCTCGGAGAAAAGTTGGCAAGACTGGGTAAAAATCAAAGCTGAGATCAATCCAGTGGCGTCTAGAATTTGCGCATTTCATTTTGCATTGTTTTGGAAGTGATATTTGTTGAAAGATGTAATTCCAAATGTTTTTTATTTAAAGTAAAAGAATTTACAACTTAATAACAATTAAAAACTGTTGTGTAAACGGTTGTTCCACTAATACAATAAACTGTATATCTCCGGCACTGAGCAATATGGCCGAAAAATGGGAGATGTGACGTCATAATACGTCAAAGCAATATGGCCGAATGTCGTGACCTTATATAAACCGACTTTGGTCGCAACTGCTATTTATCATAAAATTATTTCATTATACCAAGTAATATTAAAGTTATTCAAGAAAAACTGATTTTTCAGTGGCGTCCTTTAAGGGCACATATCTCTGTAAAGGGGGCTTTAGTAAAAATAAATTGCGAGCATGCGTATTAAAAACCCAGTGCCAAAAATGATACCGACGTACCGTCCCTCAGCGTGCGGTAAAGCCAGATTAAGTGATGATAAATTCTGCACATTAGACCGTTTGGCGCGCATGCGTTTACCTTCGGTGACGACGGATGATGACCGGTGCCAAAGCGCACAACCTCGTTTTTTTGCCCATATAACTTAACTTTTATTTCTCGCGAGTTATAACCAATGGGAATCCATCAAAATCAGTCGAGAAACTTACTTCTTTATTAATTGTTTTTGCTCAGTAGGTATTGAGGGACCTTTTTTGTACGTTTCTTTTTAATCTGGGAAATAGAAACACATTGACAATTAGTCAGCTCACAATAATATTCTTTATTAAATTTGCAATAAGTATCGTTATTTCTATAGGATATCTGGAAATGCAGCTGCTACGAAGAATATCCACGGAACTGTATCAGAACAACTCAAGAAGAACTTTGCAAAATCACGTTGGAAGGTAAGTTGCTATATACTGGGTGTTTTTAAAGTTGAGTAATTTAAACAGTTTATAAACTTTATACAGATAAGCTAATTAACCAACAATTACTTAAACAAAAGTAGCCAAATGAAGTGGTTTTTAAAAATATTTTTTCTGTGTGCAAAAAACACATGCAAATACACTCCTGGAAAAAAACGGGGAATCTAAATTTTGTTCAAATTTGGTTTTAAATGACTTTTTGTTTTTTTTTACAGATTTAAATAAAATTTAGGTCCAGTTGTAACTGCTTCCATCAAGATTGATATTTAATATAGGGATTGCAAAACGTTTTATAGGCTTAAGCGTTCTACAGAAGAGAGCCAAATGTTGCATTTTGGAATAATTTATTTTTAAGCCCCATCTTTTCTTAACCTTTTTATATTTTTATCAGTATCTATATTCTAAAAGGAAATACATTTTTGTAATTTCGTCGTAATATACGCTATATTGCGAACATATTATTGGGGAAACTTAATATTTGGATGGTCATACATATTTTCGAAACTAATAAAGATAAGTATGACAAATGTAGTATTTTTAACACGCTTTTATTAGCTTGGGTTGTAACTATCTATCTATCTATCTATGTAACGAAATCTTTGAGCCTAATTTTTATCAACTTCCAGCAAGTCAATTTCTTTGAAACTTTGCACACGTATCAAGGACCGATGACAATGCAATAATTTAAAACAGTATCCCGTTATCCTGATTAGGACCGCCAGGATAAATAAATTCCGTTACAGATCCTCTGTGTCTCTTGACAAAATGGCGAAGGAATTTTTAGTGAATAAACTGGAGCATTTATTTTTAAAAACTAATTGATATATCGAACTAAAAAATGAAAAATAAATAATAGTTTAAAAAACTAAAAAAACACGCTTTTATATGCAACCGAACTAAAAATTAGAAAATAATTTTTCATTACAAAGAGTTTGTCACTTCAGAATAAAAGCGTGGGGTGCTTAATATATTAAATGTTATAATTATTCTATTTGCAAATATCTATGAGGGAAAAGTTATGAAAAATAGTAAAATGCACCCCACGCTTTTTACTCTGAAGTGACAAACTCTTTGAAATGAAAAATTATTTTCTAATTTTTAGTTCGGTTGCATATAAAAGCGTGTTTTTTTAGTTTTTTTAAACTATTATTTATTTTAAAGATCTTTTTTACTGGTGATTTAATGTACTGGGTTTTTTTTGAAATTTTACTTTTGTCGTACCCTGTATATCTTAAAAGATAACAAAAATCTGATTACTGATATTGAAACTACGAAACCATCTTAACAAATATTTTATTTATTCTTTATCATCAAAAATGAAAAAATTACTGAGAAGTAATAATATAACACCCGATACACAAATTTCATATTCTCATTTAAAAATTTGTTTTTTCTTTTAGAATACAGATACTGATATAAATAAAAAAAGGAAATGTTTAGAAAAGATAGCTCTTTCAAATCCAATACACTGATAAAAAAAATTTGACGTCAAATTGTTCGACAGGTTGTGGGCAAAATCCAACATTTGGCTCTTCCCTGTATAACACCTAACTCTATAAAACTTTTTACAATCCTCATATTAAATATTCCTCTTGATGGAAGGATCTACCATTAGACAAAAGGATAATTAAAATCCATGAAAAAAACCAAAAGTTAAATATTTAAGATTGAATTTGATCAAGATTTTGTTTGTCCGGTTTTTCTCCAGGAATGTACGTAGGGTGTTCAGAAAGTTTCGAGATACTTTGTAACTAAACGGTGCAGGAAAGTAACATTGATGTTTTTTGTTTGTACATGTCATGACATGTCGTAGTCCTACATAGTTATTAGTAAACTATCAGTTTTGCGCCAGTTCGTGTCCAGCGATTTTAGCGCAATGGCGTCGTGGACGACTATCGACTGCGTGCAATTTTGAAATACAACTTTTCACGTGGGTTATCTCAAGAACAGTGTTTAGAAGAAATAAGGCCTATACTTGGTGATGACTGTTCATCTCGTGCGACCATATACAGATGGTACAAACAATTTCAGCGGGGCTCGTTTTCGCTTAAAGACGCCTCACGCTCAGGTCGACCGTGTAAAGTAATTACCCCAGAAAACATATCTGCCGTCCAAAAGCTATAGAAACAAACCGACGAATTACCTATCGACAGTTAGAAGAGACATTGAACATTAGTTTAGCAACATTACACACGATCATACATGAGCACTTGGGTTTTAGAAAAATTTGTACTCTTTGGGTTCCACACAAGTTAACTCCCGAGCAGCAGACACAAAGAGTGAATTGGTGTAAAAAGTGATGTTCAAATTCCAGGAGGATAAATCTAAAGACATAGTGTCGATCGTCACGGGAGATGAAACTTATCTTTATTATTACGACGTCCCAACTAAACAACAGAATAAGATATGGGTTCTCGAAGGTAAAGAAACTCCGACCGAAGTTCGCAAATCAAGACCTGTAAAAAAATAATGATAGTTGTTTTCTTTGGTTCAAGAGGAATAATTGAACGTGTTGTGCTCCGAGAACAGAAGACCGTAAATTCTCTCTGGAAAACGACAGTATGCCTTTCAAAACTTATAGAAAAGTTAAGAGTGATTCGCCCAAACTCGCAACTCGCTAGCTGGTACCTTCATCATGACAATGCCCCACCTCATCGAGCTGAACTTACCAGTCAATTTTTGACAGATGCAGGCTTGAGACTTTTGGAACATCTGCCTTATAGCCCCGACTTGACGCCGTGTGACTTTGGGTTGTTTCCTTTGTCAAGAGCCAACTGAAAGGACAAAAGTTTAAAACTGAAGACGCGCTACTGGAGGCCTGGGATAAAATATAAGCTGAAATTTCAAATGAAAAGTGGAAAGCTATTTTCGGTGACTGGTTTGTTAGAAGGGAAAAGTGTATTCAATGTGGTGGAAATTATTTTGAAAAATCAAATAAATGTACGTATATCTCAAAACTTTTCGAACACCCTACGTATTTGTTTATTACTCATACTGGGTACGGCTAGCTTTTTATTCCTACTCGGTTTTTAGTTTTTTAATGCGATTTTCGCTTTGATTAGTGGTACATCATTTGTACGGTAATTTTTATATTAAAATGGCACACTATTAATTAACAACACTCTGTAACACCCTGTATAAACAATTTTTGATAATTTGGCTTTTCTTTTGAGTTCTATAAGCTGTAAAAATAAATGAGTCAATTTTAAAACATCCTGTGTACGCAGGTTTAAACTAAGACGTCTAACAATATATATTTTTTTGATTGTTTTATTAGCAAGCGTATCATGCTACTACGGTTATACAAAAAATGAAAAAATGGCCCTGACAAATAACAGTAACAGAAGTCCCACTTTAGAAAGGTGTATTTCTGATCAGCATTCTGACAACGGTGCGTGTGGCTGCGAAGAGGGAAATTAGTAGGGATTTCCTAATTGTTCTGAACACTAGTTTTATAATATTTTAAATGTAATTTCGATGCTCAGATTAATTTCAACCACTATTCAAAAACTTAGTATGTGTTTAATTTTCCAATAATGCATTGCACTCACGCGACAGTTATACTAAAAACAGTATAAATTATATTTAAACGTAAATCTGGCAGCAGCGAATAACTAATTTACACTTAAAAGTAAAATTATGTTTGCCAGATTCACGTTAAAATATATGTTTTTATGTTGCTTTTTTATTATTATTTTGTTGCTTGTGCGATACATTGCTGAAAAGTTTTTACAATTTTAATATCTTCAAGATTAAAAATCTCACCAAAAGTTTACAACACGGATTAGTCTGAGCAGTTTATATTTTAAATAAGGTTTTCTTGTTAAAGGGTCTTTACAAGAAGATGTCAAAAAAGAACTAGAATACTAGAATTTAAAGACGTGATGATAGCCACCAGGGGTATTTTTTAAAGGTTTGGGCGCTTAGTGGGATTTATCGAGCGGAAAATTATACGTACTTCTGTCGATGGACGCCCGCTCGTGTAATCCCAGAAAGCGGGCGTCCAAATGTATGAGCATCTGCGTCTATAGTAAAAACTATTATTATCTTTCATTATATTTTAGAAGATCAACATAACATTAACAAGATACCAAATTTTACGCAAAATAGTGGAAAACGATTCATTTTTTTTTAAATTTAAGCCAGTAACCAGCAGGCGGATTCTGTAACAAAATAAAACGGATTTTTTTTCCTTTAAAGCGGAGAACGCATTGACAGGAAAGAAAATGTCCTTTCTATTTTGTTATAAAATTCTTCTGCTGATATCAGACAACACCAAGGAAGATAAACTTTTAATAAGGTGCGCTCGATTTTTTATATTTGTCCGAAAATATAGGTTATGTTTGTGACGTCACCTTTTTGCCATAATATTTTTTTATCTGACAAAATAAACCAATACTTGCATACCATAAAATTAAATCACTAAAAAAACAAAAAAATTTGTATCTTACCCTTAATAACGATTTAAACGTAAATTCCCTTTAAAAAAATATCCAAAGATCAGTGACCCCTGTCTACAGATTTTAAAATTCTCTTTAACTGCAGTACTAATAACTACTCAATTTAACCTATAAACAGTAAAAACTAAACATATATAAAAGTCCAATGACTAAAAAGCATAAAAATAACACCAAAACCTCGAAAAAACCTTCCAGTACGATTGTAAACAAAGAATTATAAAATTTAGCGAACATAGGCTTAATTGGGATCGAGTGCTCCCTATTAAAAAGTTTATTTTACTTGAGACAACACATCGCCATTCTACGAAAATGAATGACAGTAGACAAATGAAATTCAGTTTACAATGTTGCCACTACTACAAGTCCATGTTAATACCAGATATTTCCAAAAATACATTTCAGTACATCATTCATCGCATTACCTCTTGTATTATGCAGGCGCTTTTTGGACTCGGTATTTTAGTTCTTTTGGCAGGCCTTTTGTCTATACAGGGTGCTGCACAACATGTTGAATGTCACGAAGTACAGTAAGGCCAATGAGACCTACCACAAAAATTAAAGCAAAATTTTTGGCACGCAAATATTTTTTGTGGTGTTTAGAATCTTTTTCCTACCACTGCGCAAGCATATTTCATTTGCCAAGTTATTTTTGTCAAATTGTGCATGCACTCTGTATAGATCTCCATATATATATGTATTTTTAAATCCGCATTACTATAAGTGTGCACTTTATCAACTGTTATCGAGATGTTGACACTAAAAATATATTTAAAAAGTGTTGAAATATTACAAAGTTTAGAATCTCTAGGAGAAAGGCATTCTCCCTGTTATTACTTATTTTTTTAGGGTTAAGATAGTGTAGGATTACTTAATTTCTCAGTGTCACTCAGGTAGTGTGTAAATAGAAAGTGTTGCAATGTTTTGTTAAACGATAATTAAAAACAAAAGCTGTTGGGGGAATATCAGAGTCCGAAGCCAATCCGCTGCCTCGTACAGTCGTCGTAGCAACCGGCAGTTTGTTGCATCATTAACCCTTTTCAAGACTTTACCGTCCAGGGTCGGATTTTCGAGAGTCCAGTCGCATATCAGAATCAAACTGATTCAGTAAGCTGGTACGAGGACTACCCGATAAGAACGTAGAGGTTTCGTGCAGTTTATGTTTTTTTTTTTAATATTCATTTTCTTTTTAATTTATCCGTATATTTCGAAAATAAAAAAATGTATGTTTAGATGTATTTATAAAAAATGCCACCATGACTTAAAGTTACGTTGTGCATTTGATAAAACTGGGCATCCAGCAGCACAAAATCGAAAAAAACCTAAATTTAAAAAAAAAACAGAATTAGTATTTTTTTATTTTAAAAATGCACATTCAAAAGGAACCTTAAGATGTCATCGTACACTGCCTATATTTTTTTAAGTTAAATATAACCAAGAAGAACATTGATTCTGATACAAAAATTATTTTAAACTTTATGGTCTTAATTTTATTTTAAAGAATATACCGGGTTATTTTTAAGTTTGTACTTTTCTTAACACTGTATAGAATTCAAGGAAATATTTTTTTTCAAATACAGTTTTGTCCAAAAATACTTTGTTTTCAAAAAACAGTGTATTAAAATTTTAACACATAATGCCTTTTTTATCATAACTTTCCTACCACTTCAGATATTTATACAAAATTTGATAGACTTCTTTGGACCATTACATTACAGTTTTTGCTGTAAAAGTTTTAAAAATCCCCCAGCGTCGTTTGAAGAAGATTTGTATTGATTTTTTTAAGAAAAATAGTACGCCACTGCTTTTTTTCAAATCAATATATTTTTTGAAATACCCATTTAGTTTGGAGTTGGGTCTCTCTTTATTAACCGTTCGTAATATGAAAAACTATCAGGAGACAAAATTAACTTCAAAGTAAATGAGTATTTCAAAAATAATATTCATTCTAAGAAAGAGCAGTGGCGTAATATTTTTTCTTTAAAAAGGTCAGTGCAAACCTTGCCAACTGGTAGAAATTTTTTAAAAACTTTACGGCAAAAATGTAACATATTGGTCAAAAGAAGTGTATCAAATTTTGTGGAAATATCTAGAGTGGTAGAAAAGTTACGATAAAAAGACGTTTTTTTCTTAAAATTTTAACACCCTGTACCTTGGAAAAGAAGCATTTTTGAACCCTATTTTATTTAAAAAATCCCATTTTATTTCATTCTATACAGCGTTAAAAGGAAAAACCAACTTAAAAATAACCCTGTATATATTTTTTTAAATTTATTTTATAATTAAGTAAATTTTTCATTTTGCAACACTTTGCTTTTATTATGTTACAATTTTTCATGACAATCATCTTAAAATATTTTTGCCCGCACAATTTTTGTCAATGGGCAACAATTTTGCTTGATATTTTCAACTTAAATGTGATCATCGTTGCAATAAATAGCCTCTTGCAGAGAGAGAATATACAGTGTGTGTTCAAATTTATTTTACTTTGTAACAAGCCTAACTAATATTTTGAAACTTACCTTTATAATTATTATACAGGGTGGCCATTTAAAAACGGAACAGAGCTCATTTTAGGCGCTCCAAGTCGTATGAAGACAAGCGCTCGGACATGTTAATTTTTGATTTTAGGGGACACATTTTTTGCCACTTTAACCTTCTGAACTGCAACCCTCTAGCAGAGGTAAAACTCACAAAATTTTAAATGAAAAGAGAGGTTGAGTGATACCTTATTTTGTAGGTCTCTCGACCCTGCAGCGGGACTCCGTGTACTGTAGTATTCTATAAATGGATTTTATTTTACCTCAGTCGCACTCTGTGTTCAAGAAAACGCTTAAAGTCGATCAAATTGTTCGCCTATAAGTGAGATCTCCGAACGTGTAGAATTCTACTACTTCTAAAATTTTAAAAAAGTCGTACATAATCTCAAAATAAATTTAGGTGTTCGTTAGTTTGCCATCATTTATATATTTATTTGGTTTATTTTGTGTAATTAGAATACAAATTTTTTTTTTTTTACAATGATAGAAAAATATAATTTTAGTTCTAGCCATATGTTTAGTGTCCAACGTATGTGACCTTAAATTTTGCAAAAATCACAATTGTATAAAGCTGATTCGGTATTTAATTCTTTAGTTTAAATAAATTGCTCACATATTTTTGCTTTACTGATTTAAATTATTCACAGTAGGGAATATTGATAGCTATTTACTTAAAAAAAGGTTAGGTTAATCTTCAGAAAAATTTAATTTCATAAAAGGGGGTATATCCGATAGACATAATAACTGCTTATGCCATAGTCCAAAATTGACTCCAAAAGTAAAAGAGAATAAGATTAAATAAAAATAGATTAAAAACCTAATCCTTTTTTGTTCCGTGTTAAAAACAATAATTAAAAACTCAATTGCTCAATAATGATTTTCCGTAAATCTAATTCGCAATATCTGTATGTGTGTCCTTTTTCATCTTGAATAGTTAAACAGAGAAGTATTAGTACACATATATGTAGACATTTTACGAACATTTCCGTGTTTGTCCAATGTTTAGTCTATTGTGACACAGAGTACCAAAAAGTGCAAATATTGACTTCTCGAGTAGAAATCTGCGATAGAAAGCGAGATGTAGAATGCTATAAAGCACGGAGTCCCGCTGCTGATTATATCTGCCCCGTTTAAAGTTTATGCTGTTATTTACGTCGATATGACAGCTTGTCAAAAATTTTAATTCTAATTTTTTTAATGTATATTATTAAATTACCTGTAGAAGCGAGCTCCTTTAAACTGAGGGGACATGATAAGAGTTAAACATATCTTTAAAATGATATATCAATTAAAGGGTGTGATTCACCCTAAGCTTTTAGGAAGAAACACACCCTGCCAGAAAGTCCAATTGATATCTCGTTTTAAAGATCATTTAGCCTTATCATATTCCCTTTGTTTCAAGTAGCTTGGTTTTACAGGTAATTTAATATTATACATTGAAAAAAAACAAAAATTAAAATTTTGACAAGTTGTCATATCAACGAACATAACAGCGAAAACTTGGCAGTTGTAATCAGAGTTAAGAGACCTTTAAAATAATATCATATGACCCCTTTTTCCATTTAAGAATCTGGGGGTGAGTCTCACCCCTGTTAGAGGGTTGCAGTTCAGGGGTGAAAGTGGCAACAAATGTTTCACCTTAAAATCAAACATTAAAGGTTAGTTCATAAGCTTGCAGAAATGCAGATTTGCGAATTGCGAATCGTATTTTGATTGGTCAATTTGTAACGAAACATTCAAAGGTCGTTACAAATTGACCAATTAGAACAGGATTCGCAATTCGCAAATCGGATTTGGCAAGCTTATGAACTAAGCTTTACGTGTTTAAGCGTTTTTCCGTAAATGACCTGAAGTGCCCAAAATTAGCTGTATTGTTTTCAAATGACCACTGACCCTGTATAACTGGTAGCAACGGACTTACGCGTTTTTGGTGGTTGATAAAAGGACTTATGAATAGGAAACCTTAACACATACAAAATTAATTTAAAAATAATAAGACTAAACACACTGTATATTTATAAATGTGATCAGTTCATCATTGTGTTATAGTAGTTAGAATTAAGAAATATGGTTATATACTTACTCTACTAAACTAGTTTTTAGTTATTGTTCATGTTTTCTCGCTTATTAACAGTTATCCCTATATTCGAAATTTTATTTTCTTTATTCTATTTTTATACGTGTATTTTTTACAAAACTTTTTATTTTTACTATACCCTATTTGGTTTTGCTATATTTTGGGTTGTAGGTATATTTTTTTATGTTATACGTATTTATTGTAATTATCTAATAATCAGAATCTCCTGAAAATGACAAGATATAATATTTTATAAATTTAAAACAAAGATCTGTTATATTTTTAATATTGGCTTAACTGATAAGTAGATTTCGCTGAAAATTTTGTGATTTCGTTAATTTTTTTCTGGCTTTTTAATAAGCTTAGACGTAGCTTTCAGACACTCTGTATGTATGTAGGTTTACTTAATACCTACTTTCCTAAATTTTTCAAAGACTGTAGAGAGACCGATTTTTGCTTTAGATGCACTTTAACAAAGAAATCCATAAATTAATTTGGAGGTTGTATGCGGCTTAAATAAAAAAAAATTGTGTTGGCCATTTAAAGAAAACTGTATAGCATACAGAGTTGGGTCGAATACTGAAAATCGGTAATCGAATACCGGAAAAAGAAAGTATTCGAATACCGAATATTTGAGTACTTAAAAGAAAAAAGTATTCGAATACTGGAAAAAATACGAAAAGTAGAAAAAAACCGGAAGATTCAAGGATTAAAAAAAAACAAAAAAGTTCCTCACTTTTTATTTTCCTTCTCTCGATTTTGCATGCTGTTTCTCTATTTCCACCCTAATATTTTTGAGGAGCAACATAAAAGGTCCTCACCTCCTTTTTCCGTATTTTTCGAAAAAGTATTCATCGAATACAGACAGAATACCGAATACTAACAAAAAATAAAAAAGGATTCTGCCGAATACCAAACACAAAAATCTATTCGAATACCGGCAAAATGTATTCTGAATACTATTTAGAATACTCAGGATTCGAATACGCCCTTACTCTGATAGCATATAAAGTATAATGATTATAAACAAAATAAGGTTTTTTTCTTGTATCTACAGTCTACAGTTCTTATAAACTGTACTATTTGGTTTATTTGTGTTTTTAAATAACAAAGGTGAAGGAAATTTTTTAAGATTTGGACTTGTCCGAGTTTTACCCCAAATGTGCCACAAAAAGTTATTAAAATGCATTTTAATTAAAAATAAACACACATTTAAATGGTTATCGCATAAAAGAGAGCCTCAGGCATAGGCGGGTTTTCTGAACTTCCGATATTTTTAAGATTTTAGTATCTTCGTCTAAAATATTATCAACTTTTCTAACATATTTCTGTAATAAAATCCTAAAACTTTATACTTAATTTGTTAAATTTACTGAGAAAAAACTGCTGCATATTTGTATTTGATAAAGAAAAAATGATCTCAGTTTTTAGTAGAAAATTTGCTATATGCTTGTAGAACCGTCGACTAACAGAATTCAATTTGAAATAGCAAAACTTGTAGGTTTTGTTTATATTAGAAAGCTATAAATAGGGGCTTAAAATGTTCGATAAAGACCGCTATAATATCACTGAGTAATATCAACAAGGCAAAATTCTTTTGGATTTTAACAAATAAAACTCTTAGACTCCACACTCAACTGTTAGTTTGCAGCAGATGTTTCCCGCGGGGTATATCCACACTATAGTATATATTTAGTGCAAAAATCACACGATTTCGGACTTCGTCCACTTTTTGCTCCAAACTATAGTCCAAAATTTTTATAGCGACGTTAGTATGTTTTGGAATTGTCCGGTTTTTGTCCAAAAGTTTGTCGTCAACAATGTCCAAAATTCTGATAGCAACGTTAATATGCTTCGGACATTTACGATTTTTGCACCAATATATGGGCCTTCCTTTGAGAATATGACTAAGTGAAAATGTCATTTTCGCCCAAAAACGGACTTGTCCGGTTTTTGCCCAAAAGTCTTCAAATTACTATTCGTAAAGTTATACGCACATTTGTATGACGTGTTTACTATACACGTCGTGCTACTTCAACACGTTCAATGCGGAATTTGTGCCAGTGCGTGAAAAGAAAACGGTCTAAACCAACAACTGATCGAGCAAGTCGCGTCATCCTAATCTACAAAGGAAGTGAAAAAGCAAATTGAAAAAATTTGGGAACGTAGTCACTAAGTTAAACAACCATCCAGGTTCGTTTGGAGTAAATACACAAATCATTCCAAAATTATCTCTGGGGTGATCGAAGTACGCTTTAATATGTTTGTTTGAGATTATTTTACATTGCTATTTGGGGTTGCAAAACGTAAGATTTTATGGTACGTAACATAAAGTAATTAGCATAGTTAACAAAATGAAAATGTAAGTAAGGTCACTTTTTGTCGTTACTTTCACATGTAGGGGTGCTGGTTAGTGTGTCATGGCATATTTTTAAACTAAATCGTCCATTTTTATTAAGTATGTTTATTTATCTGTTTATGCCTTAAAGGCTGCCTATTTAAAATTGTTTCTCCGTGCAAGTGATTCCACTTATGTAACTAACCTGTAAACTTTGGTAATAAGTCTAAAATACCGTGTATTGCCTTTATTCGATCACTCTGCATTTAAATATTCAATATATTTTTTGTTATAGTTTATATTTTTGAATTTCAACGTAATTCCTAAAAATCATATGGTTTTGCAGATGCATCATTTTTAAAATCTGATTTTATTTTATTTAATTGAACAAAAAATCAATGATTAAATATTTTTCACGTTTTTATGTAAATGTGATACTTAAATAAAGTTTATAAGTTGCTTTTATATATATATTTTATTTATTAACCTGTGCCTATATTTACCGGTTGAATTCAGGGAGTGGCCCTGTGGGCACGATTATCCTCACATTCGAAAAAAAATTCCCCGGAGGAACTTAAATTTGTGAATTAGGTATTAGTCCCTGAGCCAGTAATGAGACTCCATAATAAGAACACTTTTAAAACCTTTTTAGGAGGGTTTTGTTTTGACGGGTTTTTCACTAATATACGTTTGTCGAACTGGGCGAACGCGTCACTTTTTTGTTGGACAAATTAACCACAATGTTTAACATGCAATTTTTAAACATTGTTCCAAAAATCGTAAGGGTTAGAGTCATAAAACCCGCCTAGTCCGATACCCGAAACATGTGTTTGAGCCTTAATGGATTCATTACTGTCTTACAATTTTTGGCAAAATGTTTAAAAATTGCATGTTAAACTTATTGTGGTAAACTTGCCCGACAAAAAAGTGACGCGTTCGCCCAGTCCGACACCCTAAAACAGGTTTTAAAGTGTTCTTAGCATGAAGTCCATTTCACTACTGGCTCAGGGGACTATATGTGCTAAACTATATAATTTACTTGTGTTTACCGTCGCCAAAGCAACATCAAACTGCCCCCGGTAAAGTAATGTCTGAATTCAACAATGCAGTTATTAATTTAAATGTTACGATTCCTGTTCGATATGTAGTTATACTTTATGTGTGTTCTTTTAACATAATTAAAAATTTTTAAAACACTGAAAAGCAAGTAAAGGCAAATCACTTACATACGAAAAAAATGTTGCGAAAAAATTTTTTTGGAGGATTTTACTAAATTCAGGTATCATCGAATATTTTCTTGGATCTACTCGACGTCAAGACTAGTCGCGCCAAAAAATCATCGCTTAAACTTTCTCACCACATCTCAATTTTCCAGGGCTCTTTTCTAATTGCGATATGCGGTAGCGTAGCAGTCTAAGGCCGCCAGAATGACTTTCAGCTGCAGGAGTGCAAAAAAAAGTTTGAGACAGCACAAAAAAGGCTTTATGTAAGGGAACTGTACCTTCTTATATATTTTACATTTTACCTGTTTCACATAAGAGAAAAAAAATGCAGAGCAAAAAAGGTCTTTACCTAAAAATATGTATTTTTATATAGATTCTGTTGAATTTAAATCACGCGGTGCCTTGGCTACTAAATGTAAAGTCTTAAAATGTTTTTTATTTATATATTAATAATAAAAAATAATTTAGTTAGTCCATAATTTACGTGGGGCATTTAGGGGGAGGAGGGGTCGAGTTGAATCTTACCGTGGGGGGGAGGGGTCTCTGCAAATATTACGTCATTTTTCTTTTGCTAGAAAGTTTTAAAAATGTAACAAGATTTTTAATTACCAAAAATGTAATATTTTTAACAGTGTGAAGTAGTAGGTAATAACGTTGCAGAAATAATTCCTTGCTTAGCGGGATGCGTTCAAATCAATAGTTTTTTCCTCTATACGACAGAGTTTTTAAAATTGTTCCTTGGATCTTGATTATTCTGGTATTCGACGTCTAAACCAGTCGGGCATAAAAAAATCGTCGCTAAAAGTTTCTCGCGACAAATTGTAAAATATCTCAATTTTTCAAGGACTTTTTAAACGCGATATGGGGTCAAATTAATAGTATTTTTTCCTTTATACGATGATGTTTTTGAAACTGTTCCTAGGATCTTGATTCCTCTATTATTTGATGTGTAAACCAGTCAGGCATAAAAAAAATCGTCGCTAAAACTCTCTCGGGACAAATTGCAAGATATCTCAACTTTCCGGGGACTTTTCTAAACGCAATCTGGGGTCAAATCAATAGTATTTTTTCTTCTCTTTACGATGGAGTTCTTAAAATTGTTTCTGTGGTCTTTGTTCTTTTGGTATTCGATGTATAAACCAGTCGCACATAAAAAAATCGTCACTAAAACATTCTCGCGACAAATTGAAAAATATCTCAATTTTCCAGGGACTTTTCTAAATACGATATGGGGTCAAATCAATAGTATTTTTTCTTCTCTATACGATGGAGTTCTTAAAACTATTCTCAGGAACTTGGTTTTTTTGGTATTCGACGTCTAAAACAGTCGCGCATAAAAAAATCGTCGCTAAAACTTTCTCGCGAAAAAATTGCAAAACATCTCAATCTTCCAGCGACTATTCTAAACGCGATATGGGGTCAAATCAGTATTTTTTCTCCTTTATAAGAAGGAGTTCTTAAAATTGTTTCAGGAACATAGGCGCAATTTGGGAGGGGGCTTAGCCCCCAAAACGAAATTTGACCAAATTAGCCCCCCAAGATTCCAGTATCCAAGCAAAAAATTATGTAGTAAAACCTAAAACTTCAACAAAAATGTGACAAACCTAAAACAAAAAAAAATGTGGCCAAAACCTGAAACTTGTTAATAATATTAACAAATTTACTTCTTTTATGTATTTTTAGCAAAGTCGTGTTGACAGTTGACATGGTAAGGCACTTTTGGAGTATATCATTCTCAAAGTTGTAAACTTTTTAACTAACTATTTAAAACAGTACACTGAAACAAGTCAATTTTTTTTCATTGGCCAAATAAATATTTCGTTGTAAAAAATAAAGAGCATTATATTTTAAATGCACAATTTTTTTGCTTAAGGGACCACTCTTTCACTAATTTTTTTTGCAAAGTCCCAAGGCTTGCCTCATACCTTTCGGGACTACCAAGACTCCAGCCCCCTAAGAACGGAAGCAAATTGCGCCTATGTTTAGGAACCCCGGTTCTTGTGGTATTCGACGTCTAAACCAGTCCGCGCATAAAAAAAATCGTTAAAAAACGTTTTCGTGTCAAAGTATTGCAAAAACATCTCCAATTTACCAGGGGCTTTTCCAAATGCAATACTAGACTTTTAATTCCCCTAAAATAATTGGACGACTTTTGTAAAAACCATTTTATATATTTATAGCCGAGATCGGGTGATGCATTTAAAAATTATGTTCTAAATCGTGGGCTTCGAGTACGACACGACAAAGTTTCTTTTTTTGGACAGCAAAAAAATAGTCATGGGTAAAAAACATAATTTTTAAATATATACATAAAAAATTTAGTCGATCTATTTTGATTTAAACTAATACAAAGAATACAGAAAGAACAATATTTAACATAATTCCTAGAAAGAAGTTATTATAAAAGTAAAAACTGTTGAGCACCATATTTAAAATAGGGAGTGAGGGTATATCTTTGTAAAAACTATAATATGTAATCGATACAGTACGCTGGCACGTTTTTCTGGAATATTTAAGATGCAGAAATTTGTGAGTATAACTGAATGGTAACTAAAGGGTAATAAATATGACATTTGGTAAGGGAAGCTGTAGAATTCATGTTATTCTGATAATAAAAATGCAATCACATGAAGTTTCTTAAATCTGAGGCGGTCATAGGGTTTTCACATTTTTTGATTTTCAAAGCGAGACATGGACCTACACTGAATATTCGAGGTGTCTTTAAGAGGTCTGTACAAAAATGATACCACAATTTTTTTGGGCCAAAATGTAATGATCTAACACAAAGGTATATTAGTCGAAAAGTTGATCGTTTGCGAAGCTACAGAGGTCTCACATTTTCCTTTTATTTTTACTTATATTTAAATAACTCTTTTAATATAAAAAAGTTTTTAGCAAAATGTAGATTAAGTGTATTTTTGACACTTTGTATATCGTAAACGTCAAGTTTTCGACTAAAGTAAATTGCGTTAGATCTTGTATTTGGCACAAAAGATATATGTTAGTATATTTTGTACACCCCTTTTAGAGATACCATGCATGTATACTCCAAAATGCCATTTGCCTTAAGCGGAACACTAGTAAAGAAAATTTTATTTTGGAAATTGAAGAAAAAATTGACCAAAATATTACTTTTTTCTCAAATTCAAAATTAAAATTAATTGTCGTTAACATCATCGTTATTAGTACTTACCGAATTGAAGAAACTCTGTGATCGATTTTCACTATAAATAAATTTTGACAAGTTTAAATATTTAAATATAGATTATTTTTGACACAGACCAAAGATGTTAAATAAAATATTCATATAAACTGGCTAACAGTTAAATGTCCACACAAAGAACAGGACTTTCTGTCTTGTTTTACATTTTTACTTCATAGCCGTTTTTGCATGACTTAATCATTTTTGTACAATATACACATATATTTACATTATAGATATCTATTATATAAAAATTGACGTTACGAAATTAGGTATTAGTTATATAAAAATTATGGGCATGGCAAACATGGTTAAATATCACAGTTTATATATTGGATGCAGAGGTTCCATTTTAGAAATAAGATTTAGATTTCTTTACTCAGAAATTACACTATATATTAAAGGAATTATATCTACAAATAATAAATAAAATTCGCGATAAAGTTATCCAGCGTACATTACAGTGTGCAGGTTTTATTTTTGCCTAATTGCTAATTAGAGTAAGGTAGAAGTCAGAAAAAAATAAACTTGAGTTATTTTCATTGGCGAAGCAATGGCGAAGTGGGGCCCTCGCCCATAGACCTCTCGCAAGGATGCTGCTGCCTGCCCACCACTGCCTTCGTGCTCTTTGTGTTTATCATCTCATAGGGACCCTTTTAAATGCGATATTTACAGTCACTCTACAGTGTGTGTCACTGACTGGGGTGGCATTTGTTTTGCTGTACCAAAGAAAAAGCTGTATAAAAGATGATACGCCCTCTGTGAAAAACACAACCGAGGGAGTCGGCCATAAGGGATCAGGTACATTGGCACACACTGGTAGGTTTCTAAAAATATAATTAATTTAGTGATCAAACCTCGTACAAACAATGCCATAAATACATCTGACAAGTGCTGGTCACGTAAAAACACTAACTAACAGCATAAATTGAATTGTGATGAACTAAATTACATACCTAGAAAGATCATTGCACAAGAATAACTCACGATTCTTAAGATAATTAAATTTAAAAATGTTTACATAAACAGTTTTTCCTCATTAAATAAATTACAAATTATGTACAAGTTACCTCACAAAATTTACCTAAAATCCTATGACAACTTTCATGAACATTTTTGAGATATTTTTTGCCATAGCTAAATTTTACTAAAATTATCAGATGTGTTAAACGGTCTTAAAATAATGACAATACGGGTCAAAGAAAGGTGTCCAGCACCATCCAACAGTTTTGCATTGCATTTTATCCATCACTATACACTACGATGGGTTTCATAATGAAATTACAAAACAATAACAAAATTTGCTAAAAAAATATGCCTAACTTAGTAAATTTATGCTATGTCCAATAATATTAACATCTTAAATAAAATAAGACTGCAAATAAAATGCATTTTTGCTAATAAATTCTTCATAAAAATGCAACAGTTATTTCGACTAGGAATACATACACAAAGTTAAAAATTACGCTAAACTATAGGTAAAAATATTAGCTGCCAAAGTCTTAACAAGTGCATCTTGTGCATCCACCAAAATGGCAACTGGTTTATCATACCTAGAAATGTCTTTATTAAATATTAAAAATAAAAAACAGGCCTTTTAAAATTAGTATCTAGGGGAGTCTCTTCCACCACAGCCTTATGCTAGTCTGCTTCTCCTTTTATTTTGATGGCAATCGTAGCTAGTTCCTCTTCAAACTGTTGCTGCTCATCCACAAAATTAATACTTCCAGCCTTGTACCAGACAATAAGGTCAACTAAGAATGCACACAGTAATAGGGCCCCAGTTGTCCCTGAAATAAAAAAATACAATATGTAAAATATGGCACCCCGTAACAAAGTTTAGATAATCAAAAAAACAGTTAAGGCAGCCTCTCTTTCCCCAAAAAATATGAAAATAGGTTTTACTACACATGGTATTATTAATCAGGTTAAGAAAAGATGTGTTAAAAATAAACCTATAAAAGGTCAAAATGCGTCCTTAAATTTTGTAAATAACCTCGTAAGACAGTTTTGCGCCGCGTCAGTGACACAACTTATATGTAAATTCTGTAAACTTTGCTTAAAATAAGTTTTCTGTGGCTTGTTAGGTTTTAGCAAAAATGTAGTTCAAGGCTCATTGTATTGCAAAAATAAATACAGTAGGAGTGTAAGAACAGGTGTCTGTTTATCTTCCTACAAGAAGCAGTGGAGTGTGGAAACGTGCATGGGCGTTAATGCACTATAACAAATAATAAATTCAGATTTTTGACCATCAACCTGAGAGATTTGAATTGTATAATATATATTCGCGATATAGTAATGGATCCATTTAAAGGAGAGATTACTGATTGGTAGGGACCAAATTATATTTGCAAAATAATTGATGATGCAAATATGCACGAAAATAACTGGCAGAATAAGCAACATTAAATGATAAGGTGTCGGAACAAGGAAAAAAGAAAACCAAGTTTTATTTTTTTATTTTGAGATCAGGTAACTACAATTTTAAAATTATCCATTATTATACACGGTGTTCATTTAAAAACTTACCACTCTCAGTTATCAGCAAAAAAGACAGATTTGAGAAAATCGCCGAAGCACGTTAAGATAATTATTGAGGGGGAATGTTTTTTACAAAAGATTGTACGGTGCCACTTCAACCCCTTACCCACCAGGGGCACCATTCCAAAACTCCTAATTGAAAAGGGGGTCAAGTAATACACCAGTTTAAAGCTCCTGAAGAGTGCTTTATTACCCTAGAATATAAAGTCAATATCTTTACCTACTACAAAATGGCGGTACTTTAAAAGTTCCCAAATACCTGATTGGGATGGCTATATTTCGAAGCTAATAAAGTAAGATGTACTTAATGGGGTATTTTCTTAAAGCTCTTTTTATTGGTAATATAATATAGAGGGTGCTTCATTAAAAAATACACACTTTTTATTCTACCCTCTATAACAATGTTTAAAAAGAGCTTTAAGATAATACCACTTTAAGTACATCTAACTTTATTAGTTTCGAAATAAGGCCATCCCAATCAGGTATTTGAGCAATTTTAAATTACAGCCATTTTGTAGTAGGTGAAAATGTTGACTTCTAGGATTATAAAGTACCCATCAGCTCCTAGCAGCAGCAGAGCTTTAAAATGATGTATCATTCGACCCTCCTTCTCATTTAAGAATTTTGGGGTGGTGGCCCTGAGGGTTAAGGAGTTGAAGGGGCGCCATCCATTTTTTCTAAAAACGTATCTTCTTAATAAATATCTTGACGTGTTTCGGCGATTTTTTCAAATCTTCTCCTTTTACAGAACCTAAGTAGTAAGTTTTTAAATGAAGACCCTGTATGATAATAGGTATAGTAACATAATTTTATATTTTTGTAAACGTTTACAATCAAGCATTTTTAATGATTAGTAGTAAGAGTGTGTCTTTAATCATTCAAAATATTTTATAGCAAGAAAACAATCGCTCCACAACCACTGATGTGTGCGATAGCTCATTTGATTCGGAATATTGTCTAGAAAATTGTTTTTGGGAGCTTATTAGCACATTGCGATTGTTATTAACAAAACAAAACAAAAATTGTTTAGTTTTTTGTTACTAACTTGTAAAAAAATGACATTTGAAGAATTTTATAAAAGATCCTAAAAGAAAAGGAAATTTCCAATAAAAATGTTTCAACTCCCGGAACTCTATCTTCATTATTTATAACTTTCTTTTAACGTTGAAAATGGGGCTCCGCGAGGTAGCTACGGCATAATCTTGAAAGCCGGTATATCACTTAAAATATTTTTTTATAGTATTAAATAACAATTTAAAAAATGTGTAAAAAGTACTACCATTAAAAAAATGAAACGTGAACCCAATGGAGCCATTTCTTATCAAACAACGACAAAACTTATTGAATATAACTTACCATGATAAAACATTCTAAACGTATCTGAATCATAAAGTCCACATGCTCCTTTCTCGCCACACGCCATTTTCCAAATCAAACAAGCTGAATCCACTACGGCTCCGTAAATTATAGGACATGGCACATTTCCAAACAATCCAATAGCAAACTGTATCAAACCCAGAGCCATAGCTTTATCTTTTGGATCTACGCATCTCAAAATTAAAAGCATTGATCCCACTTCTGATGTAGAATGTACGAACACAAATATGGAAAACAAGATGATGTAGGAAATGAAATTTCCGCACTCATGCTCACAATAACCAATGGTGGCATTGCCGAAGATGGTTTCATTGTCAAAAGTATGTTCGAATGGACCTAGACACATACAGTTGGAATACTGCAGAATTTTACCGTCTTTTTCGGTGTAATTTTGACAGCCGGCATGACATGGTGATAAGTACGTCTTTCCATCTTGGCCACAGATTGGCTGGAATTTATCTTCGTTACAGTTACATAATGTTTCATTGCAACTTGTTATTTGAATGGTGTTCATCCTGAAAAGAAAGAATGTTAATGTTTTAAATTTTGGCCAAAAACGATAATATTTTTCTTTGGTGTAAGGCCAACTTTTTAGTATGTAATACTTTTATCAGATAATATTATACAGTGTGTCCAAAAGTAATTTGGTTCAAAACTCTCAGAGATATTAAGCGTTTCCAAACTTTTTGGACACCCTGTATTGTGTGGTTTAGGAATACTTAGAAACATATTAACTAGCGAAGAACTAATAATATTTTCGAATATTTTCTTACCCTTGGTTTGGTTTTAGTTCAGCTAAATCATTCATAGGACAACCAATAAACATTAGAACACCCATTCCTATGGCATACACAATTGCGGTGAATGCTATCCAACCCGCCACAAACCTGGCGTTTGGTTTTTACTTTTAGAATAAATATTCCACTTATGACTATTCCAACACCCATAACTAAAATGCCACCAATACCTAAAAAGAAAAAAATTTCCATGTTTTATTTTAACCCAGGAAGTTGTATAAATGCGCGATAATCGACGCAGAAGAATTTTGGAGTCCGTGATGTCGGTTTAGCGTAAAAACATATTATTATTATGGTACGACAGGTTGTACAGACAGTATAAAGAGATAATCGGTGTAACAAGTTGCTTGGACTTTTGCCCGCAGACACATCTAATCTAACTTGCAGTAAAATTTTATTGTTATTTGGGAAAATTATACAATTTCATTTGTATAAAGTTTTTATTCTGGTGCCGACGACTACTAAAAAAGTTAGCGCCCCTGTCGAAGAAAACCAATATAATCCCATAGACGATAGAAACCATTAGAATCTGTGACGAAAGCACAATAGAAACCACAGTTTCTATTGTGATCTATTATTGCTTTTGTCGCAGATTCGATTTTTGCTAATATGCACCGACGTATGTTTGCTTTAGGAATTATGTACTAATAAACCTTAGAAATAATCGGTCTTACATCAAATGCGATTCTACATCAAACGCGGTTGTACAAGAAAATTTTGGCCGTCCAAACTCCATGCGAACCAACCGTGGCGTACAACTCGTTGGACGATAACGCTACAGATGATACGATTATCGTTCCGACGGTAAAACGTACTTGAGTTGTACAATCTGTCGTACAACCAACTGCATAGTCTGTTTGCCGTGTTTGAGATATGTATGTATTATTTATTTAACCAACTCAGCATTTTGACTCACCAGAAATCATATTAGCTGTAGGTGTGGGAAGTCTGAACTGAGATTCTAAATATTTCGGTAGGAAAGTGTAAAGTCCTGCAATTGGCAGTATATGTAGCACACTACTGGCAGTTCTGAACATAAGTATATCGTTCTTCAGTAGTCTTTTAACAGTCTTTGGAAAATCTAAAACGGATTAACATAATTAATCAAAGAATTTTAATCTAAAGGTACATCTCCATTCACTACTGCGGCCTAACATAATAGAACCAGGCTAAAAACGCCGCCCGCGGCAGCAGCAGTCAATGGAGATGCACCTTAAATGATTTAATTGCAAATAAGTCTTATTAGCTTAGTTGAATTCACTTCTTAACTTACCTCTTATACTAGGATGTTGTTTCTTATCAGTAATTATATTCTTTTGAGGCCTATGTAATGATTTAGCATGAGGTAGTCTTTTAGGGAAAGCAAACATTGCTATGGAGGCTAGTATGAGTAACCCTGAGATTATAACAAGGCCCAACCACCACGCTCCAACCCATCTAGGATCGGACGAGTCGATTTCGGGGTCTACGGAAAGATCAGCGTAGACGCTGGTACACAAAGATCCTACTATGAATCCGAAAGCAGGGCCTAAGATTCGGACTCCAATAGTTATAGCTGAAAAAATAAAAATCGATTAGTAAATCTCGCCAATTTGTCTTCAAAAATTTATACATATTTTTTTTTTTATTTGCCCAGATAAAAAACTATAGATTTAACCTCATATTGCATTCTTTTTTTTATTTTTGGACAATCCACGAAGGCTAAAAGCCTAAATACTAACGTACCATGGGTGTCTTAAAAGCAAGGTAAGAGGGAGTTTGTTGACACTGGATTTAAATACTTAAAGATTGGGAGAAAAGGAAAGACCTCCGCGGGCAGCATGTTCCACATTCGATAAACTCTAGGGATAAAACAACGAACAAAGTGGAAAGTTTGGGGCCTGTCCAGTTGGACCGTATAGGGATTAATACATGCGGCACCACGAGTTTCTCTGTTGGCAACCGTGAGTGGAGGAATTATACTGGACAATTCTTTAGAGCAGTAGCCTTGTAAATTCCCAGCAGCCCGACACTGGGCAAGGGAAGGAAGCCTTTCTGTTAGTGAAGGATCATTAATGAAGCGAACAGCTCTTCTTTGAATGGAATCAAGACTGCTAAGGGTTATGGGGGACGCCATGTCCCATATATGAGAACAATATTCCAAAGGAGGTCAGGAGGTCGGATTTGGGACACATACAAAGTATAAATTAAAAGGGGCTTTGACTTGGCCGCTCATAAGAAAAGAATGAGTATTCTACGACTTTTTTCGCCACAAGGAATATGATTGTGTTTTGGATGCAATAAAATGGACGAGATTTTTGCAACCCAATCCAATATTAAATTAAGGTCCTGTAAAGAGATATCTGCATCGCTTTGGGTTTGCTTTCCAAATTTAGAAAACTTTCTAGAAAATTGAGATTTTTACATTTTTATTAAATACTAATTTAAATATCAAGAGAAACGAATATTCTACACAAATTATTGATACGGTATTGTTTAAAGAAAAAATATAAATTTATTCCTATGCACTGCATAACATCTTTCTGTGTATAAAGGAATAACGATATCTAAGCTTCAAGGGACCAATTGGGGCCTAAAAACGTCCGACATAGTTCCTTCATTACCACCCTTTTAAAAAAATCAAAGTCTATTATTGTCAAATATTGTGTTAAGTCACAAAATAACTAGCTACTAGTTTCTTCTTTGGTTAAGCCTTGGACCAAGGACAGAGGCAAGCAATGAGAATACATAACTGCAGAATCTTAGCACATATTTTCGTCGCAACCTAAAAGAACTCTGTGAAGGAAGCATCTTAAGGTGTGTCACTTAGTGCACGTATACGGCTCTACGGCAACAAACGTATGCGTTCGGGTAATCTAGACATAAATAATTTCATGGACAAACGCTCGAAAACTTCGCACTTCAAAGAAAATTTACTGCGCACTGTTTTGGGATGTGTACGTATAAACATACATACGGGAAAATTAAGCACGCAGCCATAAATGTGGACGTATACGCACATCTTTGGCGTATACAGTCATATACGTTCGCTAAGTGTAGACACACCTTTAGCAGATTGGAGACAGCGTATGATAGGATTCTTCTTTGAAAAGAATAAAATTTTGGGAAGGCATTTTTAGGTAGTAGTTATTTAACAATAACGTCCGTGGTGGCACTACCGCGTTGTGTAAAAGGTGCTGTAAAATGCAAAAACTACATGTTTCAGCGCTTGGACAACAGGATAAAAGATGAGTTTAACATCTAATAACCCGACACCCATGGTTCTCTGGTACTAAGGCATACGCATTAGTGGGTTGTCACAAAGATAAAAAGTACAGTTTTAAAAGATCGCCAGGATTAGGAATTATATAAATAACAATAAGTATCTTTGTTTGCAGAGAAATACAAACATAACTCTGATCCTAAACAAATTATTTTGCAAAGTGTAAAAATTATAACTGTTAAAAAGTGCCAAAATTAAACAGTTAAAAATGAAGCACCGTTATATCTTATTGATTTTTGCAATTCTCACATTCGAATTTAGGTAATTAAATACGTTTTTGAGCGTACCCAGAAATATTTTTTTAGTCATAAAATCAATGAAAACTGGACCACACAAATGTATGTAATGTATACAGGGTGTCCCAACTCTATTTATACACGAAAAACTTCGGCCCTGTAGAAGTAAAAGAACAAAAATAAACTTAAAATAAAAAATGTTTACTTGGATATGCTCTTTGTGCTAACAGTATATAAGGTGTTTCAAAAACATATTTTCATTGTTAAGTAGGTTTTTAAATGGAACACCCTGTATATTTTAACAAATTTTTACTCTGTATTAAATTCTACAATTAAAAATTTGAAACACACTATATGGTAATTATTGCTAGTTTTTGAGATATTAACAGTATGCTACTATACTCATTAACGATTAAAAGTGAAGAAAGAAAATAATATTTTGGTTCTAATTATTTTTAAATAATTTTGTCACTGTCAGAGTAAACAATGTAATATAAAAATATATAATTAGTTAGCTTCCATTGTAAGAACTACTAGAAGTATATCAGCAATTTAGTTTATTTTATACCCATATTTACTTATTTGCACTAAAACAGCAATACGTCCATTATGTTTTGTTTTTAGCTTAAATAAGTAAATATGTATCTAAAATAAATTAAATAGCTCACTTACCTATTAGTAGTTTTTACAATGAAAGGTAATTAAATATATGTTATTATAATATGTGTCACTCCGACAGTGACAGATTTTTTTAAATAATTAAAACCAAAATATGTTCTTTCTTTTCCACTTTTCATCGTTAATGAGTATATTAGCATATTGTTGATATCTCAAAAACCAGCAATAATTGACGTATAGTGTGTTATACATTTTTGATGTAGAATTCAGTACAAAGTCTAAATTTGTTAAAATATACAGGGTGTTCCATTAAAAAAACCTACTTGACAATGAAAATTATGTTTTAAGACACCTTGTATATTTACTGGTACTGCCAGTAAAAATAGCATATGAAGGATACATGTGAAAAACCCGTCATTGAATAAAAGTGGATTTTGAGAAAAATGCAAATTAAAGTTTACTTATTAAAATCGACGCCGTCGGTAATCGTTCTGCCTGGCGCTAGACATAAAGCAACTACGGGGTGTTTCTGAACACGCGCAGAAATATTTTACCTTACTTTTAATGCACTGGTGGGCTTTTTCATCAAAACCGAAATCAGATTTGAATTGTACACCTTCAAATGTAGCGAATGGTCACAGTAAGGTCATTTCACTTTATATTTAGTCTTACATACCAACGTAGTTATAAATTTTAATGTAAAAGAAATATACAGGGTGTTCCCTAAGTAATGGGCAAAACTGGAGAATTGTGACATTCTGAGGTTAAAATATAGCAAATAAGGTATACTTACCTTAGCTCGAAAGTTGATATTAACTAAAATACAGGGCTTCAAAGTACAAAAATTATTTGGATAATCGTGTATACGTTTTGAATATTGTAATAAAACTCAGTATCTAGTTGTTGCCTTAATATTATATTTTAATTGGCAACATTCTAAACTTCACAATTGTTTTTTTTTAATTTAAAACTATACAAAATACAAGGTTATTTTAAAGTTGGGATTTTCCTTTTAACACTGTATAAAATGCAAGAAATTAAGACAGACATAAACTTATGTCCGAATATGCTATTATCCAAGATACAGAAGTTTTAAGAAAAAATGCTTTTTTTTATCTTAACTTTCCTACTACTCCAGATATTTGCACAATATTTGGCACATTTCTTTTGACCATTACATTACATTATTGGCTGTAAAATTTAAAAAAAATACCAGTGGCGTTCAAAACAAGATTTGACCTTATTTTAATGCAACTTTAACAAAAACGAATTATACATACGAAACTCCATATCAAATTTTAACGATTTTGCCATAGATTAAAATGGGTTTTATTTTTTAAACAAAAACCGTTCGTCGTACGGAAAAATATCAACAAACCAAATTTACCCCAAAGTAAATTAGTATTTTAAAAATAATATTGATTTAAAGAAAAGCAGTGGCGTACTGCTTTCTTCAAAAAATTTAATACAAATCTTGTTCGAATGCTACTGGTAAAAATGTTTTAAAAGCTTTTACAGCAAAAAATGTAATGTCATGGTCAAAAAGTGCACCATCTCCAAATATCTGGAGTGGTAGGAAAGCCATGATAAAAAAGGCATTTTTTTAAACTTTAAACCCTGTACCTCGGAAGGAAAGCATTTTTCGACATAACTTTTATTTGAAAATATTTTCTATCTTCTAACATTTTATACAGTCTTAAAAAATCAAGTTAAAAATAACTTGCATAGAATTTATGATTAATTTATTTTTATGTTTAATTTATTACTGTTATATATTAGAATTTTAATATATACCTAATAAATGACATTAAAAAAATATTATTTTTTTATTGTTTGTAAGTGTGAAAATAATAATTTTGTCACAAGTGCATTAAGTGGCACTTTTACGAATGGAAAGTTTGACAGTACGAGCATGTGTTGCATATTTTATATTAAAAATTATTATTAATAATAATAAATATATTAACTACGCTTACCAAAATATAACGGAGATTCTTTGCTAGCAACATTGTCATCAATATAAGGGATTCCCAAAGTATAAACTGCAGTTTGTCCCATTCCGACCCCAAGTAAACTAATAAAAAAATTGCCAAGACAATATTTGTTACACTGGGCTGGATCTGGTGTTCTGGAACAACGTCTTCGTGGCAAGTTTGTAGGATATTCGGAGATATATTTTCGTTTAAAAAAGCAGTGGAATTCAATAAACTTCTAGGTAAATCATCAAAATCTGAATTTGGGGCTTTGCATACGTTTGGTTCCCTAAAAATATGCGATATTTTTGATTGTGGTAACGGTTTTAAAAACAACCTTTATTATAAAATTTTAGACAGTTTTCGGAAAGTTTGAGAATTACAATATACAATCCCTAAAAAAATTATGGCTATGCGTACCCGTTATTATTTGCTGTTAATAAAATACATACTACAGGCAGTGCCGGATTAAGACTACCTGATGCCCTAAGCAATAGGCCCTTAGCCATGTACACGTATAAGGTACCAAATTGTTCATTGTAGATAGATTGGATTTTATTCCTTTTGTCCTTTTCTTTATAATTTTCCCGGAAATTGCCAGGTTTTTTGTAATGCCAAAATTTGCATTTTGTGGAAATGCACGCGAAATTATTTAAAATGCCGCATAGACCTATGACGTCGTTGGAGTGTGTCTACGTCACAAAAGGTACAAGCTACAACATCCCTTTTCTATTGCTTTTTCGTTTGTTGGCATATTTATTTAACGTGGCGCTTTTCACATAAGCACTAGCAACATTGTGAAGTTGTTTGAACTCGAAAATTGTGAAGTAAAATTTAATCAACTTTAAAAATTATTTACAAAAAAACTATAAAAAATTTTGTTAAAATTTAGGGTTAGTGACGTATTTAACTACAAATTAAAATAGGTTTTTACTATTGTGAAATTTTGGCTAAGAGCCTATTTATTCCTGTGGTACCCCTATTTATGCTACTCGAAAATTTTTGATAAACAAAAAAATTACTCATTTTTAAATGCAAACAAAATTTTGCATTTAAAAGTTCTAAATTTACGAGTTAAATTTTTTTTTCTCTACTCTTTATGGTGACCCCCACAACGTGATGCCCTAAGCAATTGCTTAATTTGCTTATAGGTTAATCCGGAACTGCCTACAGAGTGATTGAAAGTAAAAAAAACGAACAATTTTTAATCGCGCTTCTTTACTTCATTGTGTTAATACGCTAAGTATTAAAAGAAAAATTAAAATTTAGAAAAACCCGACGTTACGCGATTTTTTTGGAGTATATTTATTGCTTAACATATAAAATCTTAAAGCTAAGAATGTACCTGATGTTTCCAGTGAGATCATTTGCCGTAATCAGCTGTCTTCCATAAATAAAATGGGGCAGGGAACAAGTAAATGAGCTAACAGCAAACAGTACCATACCCCAAGCAATCCATTTTGGTCTATGCCCTTGTCCCCCGTAATACGTCAAAAGAAGGGATGACCCTATTTGACCCATCTCTGTCGCACTCATTATAATGCCTGTTATTTTCGATTGGATTTGAAATAGTTTTTCTATTGTAGTGATTACACTCACAAAATATGTGTGGTACATGCCTTGAAGTACCCATGCCATGCAAAACACTGCAAGGAACACCTAAGCAAAAAAAACAGAATTTTCAGCCTTTCTAATGTTTTTTTCAGTAGTTAGATTTATTCTCGCTACTTTTGATAAAAAATGTTGCATAATTCTTAGGTGGTTTACTTAGGGGAGTGGGTAAATTTCAAAGCCCCCGTACCTGCGTTACATGTTCCAAAATGTTTTTATAACAAGTCTGTTCGGAGAGAAATCACAAACTAGTCAGGGCCAATCAGATTTTAAAAATACGTCTGGTGACCAGTTGGAAACCGGTCACCTGACTAAATAATAATACCCGATTGGCGCTGAATAGTTTGTTATTCCAAGGGGTTCAATCTAGTAATAACAATTGGATTTTTACGCAAATAAAGAGTTTTTTTAACTTTAATTTACCTGCTTGGATGCAAACATTTTGATCCATTCAGGCGAACAAGGTCCCCATCCACACTCAGTTTCACTTTCATCATCGCTATCTGCGCTGTGCGTTGTGACATCTCCATTCGACCGGTGATTCTGTGATAAGTGGTGGTTGTGATCGTCATAGTGATCTGTAGAGGCGGTCAGTGATGTTTGTTCACAGGTAGGATCGTTTTCTTTAGAACCGTTTTGTAAAGGACACATTTCGTCTATGGATGCTCGATTGTTGTTACTCACTTTTGACATCCTACTGTCATACTTATCTTCCGTCATTAGCTCTGTGGTGTTTTGTGGTGTTTTTTGGTGACCATGTGATGTTAAGGTAGGTGCGTTGTGATGCTTAATAGTCAGTCTTCTTCATTAACTGCAATTAAAAGACAAGTGTTATATAGCTAATTCTAATAATATAATTTAACAGTTAGGTAACAGATTTACCTGTTTATAATTTTGTATGTCTTTAATATTTTCTATCTAATCTAATCTATACTAATATTATAAAGAGGAAAAGTTTCTAACTTCGTTTGTTTGATTGTTTGTTTGTTTGTAGCCAGTAATCTTCGAAAATAATGAACCAATCATAAAAATTCAGAAAGCTACACTATTCAGGAGTGATATAGGCTTTATTTTACTATGATTAAACAAAAAGTTCAGATATTAACGCCCAACGAACTGGACACGGGTCGGCTATCTTGGATAAACTATATAAAAACTTATTTTATTTATAACTTTGGAACAGTTGCCACAGTACCAATAAAATTTTAGCAACTAAATATCTCTATACTAATGCTTCTTTCCACGGGTAAACGGCTGTTCCATAAGTCGGGATTATACAGGGTGACACAAGTTTTTCCATTTTATGTATGCATTTTTGGCACAGGTGACAAATTTGACATTTGTATATAAATGATGAGGGAATTAAACGATCAAAGCAAAATGTTAAATTTGTCACCCGTATTAAAAATGCATACATTAAACGAAAAAAATCGTTGCACCCTGTATAATTTCGACTTACAGAATAGCCGTTTACCTATGAAAAGAAGCACAAGTATGAGGATATTTAGTTGTTCAAATATCATTGGTACTGGGGCAACACTTTAAAAATTACAATGAAAATAATTTCTTTTTATACCAACTTTGAACGTCAATATCTCCCTAACGAAGCGCGTTAGAACTTTTTTATGAAGTACTAACATTATTTTGGCTCACTCTATCGCCTCTATTATTTTTGACCTCACCTTTCCGAACACCCTGTATTTGCATAAAAGCTTTTTAAATTTATTTGTGGTATTATGTTTCTATTGTTGTATCGAATTTTGTATTTACAGTAGGTTAAACTGTGCAAGAAATATTATATAAAAAAGTACTACAATAAACTCAAACTCTAACTTGATCAACGCCGTCCCTAAATAAACTGTTGGTAGTGATGTAAGAATTCGGATTAAAATATTTGTTGTATTCAAGTATTAAGTACGGATGCATCTCAATATTTTCTGCAGGCGCGGAATCGGAATCGAATTATTTCGTATCACGAAACACAACTGAACCTTAACCTTATTTATGTTTTATGAGTGAAGTCAATGTATGTATCAGAGTGAGATAGTGATAAACGGATTCCACTGTTAAACAAAAAGCGAACGTATGTATATTAACAATGCTGCCTGTATTGCTAGTCAAAGAAAACTAATCCAGGGTCATTTTCTAGGTTGCTAGTTGCCGAACCTCTGGGGTAGTGAAAGATAATTTGTAAAAAATATAGAGAAAAGGATGGCGAATATTGGCAACCGCAGGCCTAAGCTTAATTTAATTTCAAATAAATGAGCTTTAGATATTCTTAAATAATATTAGGGAAGAGGTCTTTATTCCCTTTATTATTTTTTCTATCTGTTGTGTGGATCTAATGCACTTTTATTATGAGGTACAGTACTGAATTTGGTTGCTTCTGAGTATTCCGCGATCCTATTACGATTATACGATTGGCGAATATCTACGACTTTTGAGACCGAATGCATTTGAATGCATTGGATTAACCATTCGATTTGGATTTCGAAATAAGAACGACGTCGAGTCGGGTGTACCAAACGGTTTAAAACTGGCCAACTCCGCCAGTGGTTCACGGATGCGGATTTAAGCCAAGATCGTTTAATAGGTAAGGTTGCCTCATTACGTCACATATGTACCGCACTGCTGGTTCCTTATTGGCGCCAACATAGCAAACAAGGATGTCTAGACGGATAATGCTATGAGGGCGAAAGAGCGCGATATACAATATTTAAAAATCAGCTAGAATAATCGATATTTTATTAATAGGAAATAAAGAAGTTACGGTAATATCTGGAATTAACAGTATTTAAAAGTATTTCTTTAATATTGACAAAAAACACAAACTACACTGTTAAAAACTTCATTAAATAATGAGCAAAATACATATGTGACGTATGGTCCGCCATGTTGCAAAGGTTACGAGGCAACCTTACCTATTAAACGATCTTGGATTTAAGCTGGTTTTACACCAGACTTCTTGTCAAATAAGTTGAACCAAGTTTTCTTGAATAAATTTGATAATGTAATACAAAAAATTGGATATTGTCAAATTTGTTTGAAGGATTAGAAACGTCCTATTTTTGTCAAATATTTGATGCAAAACTTTAAAAAACTACCAACCCACTGAATTATAAATTGACAGTTGGCAACTAGGGCAACCACTTAACCTCAATTTTATCGTGATTGGTGTGGTGTTTGGTTTTTACCCTGATATTTGCTTCAAAGAAGTTTCTCAAATAATTTTTTATTTTACACTTCTGTCTTCAAACAAATTTTATCAATTATTTGACAAAAAGTTTGATAAGTGTAAAACCAGCTTTATTTATTTCTCCCCGATTCACAGCATATGTATTATAGGTTGCATACATATTTGCTTTCGTTCATATTGTTGACGCTCATAAAAAGCGACTTCAGTAAATTAATTCGAATTCAAATGAATAATCCAAATATCATTTTATTCCGATTTCGTATTATCCGAATATCAAAATTATCCAAGTATTTACAACACTTTTATTTATTATTAACACGCTTTTTATTAGCTTGGGTTGTAACTATCTATCTATCTATCTATCTATGTAACGGAATCTTTGAGCCTAATTTTTACCAACTTCCAGCGATTCAATTTCTTTGAAACTTTGCACACGTATCAAGGACCGATGACAATGCAATAATTTAAAAACAGTATCCCGTTATCCTGATTAGGACCGCCAGGATAAATAAATTCCTTTACAGATCCTCTGTGTCTCTTGACAAAATGGCGAAGGAATTTTTTAGTGAATAAACTGGAGCATTTATTTTTAAAAAACTAATTGATATATCGAACTAAAAAATGAAAAATAAATAATAGTTTAAAAAACTAGAAAAACACGCTTTTATATGCAACCGAACTAAAAATTAGAAAATAATTTTTCATTACAAAGAGTTTGTCACTTCAGAATAAAAGCGTAGGGTGCTTAATATATTAAATGTTATAATTATTCTATTTGCAAATATCTATGAGGGAAAAGTTATGAAAAAATAGTAAAATGCACCCCACGCTTTTTACTCTGAAGTGACAAACTCTTTGTAATGAAAAATTATTTTCTAATTTTTAGTTCGGTTGCATATAAAAGCGTGTTTTTAGTTTTTTAAACTATTATTTATTTTCATTTACATTTGGGAAGAAATATACCATATATTTTACTCAAAAAATTTGGCCCATGTGGCCCAAAAGAGAATAAACATTTTACAATTACTTACTTTCGTAATTAAAAAAAAAAACATTTTAAAGTCAATACAGTGTGATTTATTAAGTGCACAACAAATGGAAAACAACTTTTTTATATAAAATTTCTTAGAAAATTTTTACACAAAAATATTGGTGCATAATCCCAAAATATACAAGCAGTCTTTTAGTTTTTAGTTTTTTAAAGTCCAAGGATTACAGGCAAGCCATACATTTTAAAAACTGCTGCAAAATCATCCGAGTATTTACAACACTTTTATTTATTTTCATTTACATTTGGGAAGAAATATACCATATATTTTACTCGTTACATAATGGTATTATTAGTTACTCAAAAAATTTGGCCCATGTGCACAAAAAATGCCTGCTAGCACTTGTTCCTAAAAAAATGTTTATTTTTTTTAAATGAAATGTGCTTGAATAAATAATTAAATAAAATGTTTTAAAAGTGAAAAATTAATTTGATAAATTAGTTTTTAAGTATTGCTGCTTGTAATTAGCCAAGCAGTAGTCAACTCACTTTCATAGGAAATACCAAACTTTCTTCTTCGAATATGGGTTACTCTGTATAGTTTTGCATATTCAAATGGTTAAAAAATTTGAATAGAATACCAAATCTCTTTTGTAATCTTTTATTAACAATTTAGAAATCTCTAACGATGTAGTTATTGTAGAATCTTAAAAATGGCGCGGCGAACCAATGAATAATAAAACAAATAAAAATAATAAAAACAAATAACGCAAAACTGTATTTTAACAAAACTAGAGTATGTTTATTTTTAGATCATATATGTCAATAACCTCGGAGGCCTAGAAAAATATATTTTTTCATAAAGTAACATTTAAAATAATTTTGTAATCGGAATAAAATGAAGCAATCTGAAATGGCCAATAATTAGGTGTAAGAATTTGTTTTTATCTTTTCACAAGCGCCAGCATTGGGGCAACACACACGGTATTTAAATCACTTTAATATTTTATTATAAGTACCCCTATCTAAAAGAGAAATGGTACCATTTTATCTATGATAGACAAAAAATTGCTGAAATTAGAATTTAAATATTTGTTGCTATAATTTTTTTATGATTAACAGTATATGTATGTATGTAACTTTACTACATATTAGGCTAGGCCAAAAAAATCAACTTTTTTTTAAATATATCAAAAATAATGTTTAAAATGACAAAAACATATATCCTGAAGGTTTGAGCCCTTACTATGAATATTAAGAGGTCTATCTTCGCGACTAACATTTTTTGACAACAATCTTTTATTATGCAAAACTCGCAAATTGTTGATCTGAAAAATTGTACCTAAACATTCTTAAAGAAAATTTAATACCCTACAAAAAGCTTTCTTGGTAAATTGTCGTCAAATAAGCCGTTTTCATGTAATCGGGCTTTGAACATTGAACTGTTTTTTTCAATTTTGTTTCTTGACTTTGAATTTTTGTTAGGTACTACTACAACTACAAATATCAATATAAAAATAGATCCAAAATACATATTTTTAAAGAAAATTGGATGCGGAAAGGTTCCTTTCCATTTTTCCACAAAAAAAATCGACAAATTAATTTTGGATTCAACTTACCGTCGAATAACTTTTAAAGAAGTGAGTTTATTTAAAAATGTTAAGAAAACTTTTTGTAGCGCATCAAATTTTCTTTAAAAGTATGTATTGGATTTATTTAAATAATAATATTTGCAGTAGTGGCAAAAATCCAAACTCAAAAACAAAATTGAAAAAATAGTTCAATGTTCAAAGCTCGATTACATGGAAACGGTAAAATTTTTCAGATTAACCATTTGCGAGTTTTGCATGATAAAGGATTTTTGTCAAAAAACGTTAGTCGCGAAGTTAGACCTATTAAATATTAATATTGAGTGCTTAAACCTTTTTTTGTTTTTTGATAATATCTGTCCGTAAATACCAAAACAGAAATGCATTTCGTCAAATAACTTTTTAATAAGATCAGAATAATATACCCTAAAATTATGGAACTAACCAGAATTAAGAAAAACGAGACATTCTTCCTTACCAAAAAAGAATAAATGGGCTCTTAGCCAAAAGTTACAATGGTAAAAAACTATTTTAATTAATAGCTAAATACGTCACCAATCCAGGAAAAAATAAAATTGTCTATATTTAAATGTGTTATAGCCGATTCCCACCTGGGGGTTTTAACCCGGGCTTTTCACCCTGGGTAAAAGTCTTTGACTTTCGACAATTCACACCTGCGAGTCATGGGTAAGGGGTTAAAACTCGTGGGTTTTACCCGCCAAATTAGGACTCGTTCTAATTTTCCCCTATGGGTGACGACTTTTTGACAAAATTCCCTACATAAATTAACGGTTGGTACTACCAAAAGTTGTAATTCTGATTCAAATGTGCATGGAAACGATTTTGCCCGTGTCCTGGAAAAACCCCGACAATCAGCTGATGGGTGAACACACATTTTACCAGTGCTTATGTGAAAAGCGCCACAATAAATATGGCACCAAAGGAATAGGCAATATAAAAGGGATGTCGTAGACACACTCCAACTACGTCATCCGACTATGCGGCGTTTTAAATAATTTCGCGGGTATTAGCACAAAAATGCAAATTTTGGCATTATGACAAAAAATCTTGCAATTGCCGGGAAAATTTGAACAAAAGGAATTAAATCCAATTTATCTACAATGAAAATTTGCTATCTTGGGTGTACATGCACAGGGTCTTTTGTAATTATCTTCAATTTTTTGTATTTCCATTATTTCTTACATGATCAGTTTTTTAGCTCTAAACACGGTTTTTTTCCTTTTCATAAAAAAATTAATTATAGGTATGGATTGAAATATATAAAACATAAAAACCTATAATAAGTACCAGCCAGAAATCAATATTTGGAATTTGCGTCAGCACGCTTTGGAAAAGCTATTATATTCATAAATTAACTATTTATGGGAAAAGAAACGTATTTTTTATTATTGAAGTTAAATTCCAAATGTGTTAAATTATAACTCTTTGTGGGCCTTAAAGTATATTTCAACATAAATTCCTCTCTTATTATTTATTTTTTGTAAGAAAAATTACAAATCATTTTTAACATATCCACTTTTTTTAACTTTGACAGATTTATTATATTTTTTTATGTTTTTTACGATTTAAAAGTCTGATTTACTTTAAAACTTTTTAGAGAGAGAAATCCAAGTTTTTACAATATATTTATGCCAGTTAAGGCTATTCTTAAATGTAGCGTCCACAGGATTAAATGTGTCTTTGCTTTGCAGAACTTGGCCGCTCCCAAGTGACGGTTGAGTATTTAATGACTCTTTTCGCAACAAAGAACCGTTTTGGATGCATTAAATTGGATAAGATTTTTGGAGCTCCAATCCAATATTAACTTAAGATTATGTAAAGAGATGCATCGCCCTGCATTTCCTTTCCAAGTAAGGCTACGATATTGGTTTGAGAACCTGAAAACTGGACTGAAGGGTAGTGTCGTCAGCAAAATAATAAATGGAATTGGTTATTTAAGAGGGAAGGTCGCTGATTTGAAGAAGAAACAAAGTTGATGCCAGTACTGAGCCTTAAGGCAATTGGGCATTAAGTTGGTGAAATTTTAAAAAGTGGTCATCTACAATATCTGATATACCTACGTCGTTCAAAAGAAAACTAGAGAACCACGAACATAGTTTAGTTGGAAGACCACAGAAGGGAAGTTTATTGAGGAGCGTTTCATTCTAGACCTACTCAAAGTCTTTGGATATATCAAGCGCAATGACCAGGGATTCACCTAAAAACTCCAGAGACTTGTTCCAGTTGTGTAATATAAAGGAAAGAAGGTTTTTTTGTGAGAAAACCTACTGTCTTTCATGGAAATTTCATGTTTTTTTTAAGATAGCGAATTGATAAATTTCTTAACTATTTTACAAAGAACTAGGAGAAACCAAATAGGTTTATAGTTTTAGATTAAATCGTTTTAGATCCATTTTTAAGCATACATAATTGAACGTGCAGCTTTTCAGCTCTTCGGATAAATTAAAATAAATAATTTTAAAATTCTAGGCCCGCCGCTGGGCATGCCCTTCTTTACGTGTGCCCATGTATATCGTGGAATCCATTTACGCACAACGGTGTGTCAATATGAAGATTTTTTAACAATAAGCTGGTAGTTGACTTCCATATGTTACCTGTTTAACCCACTTACATTTTAATTTTTCAGCTGTGACGTCACTTTAGGATGTTTTTATCTAATAGTACACCTTTACTATAAAACTAAATGTGCCTGTTTCTATAAATGTACAAAATAAAATATATTTTACGCAGGGAATTTCCTTTCTACATTTCAATTAATTCTTACGCAACATTTTTGACATTAAATGAAATTGGAAGCCAAATGATTTCAGTATTATTATTAATTGTTTTTAAAAATGCTTCATTGACGCAACGATTGTTTTTTCACGTGAACATATTTAGGCAATTGTCTTCAAATTTACATAATAGAAATAAAATAACGCTATGCAAAAAAATTAATTAAACAATTTCAATTTTAGTTACGTTTTGAAACGCATACGGTGTTCAATTCGTAGATCGTTCTATGAACTACCGACACCAGAGCTCCGCTATTACGACTAAGAGCTAAATGTCATATAAAACCAGAGAATTAAAAAAAAACTTATTTTGATAATTTTCTAGCGAGGTGCAGCAACTTCAATTTTGATGAATTTTTTATACGGTTTTCACTATATTGCCCCTTCTTTTGCACACAATTCTTGATTTAAAGCTAAAGTGGCACACAATATTTGATTTTCACTTTTTACAACTCCGTTTTAATTAAATTGCGGAAGTTCACTTTACAAATGCTGCAACCATGTATACACGGTGCCATCATAGCCTGCTGCGACTGAAAATGATTGGAAGTGAAGCTATTCATATTGTAAAAAACGAAGAAAAACGTGGTTTTAAAAGGTGAATATCAAATATGCCACTTTAGCTTTAGATCAAGAATTGTGTGCAAAAAGAAGGGTAAATATAGTAAAAATATGATATCTCGAGAACAAAACGTTTCCGCTAAAAAATTCTGGTTCAGCGCCCCAAAAACCCTCAAACAAACTCGGAGTTGCTGCAACTTTCTGAAATATTACCCTTTTTTGGTTCTGCCTCCCACCAGAGTTTTAAAAGCGAATACTCTATTAGTATTTTTTCACGGTGTTGATCAAATTTTATCGACAAATCCCAAATTTTGCAAAATTACCCATTTTTTTAAACTAGTAATTAATTTTTCTTCTGCTCTTTTCAAAAAAAAGTGTAGAATCTACATTTTTTGGAAAATTAAAAACAATCATTTCCCTGTCTCAAACTTTGAGGGCTTGTAACTTGAAAACCAATGTAAAAAATGTATACATATAAAATGGTAACATAGTTCACCTACTTAAGTTTCACGATCGATTTTTAAATCACCCTGTATAAAAATATTGTTTATTATATGCAAATATTTAAATATTGTGTTAACCACAAACAATGTTCCTCAAGTATAAAACAACCGCGAATGAAAATATTTGTAATCCAACAAAGGTTTAACCAGGGCCTGATTAGCTATGACGGGGCCCTTAGGGGGCCATCCATAAATTACGGCAAACAAATTTTAGACCTTTCTAACCCCACCTCTTTCCTTGTCATAAGATGTCACATTTTTAGAACCCTGTCTTCCCTGATGTGACGTCACACAGAAAACATTAGTTTTCATTTTCTTTTTAATTTTTATTTAATGATCTTAGTCAAATATTTCTGAGTCAAATATAAATCAAATTTAAAAAATTTCAATTTTTGTTCTCATATAAATTTCGCGTTTTAGTATTTTAAATTTTGACATTACAAAGCTTTCGATAACTTTAAGAAAATTGAGTCGTAAATAATTAAATATTCCCAAACATATGGCAACGTTGCAACACAACAAGTATACGAGCGCACGAGGACAGCAACTAAATTATCAAATGGTTATATTTTTTATTTAATAACGCTTCCAGTAGATACATTACATTAACTCAAAAAATTACAGGACTTACCGATACGTGGCGATTTATACTACCAGATTATCAGTCAGTTATTTAAAACAATGCGATGCACCAAAAAAAAGGAAAAAAAATCGTAAATCACTTAGTTAGAGTTAAATGTATTAGTATAAACAATACTCTCATTGGGAGCCTTCTATAAATGTTCTTCTAGCTGGTAACCTTGGATCAGGAGAACGTTCTTCGTAAATGCGTTTAGATTCTTCAGAATTGCAATGAGCCTCTTCGTAAATAAAATACAAATCGTACTAATATCGTGATAGTCGCGTACCAAAAACATCTCATTCGTATCAAAACGATGACGTCATTTTAATTCGGGTAAACATTACTTGCATTAGTGTATGCAAAAAACTATCAAACAATTTTTTTCCCGACGTAGATTTTTTTTTGCCTACGAACACCATGTCAACGTTGCAAATTGGCTGAGGGATTTGGTTTGTCTGTTTTTTTAGGAAAATTGTATTTAATAAAACAACTAATTTTCGGACATACTTATGTTATAAGCAACTTTTTGCTTAGAATAACTCAAGAAATTACTTTTGAACTTACAAGCATTATTTCCCTACACTTTGTATATACGATAGAAAACGTAATATTTTTATTAAGGATACAAATATTCAAATTTAATTTTTATTTGAGGAAACATTAAATACGTTTTTTTTGTTGCACGGGGCCGATGCCAGGCCCGTAGGCAGTTGCCTACACTGCAGTATGGATAGTCCGGCTCTGGGCTCAACCAATTGTTTAGTCAATGACTGTACTGTAGGTTCCTGGTTTTGTCTTTTTAAGATATTTTACGCGTGCCAATGTTGTAACAGTATAAATGTGAACCGTTTATGTATTTTAAACACGTTCAGTGTACACCTATACTACCTGTATTATGCCATTATTTCATCACATATACAGTTAAAAATGATGTGTTTGAACGAGACATGCACAATTTGAAGTTTCCAAGAGTTCTACTTGAGTTATTTGGATATTAATTCACAATATTTAAGTGTGTAATCTCCGCCTATTTTATTTATTACAAAAATAAGATAAATGTCCCCATAGTTGTATTTTTTAGCTTTAAATTTAAATAAATCATCATTTTTTAGGCCTTTAACTACATTCATAACACATTATTCAAAATTAAAAACGAATACATTTCATTTAATTTATTATATTAAGTTTTTGGTAAGTAAAAAAATATATATACAGAGACTCTCTAAAAGTTCGAAAAAAGGTACCACAGATTCCTAAGGCTAAAATATGATTATCTAACCCAATTTACCTTAGTCCAAAAGTGGATTATTTCGGAGATACACGGTGTTAAAAATTTATTCTGGGTTTAGTTTTTGTAAATAATTTTGGTAATAATTGGTGTATTGTCACAATATTTGGCTAGAAGGGGTTTTGGAAGGTGAGAAATAAGAATCTGCTGTAAATTTGTTTGGCCACTTTGGGGGCGCCACCCGCGATATCTTGAACAAATTAAAAACGAAATAGTTTTTTTAAACCACTCTGTATGTAACTTTTAAAGAAAAATTATTATTCTTCAACATATTTTACATAATAAAGATATACTTGGTTAAAGGTCATTTAGGCAAGCGTTTTTGAGATATTTTCATTTAAAAAAATCACTTCCTGTATGGCTAGGTCTAAGCTATACCGAGTGTTTAAGAACTAGATGCTAATCTTTCACAGTGTGAAGGTAGTTTAAAAAAATCACGTAAACTTATGTCCTAAAAGACTTATTTTTTGAGATACATGGTGGCAAAGTTTTTAAAAATAAGCATTGTTACCACTCTGTATCTCAAAAGTTAAGCCATTTAGGACATAACCAGAATACATTTTTGATACCCTGTATCCACTTTTTGACTAGGGCAAGTTGAGTTAGCTCGTCATATTTTAGCCTCAGAAATCTGTGGTAGCTTTTTTCGCATCTTTTGGAGAGACCCTGTATAATAATATGGAAAATTGTACACTATTGGGTGGGTCAAAAAATCGACTACATATTTTTATTTTAACTCTAACACTGAAATATTGGTTTCTAGGCACCTCATTACAGTTTTTCATATTTTTCTCGGTCCCTACAAAAAAATCATATCTTCGCTATTCTTACAGCAAAGCGCTAAAAAGATTTTATGTAATATTTAACGCTTTACAAAAAAGGTTATTTAACTTTTTAAATAAATCTAACCAATTAAAAGATATTAAGGTCAAAGATAAAAGACTTTTAAGAAAAATAACTTTTTGTTTTGAATTTTGTAACATACTGAAATATAATTATTAAACATTGAGTTTTTACTCTACTATTTTTATCGGAAATTAAATGCTCTACAAAAAAGTAATTTTTCTTAAAATTCTTCAATCTTCTCTCTCTTAACACCAATTTTAACCAGGCTCTTTCGAATTTCTTATGACATGGGTATTTTTCCAGACAGCTGGAGAGCTGCACGTGTCCAGCCTATTCCCAAGAAAGGATCTAAATCTCTTCCATCCAAGTATAGACCCATTTCACTCCTCTCAATGCTTTGTAAAGTAATGGAGAAATCCATTAACTCGCAAATTCTTAGGTATTTAGAAAAACATAAAATTTTACATGACAGGCAATACGGATTTCGTCACAAGAGATCTACAGCAGATCTTTTTTCCTTCGTTTCACACAACTAAAACAAGTATCTTGAGTTGCTAGGTGAGTCCCAGATCGTTGCTCTTGATATATCTAAAGCTTTCGACCAAGTCTGGCATGACGCACTTCTTAACAAACTTCCCTCCTTCGGTCTTCCAACTAAACTTTGCTCTTGGCTCTCCAGTTATCTTTCTAATCGACGTATATCAGTAATTGTTGATGGCCACTCTTCAAGCTTTCACGAAATTAATGCTGGAGTGCCTCAGAGTTTAGTACTAGCACCAACTTTGTTTCTTCTTCACATCAACGACCTTCTTTCTTCCACAACCAATCCCATTCATAGTTATGCTGACGATAGTACCCTTCACTCCACTTTTCAGGTTCTCAAACCAATCTCTCAACCCGACGTGGAAAGCAAACGCAGGGCGATGCAGATATCTCTTTCACAGGATCTCAATTTGATATGGATTAGGGCGCCAAAAATCTCGTTCAATTTAATGCATCCAAAATACAATCATGTTCTTTGTCGCGAACAAAATCATCAAACACTCACCCTTTGCTTATGAGTGGCCAGGTTCTGCAGAGCGGAGACAAATTTAACCTTGTGGGCGTCACATTTGAGAATAACCCTAACTGGCATAAACACATTGTATCTATAGCCAACGCGGCTTCAAAAAAGCTTGGATTTCTTTTCCGAGCCAAAAAGTATTTTTCTCCTTACAATTTATACACTTTGTATGTGTCCCAAATTCGACCCTCTCTGGAATATTGTTCTCATGTCTAGGGAATGGCATCCCTCACAACCCTCAGCATTCTTGATGCCATTCAAAGAAGAGCTGTTCGTCTTATTAATGCTCCTTTACTTACTCAAAGACTTCCTTCTCTTGCCCATCGTCGAGCTGTGGGAGATCTATCGCTCTTCTATAGATACTTTTACGGCTTCTGCTCTGACGAATTATCCAGTATAGTCCCTCCTCTTGCAGCTCCTAACAGAGAAACTCGTGGTCCCGCACGTATGCATCCCTATACGGTCCAATTGTACAGGCCCCGAACTTCCCATTTCGTTTGTTCTTTTATCCCTAGAGTTTCTAGACTGTGGAACCTACTGCCAGCGAAGGTCTTTCCTTCCCCCAAATCTTTAAGTTTTTAAGTCCCGTGTTAACAAACTTCCTCTTACCTTGCTTAAGACACCCACGGTACGTTAGTATTTAGGCTTTCAGCCTCCGTGGATTGTCCAAAGATAAAAAAATATATATTTGATCTTAAATATCTTTTTAATGGTTAGATTTATGAAAAAAGTATAAAAGCCCTTTTTGTAGAGCGTTCAATTTTCTACAAGAATTTTTTTAAATAGTTTTTCTGTATCATTAACGAATGGGACTGAGAAAAATATGAAAAACTTTAAAAGGGCAGATCTTCATATTAAAATTAAAAGCTCATTGTTGCCGAGCATTCTCTGGCGGTGCCTATAGGAACCAGTTTTTTAGTGTGAGAAGTCAAAATTAGATAGATGATTTTTTGACCAACGCCATGGTACACTTTGGAACTTTACCTCTTAAAGATCTGTTTTTTTTTAGGGTTATATGCCCTAAAAATATTTACATTAAACCGGGGTGCAACTAATTTAAGTCAACTTTAAGAAATCTTTTACAGCTCCTATTGCTGACTTGTAACGAAAAATATGTTTACAATAAAGATCTGGCCACACATAACCGCATCAAGGCCGCACTGAGCCTGTATTTACTATGATAGAGGAAGGTGGGGCAAGTTTTCGGAAAAATTCAAAAGCACTTTTCCTGCGCCCTCGAAAATATAAAAAAAAACATTTTTGTGAAGCAAAATTCATTGTTTTATGTATGTATATCTCCTTGTTTAAATAAAACAGATTTTCCTACTTATTTCTGTTCCTTTTTATTCAAACTTTGAGTGTAGTATACGGTACCTTATTGGTGAATATTTTTTTACGAGCAGGCGTAATTTAAAGCGTAGTATAACTAACAGACTTATATTTACAATAACAATTTTATTAAATAAAAACTTTTTGCACCGCATCCCCTACGCCAGACGCACGGCTGCAGGCTCGTTGCGGTTATGTGTTGCCAGACCTTAACTCTTATTAATTACATTATATTAATTATTAAATACGTGTTTCATTAATATAAATGTTTGGGGTTTTATGTTTTTTGGTTGCACCAAACAATTTATACGCAAACATTATTTTAAGAAAATCGTAAACCATTTGAAATTGTTATTTGGCTTTTTAAATTACATGATCCAGTCTAATGCAAAAAATCTACATAAAATTTTACATTTTAAGATAACAAACCTTGAATTTAAAACAGAATTATCACAAAAAGGACTTGTGCACTTTTAAAAAATTGTTTTATTATACTAATTTATTTAAATTTATTAGATTTTGATGATCTGCTATACTATAAAACAAAATTAATAAATACTTTTTCTATAGGTATGTATAAATGTATACAGATATTTTTTTATTTTAAATATTTATAATAAAATACCACCGTTCTTTGTTCTTAGTTATACAGGGTGTCCAGTAACTCTACCGATAAACTTTAAGGGGTAATTCTACAACAGTGTTGAATTCAGACATTTTTTCCGGGGGAAATTGTTTATTATTCCGGGGTAACAAAAAAGTATTACCTTCAAAAAACTTGAAGAGCAATATATCTTTGTATCAAATTGTATACTTTGAGATTATATTCATACTTATGAATTGATGCCAAATTTTTCCGGGGTGGGGGAAATTTTTGCTTCGGGGGAATGTCCCCCCAAGTCACTCCCTGAACTCAACGCTGTTCTACAACGAAAAATTAAAAACACAACTTCATATAAACATATACATATGTATGTTCTAAACGCCTAAGTTTTTAAAAGGGTTAAAAAAAAAAAATCTTTTTTATAATAACTTGTATACCAATTAGGCTATTTTTTAAAAATTTGGGAAACGTTTGATACTCATTACAAGACATTTTTGACATACAAGAAAAATAATTTTCACCAGTGTCGTCCATAGGGGGTCTCAGGTAAATATTGTGTAAAAAAATGCTATGCCACTAAACATAAAAATCTTAAAATAAAATATTCATTTGGATTCCTGTTTAATTTGATCTTTTGTTTTTGTATAAATGTATGTTTTCGCGTAAATAAACACAAATTATTTTTCTGCACCGTCATATCGCTATCTAATGCTAAGGTATTTTTAGAATAGGTTAGACATGTTAAGAGTACGGCTTATTACTTAGTTTGCTTTACCCAGGGCTGTACGCAGAAAGTGATTTTTAGGGAGCAACCAAAAAAAAAAAAAAAAAAGAATCCAGGGGTCTATCGTCACTGGCAAAAATATTTTAAAAATGTCTGTTGATGCATAGAAGTCGTCTCTCATTTTTTTTTTTTTAACATCCGGTAGTTTAAAAACTAAGACGTTTAAGAGATAGGTATGTCTATACCAAGTTTTTTCTTATTTTTTATTGTGATACGTCTTCTTAAAGTTTGCCGGTAGAGTTTCTGGACGCCCTATTTATGACTACCTGTTATTTTCTTCAGAAGTGTTATTTATACACACTGACCTGGTATAGGTGAAGAATACTAGGTCAATGGTTATACAAATTTGAAATTTTGGTGGGATATACGACTGAGTGGGGTGCAGATTCTTGATGTTTTAGTTTTTACGAGGCTCTTTCACTCTTCCGGTTTAACCGAAAAGAAAGAAAATTTCATTATTACATTTAACGAAATAAAAAACTAAGAATAAAACAGAAAAAATGTATTAAAATATCTTAATTCTGTAACGCAGTGTATTACTATTCCGACGGAAATACATACAATTTGAATTTCAAAATAGCTTTTGGCTTCTATTTATGTTAGTTAAACCCGCAGTCTCTTATATTTTAGATGTTTCGTATAGTTTATAACAAATGGGTCTTTCTTGAATAAAATGCCCGCAACATCCTTCGGAAAAACACAATTTAAATTTATAATTTTTTAAAAAATATAAACCAAATTTGAATTCATACATTTTTTTGCGTCTTTACATACGTAATACTGTTTTTCTTTCCACACTTTATTCTACCATATCAAATAATAATACAAAATCAATATATTTAAATTATGTATACAGTAGTATGAGTAAAAAAAATTGATCGTTTTTATTTTGACTTCTGACACTGAAAAATTGTTTCCTAGGCACCTCCAGAAAATGTTTGGCAACAATAAGCTCCTAATTTTAATAGGAAGATCCGCCTTATTACAGTTTTGCATATTTTTCTTAGTCCTATACAAAAAAAACGTATCTATATCTATCTCACCATTAGTTAATCATACAGCAAAACTTCAGAAAAGTTTTTTTGTATAAAATTAAACAAAAAGGTCTTTTATACTTTTTAATAAATCTAACCGTTTAAAAGATATTCAAGGACAAAAATTAAGGAATTTTAAGGAAAATACCATTTTTATTTTGCATTTCTAACTTATATGTATTATAGAGGTAGAGACCTCTTTTGTAGGGCGTTTTATTTCCGGTAGATATAGTAGAAACTCAATAGTTACTTATTTTTCAACTTTCAAAAGCAAAACGATATTTTTCTTAAAAATCTTAAATTTTTAACCTTAAATGTTTTTTAACGCTTACATTTAATATTTAAAAATTATAGGGAACCTTTATGTTAAACTAACTATCTGACAGAGTTGGGTCGTATTCGAATACTCAGTATTCTGAATAGTATTCAGAATACATTTTGCCGGTATTCGAATACATTTGTGTGTTTGTATTCGCCCGAATACTTTTTTGGTTAGTATTTGGGATTCTGTATTCGAATATTTTTGAAGAATTCGCCGAATATTTTTTTTGAGTATTCGAATACCGGCGTTCCGAGTATCCGAATACCGGAATGTGTAAGTAGTGTTCAAATACAAAAATTGTCACGAGTAGAATACGAAAAGTGAACAAAAAGTAGTGAAAAATGAGATGAGGACCTTTTTGCACTTCAAACTTCAGTTTTTTCTTTTTTAGCATTCGAATCTTTTTTTCCAGTATTCAAATACCGATTTTCAGTATTCGACCCAACTCTGCTATCTGACAATGTAAACTAAACAGGGATAAGAATTTATTTAGTTTACACTTACTAACGGACAGAGATAGGACTGCCCGAAACGTCGTGTGATTAAAAAATAAAGACAATGAAAGTCCGAAATTCTTAAACTATAATTTTTTGGATGGACTGAAAAGAATATGCAAAACTTTAATGAGGCGAATCCTTCTATTAAAATTAAAAGCTCATCGTTGCCGAGCATTCTCTGAGTTCCAGATCGTTGCTCTTGATATATCTAAAGCTTCCGACCAGGTCTGGCATGACGGACTTCTCAATAAACTTCCCGCCTACGGTCTCCCAACTAAACTCTGCTCTTGGCTTTTCAGTTATCTTTCTTATCGACGTATATCAGTCATTGTTGATGGACGCTCTTCAAGCTTTCACGAAATTAATGCTGGAGTGCCTCAGGCTTCAGTACTGGCACCAACTTTGTTTCTTCTTCACATTAACGACCTTCTTTGTTCCACAACCAATCCTATAGTTATGCTGACGATAGTACCCTTCACTCCAATTTTCAGGTTCTCAAAACAATCTCTCAACCCGACTTAAAAAGCAAACGTAGGGCGATGCAGATATCTCTTTCACAGGACCTCAATTTAATATTGGATTGGGGCGCCAAATCTCGTTCAATTTAATGCATCCAAAACATAATCATGTTCCTTGTGGCCAGGTTTTGCAGGGTAAGGACACATTCAACCTTGTGGGCATCAAATTTGAGAATAACCTTAACTGGCATTATCACATTGTATTTATAGCCACCGCAGCTTCAAAAAACTTGGATTTCTTTACCGAGCCAAAAAGTACTTTTTTCCAATTTATACACTTTGTATGTGTCACAAATTCGACCCTCTCTGGAATATTGTTCTCATGTATGGGGAATGGCGTCCCCTACAACCCTCAGCATTCTTGATGCCATTAAAAGAAAAGCTATTTGTCTTATTAATGATCCTTTACTTACTTAAAGACTTCCTTCCCTTGTCCATCGTCGAGCTGTGGGAGATCTATCGCTCTTTTATAAATACTTTTACGGCTTTAGCTCCGAAAAATTATCCAGTATAGTCCCTCCACTTGCAGCTTCCAACAGAGAACCCCTCGTGGTGCCGCACCTATGCATCCCTATACGGTCCAACTGGACAGGCTCCAAACTTCCCATTTCGTTCGTTCTTTAATCCCGAGTTTCTAGAATGTGGAACCTGCTGCCAGCGGAGGTCTTTTCTTCTTTCCCAAATCTTCAAGTTTTTAAGTCCCATGTTAACAAACTTCCTCTTACCTTCCTTAAGACACTCACGGTACGTTAGTATTTAGGCTTCCACCCCTCGTGGATTTCCAAAGATAAAAAAACTCTACGAAACGAAAAATGTATGTATTAATTATTACTTAAACTTATATGCCCTAATTTATAAAAACAGAGATTTAAAAAAAAAATTATATAACAATGGAGTAACTTTTTATAAAAAAATTACCGAGTTTTTTTCTGTTTAAGTGTCTGCTTGTAGATTAAGCTTATATTTTTTCAAGTTTTTAGTTTAGAACTATAAAACAATTATTTTAAGTGTTATACCGGCCTTTTAGACGGCGCGCGGCTATGCCGTAACGACCACGTAGAGCCATATTTTCTCCTTAAAAAAATATAAATAATGAAGATAGAGCTCCGGGTGTTAGGAATTTTTAATTGAAAATTTCCTCCTCTTTTAGGACTTTGTTTAAAACATTTTTAAATGTCATTAATTTTAAGTTATTAACAAAAACCTAAACACTTTTTTCTTTCTTATTTTGTTAATAACAATCACAATTTTTTTGTGCTAATGAGCCTATAAAAAACATTTTTCTGAACGTCATTTTAAGACGAATGAGCCATTGGCAATTTAAATTAGGGAACAGCAGTGTTGCAATTCGGTCAATCAGCTGATAAAAATGAGTATCTAGATCAAAGACGTCGAAAATATTTGCCATATTTACAGAAATATACGATTTTGGGTTTGTGCCTCGGATAGAAGCAAAAGCCCTTTTGAAAACAAGACATTAAATTTCAGACAAAATATCAGGCATTATAGTCTAAAAACCTAAGTAAAACAAAAAGTAGTGACAAAAACGTAAGTTCTTGAACTTGAATATTAACACTTGAACTGCAGGCATAACAAATCCGACTTTGTATTTTGCTTTATAGCAGAATTGTTTACGGAATCTATGATGACAACCACCAAAACACTTAGCACAAATTGTAGACTAATTCTTCTTGTATTTTTTATTGCATTTATTCAATAAATTAAAAAAAAATAAAAAACACGATAATAGCTGCCACAACAACAAGAAAAACTTGACTATGAATTGTCACGAACTCTTTTACTAATTCAAAATTTAAAAAAAGTAAGTAAAAAATTAATCGCACATACTTTTGGGAGCCCAACTTTTTGACGGTTATACTTTTTTGGTTAATTTAGGATCCCCCGGGAATATTAAACTCCCTCCCGGAAAAAAATGTGTGAATTCGACACTGTCTGGAGGTGCCTAGGACCCAATTTTTTAATGTCAGAAGTAAAACTAACAATAGTTGATTTTTCGACCCACCCTAGTATACAAGGTGTGCCAGAATATGTGCCCTTAAAGGATGCCACTAAGAAAAGTTTTTTCTTGAATAACTTTTATAGTACTTGTTAAAATCCCCTAAATTGATTCCCTAGTGAAACATTTGTGTTCTTTAGATGGTCAGGGGCGAACTAACCCTAACACAAGAGTACTAATTACTTATTTTTACATCCTGTATAATGAAGAAATAAAAATGAATTTTTGGATTTTGAACCCTAATCTACAAAAAAAGGTGCTTCAGCGGCTTTATTGTCCAATCTCATTTCACAGTGGCGACACCCTGATCACCGTATTGTCGGTTAAAAATCAGGTTTAATATGCGAGATTATATGGATATCGAAAGTCGTGATTGGAAAATACAAGCGTTTTCGACACTTTTAGCCGTCAAGTTTATTATCATTACAATTTAAAATCGATCAAGACTACGCCAATGTTTTTTTATTCTAGATAAAAGTATGTAAGATTTTTTACTTATCTTTGTCTTACACATTGTCCGCTCAACATCGGCGTTACAAGTAAACATTTAGTTGTTTTATCATTATATAATAATAGTTAAAAATTATAAGATACTACAAATGTTATTATGAGACACTTCAAGAAAAACAATTTTAGACTCTGGTCAACACAACAGGCTTTTTGACCTTGAATTTGACGGTATTTAGTAACCAAATTTAAATAAAGTTTGTGTTAATAGAAAACGCTAAGGAATATTAAATTTAGAATTATAAGATCGACATATTGGGTCAGACAGGGGCGTAGCTAGGTTTTTTCCGGGCGTTATCACTATATATCACCCTTGGACCAACTACAATATTCCTAAATAAAAATGAGTGTACCCGGTACTTATTTGAGCTATCAGTTTTTTACTCCCCAGAAAAAAATGCCTTATCTCGGGTTTCCTAAATGCTCATAATGTTTTTAATAAGTAACGTATCAACACAATTAAGTAAAGAAAATATTAGGAACTAACTGACCCGTGCCCACTTCGTTGGGCGTTAATTATATTTTTTTCAAAACTTTTTGTTCACTTAAAATAAAATATAGCCTATAGAATTCCTGAATAGTGTAGCTTTCTGATTGTGAAAAATTTTCATTATCGGTTCAGTAATTCCGAAAATTAGCCTTTACAAACAAACAATCAAAGTTTACCTCTTTATTTATAATATTAACATAAATGAATATCGAAGAAAAAATCTACTAAAAATAATAAATTTGATGCTTTTTTCTTATCTATTTTTATAAAAAACTGCATCTGCCGAGGAACACCGATGCTTACAACTAAGTTACAAACTTAAATACAAAAAACAAATAATATTAGTATAGATTGATATACATGTCATTATTTTTCTTTAAAATGTATGTTTAATCAATGATAAAATGTAGCCTATAGCACTCCTGAAAACATTACATAATCACAAATTATTTCCTTTTAACAGCACATTATACAGGACGATTAAAAATGATTTTTTTTCAAACATTTTAAACACCCTGTAGGATATACACTTCTGAACAAAAAAAACGGACAACCGAACATTTTGTTCAATTTCAATCTTAAATAACTTTTTGATTTTTTGACTGATTTTAATTATTATCTTTTGGTTAGTTCGGGTTAGTCTCACAATCTTTTAAATAAGACAATGAAATTTGTGCATCGGGAGTCAAGTTTTAATTTTACATCTCCCACAAAAAAAATTGTTTTGATGATAAAAAATAAATAAAGATATTAGTTTGTTAAGTTGGTTTTGTAGTTTTCAAATCAGTAATCAGATTTTTGTTGTTTCTGAAAATATACAAGGTACGACAAAAAGTAGAATTTAAAAAATACCCCGTATAATATATCACCAGTAAAAAGATCTTTTGAAGACCTTTAAAAACTTCTACATTTGTCATAGTTATCTTTATTACTTTTTAAAATGTGACCATTCAAATCTTAAGTTTTCCAAATATGTTCGCAATATAGAGAGGTATTACTTTTAGAATAGATAGTGATATATCAAAAAAAAAAAAGAAAATGTTTAGAAAATACAAAGCTTAAAAATCAAATACACTGGTAAAAAATTGTGACGTTAAATCATTCTACAGAGTGTTCGAAAATTTGGGCCAAATTGCAACATTTGGCTCTCCCCTGTATAACACCTAATCCTATAAAAGTTTTTGCAATCCCCACAATAAACAATATTCTTGATGGAAGAAACTACAACTGGACCAAAAGATAAATAAATTTGGTCAAAAAACAAAATTTATTACAAATGTATCAAATATGCAATGATTTTACAAATAGTTTTTCTTAAATAAATTTTAATTGGCTTATCAGAAAATAACGAAATTTAGTATGTGAAGACATCTTTTAGCGTCTTCAAAATAGTCCTCTAAAATTTTGTTGTAAAATCAAAAGGGGAGCCAATATTTAAAGGTATCAAAATCACATGGAATTTCCGATGGCTAGTTTAGCAATGCATCACCCGGTATATCGTAACTAATTTAGTTATAAATAACAGTTAATAAATAAGTAACTCAGGAAGATTTTCCCAAATTTGTCAAAATAAAAATTGTGATTTGGTCTGTTACTTTTAAAATTAACTTTCACATCGATTATTTATGGGTTAGGCAGATGGGTTAGTAAGCCAGTTGGTTGGCAACCAAAAATTCGGCTCCTTCCGTTATTGTTTCCAACCAAAATTTTAAATCAGCTAAAATGCATGAGAAAGAGAATCTACGATAATTTATTTCATGCTAGAGTAAATTCATTTCACTTTCATAGACTAACATCTTTATTAAAGAACGTAAGCAGATTGCATTGTTTTACATAGAATAATTGTTACCTACATTACTTTCGGATTCAGAGAGCAATATCCAGTTGTATTGTTTGACTATGTCTATCTTATCTCATGTTTACATAAAACTAAAGCTTTTAAAAATATTTTCCTGTTATAAAATAATATTTAAAAGGTATCTTTGTTCTGGATTCTAATTTAAAAATGATTTCTACCCAGTGACGCCAACTAGCTTCTGGTTTTGGGAGGGGCTTAAGCCCAGTTTATAGAGTATATTTGACGAAAAACACTAATTAATTTTAATGTTCAATAATTTTAAGCGCCTAATCGCCCCCCTAACTGCGCCCCCTGTTTCTACCTAGAGTCGATATATTAAAGGGGTTATAACATCGCCGCCATATTGACAGTGATGTTTTTTTACGAGATATAGTGTCTTTACCAAGTGTTACCAATTTTTCCCCTAAATTAAGAACTTTTTAGTACATAAGTTTTTACAGACACAGGGTTATTTTTAAGTTGGTACTTTCCTTTTCACCCTATATAAAATGCAAGAAAGTGAGAAAAATCTTAATATATAATTATGTCCGAAAATGCTTTCTTTCCGAGATACAGGGTCTTAAAGTGTTAAGAAAAAAATTATCATAACTTTTCTACCATTCCAGATATTTTTACAAAAGTTGGTACACTTCTTTGATCATTACATTATAATTTTTGCTGTAAAGAGTCAAAAAAATACCAGTGGCGTTCGAACAAGATTAGTATTGATTTTTTTGGAAAAAAGTATACCACTGCTTTTTCTTTGAATTAAAATAAATTTTAAAATACTCATTTATTTTACACAGTGTTAAAAGGAAACTACCAACTTAAAAATAGCCCTGTATAAAGGGGCAGCGACATTTCGCCATATTAGTGGTGGTTGTTTTGGCGTCACAACGAACACTTTTCGGCCATGTTATTAGATGAGATAAGTGTCAACATTAGTGCCAGAGAAATACAGTTTTTAATATTATTAGAATAACCTTTTACACAATACTTTTTAATTATTATTATTAGATTGCAACTTTTTAACAAATACCAAAATATCTGTGCAGTGGCGTACCTAGAGGTATCGGGGCGGAAAGAAAAGAGTTGGGGTCCCTATCTTTTATTTTTTGAAAGTTATTTTCGACAAGCAAAAAGAAAGTTTTCATCTTTGAAACCCCCTTACAACATATTATGGTATACTTTGATAAGCAAAAAAGGTCCTTATCCTCCAAATAGCCCCCCTTCAACAAAAAGCTCTCACAACAACGCTCCTAAAACCCTATCTCGTATGAGGACCCCGATTTAAGGGCTCCTTCTAACTGGGCGGACCGCCCCTTCTCGGTACGCTAGTGTACACGTGCAGAAAAATACCTAAAAACATAAAAACAACCAAGGGCCCGATTAATTCTTCCGGTGTAAACTAGGCTAATAATATATAGGCCTCACTACACAACCTATTTTTTTATTCCTACAAATGTTTTAATTTATAATCATCGGCATAAGTAATCTTGACGCAAATTAAAATAATAAAAAAACAATGTATAATAATAATTTGTAAATATGGTAATAGACATATTAATTTAAGCTTAGAGACAAACAAAACAATGATTTAAAACAGGGATCAATTATGAAATTAAAAAATATTCATTGAGGAGATTTGAACAAGATGTGGAAATTTACTGACTTTGGAACACAGAACCGTACAAGAAACCGTAATAGAAATTAACCGTTGGTTAAAAATTTTATCAGCCATTCTTTATTTGAAAGACATTTTTTTTAAAAACTGATGAAAAACTTTAAAAGTCTGTAACATCTCTTGATAGATACTTTTATAAAATATTTTTTATTGATTTCTTTTATTTTTGTTTAAAAAATAAGAAATGGGATCCACACTAAATATACAAAATTTGGTACTCCAGTGTAAAGCCATATTTTAAACTGGTGCCTCGTCAGTTTTGACATAAGGAATACCCAGTTCAAATTGAGATTTTAAATATCAGTGCTCCGTTTAAATAAAACTGAACATTTAGTGTAGGATTTTTCTATTTACAATCTTGTATGTCTTTTAAATGTATTTAATAATAAGTAGTATTGTTTATTTTATCTAGAACTTTGATTTATGTCAGATCTGTTAAGCCACCAGTTTAAAATTAGCAAGGTGTAAACAGTAATACCTACATATTATACGCACATTGCATCTATTATTTTTAATATTTTTTTCTGCTATTAATACTTAAAGAGCAAAAATGGACTTGCATACCATTGTATAGCAAAATGCAGCGGAAATCCAAAAATAAGATAAAAAAATAGGTATCTCATTTAAATTTAAATTTAAAAACTGAAGATCTGCCAACATCGCCGATATCAACACTGAATTCAGAGTATGGTTTTACCCTGAAGTACAAAATTTCCAGTTCGGTTTAATATTATCTGAGATATTTGAGCGTTTCCAGACTTTTGGACACACAGTATATCAAATGCTATTGGCCTAAAGAGGAACACTTTGATAAAGAAAATTCTTATTTTGGAATTTGTGAAAAAATATTTTTTAGTTATCTTCACCCCCAGAAAAAAAATTAGGATCAATAGCGAATCCTGTATCTGTATTTTGTTTCGTGAATTAAATCAAATTTTTTCGTCAAATAATAAATTTCCCAAAAATATCTTTTTCTAACATATAAATTTGGGATTCGTGGGTAAAATTTAATCAAATTCACAAAAGAAATAGAAATACAGGAATTATTTTTGAACGGGGAAATCAAAAATCCATTTTTTCTGCAAATTCCAAAATATTTCTCTCGAGGCCAAAAGCATCTGGTATTTATTTGGTACCTCACTTTTCAAAACAGAAAACAAATTACCGGCACGGCATGGTGTTAAATGAATGGAAACTATGAATAATATAAGAAAAATTTATTTGGAGATTACATAATCACCCGAAAGGCAAATACCGCCAAATGTCTAAAATAAAAATATTTATGTACAAGACTGTTTACATATTATTATCATTTTTTTATTTGGTGGACGTTTGGAAACACTGATTGCTCATGCAGAAACTAATTCAGAGGTTTTTTTAATTTTTTATTTTTTTATTATTTATTTATTTTTTTATCTTCATTTCTATATCTAACTAAAAAAATATGAGTACTTACGTTTCTGACCTAGGACAAGTTATTTGGCACGTCTACTACAGTAACGTTGGAAAAAAGCTGATAATTTTTTTTTTCTATTTACTTAAGATAAGATTAGACAATAGAAATGATTTTTGGGGTTTACACTGCGCAACTTGTTCTATGACAAGCCGTAAAACTTAAGTAGATGTGCGTGTCAAAACAATTATTGTAATTGTTATTTTAATTCGATCGGTCGGTAGTATAAACTAAAAATCCCTTTTAAGTACGGCCAAATTTGTGTAATTTTACTGGTAAGTAAATTAATAAAATATTTTTCGAATTACTCGTTGCCATGACATCTTTATAAATTTTGTGCCCAACGAGCTGGAGACCATTTGCTTTTTTATATGAATTTTAAGGTTTCTGCTTCAAAAAATCGCAGCTGCTTCTTAAGAGAGTAACATCAAGTGTTACTTTCATGCATCCCTTCAGAGTCTAACTAGATAGGCCTCAAACGTTTGCTATCTTTGTAGCTTTGTTTAACTGCTTTTTTCACACTTTGAACTGGCATTTTATTTTAATCACTACTTTTTTCATCTTTTCAATTTATTTCATTATGAATTAATGCAATGTAACCGTAAAAGCGATATCAATTGAGCCGTTGAAAGCCAGAGTGGTCTAAGTCAAAATTTAACAGATCTTTGCTTTTACTGTTTTTAAATTTCTGATAATGATTTCCGTATATTTACCAAAGGCAGAAGATGCACTCTGGTTAGAACTTTCTACATTTGATGAATGTACAATAATCATTATTAGGATTTTAAGGATACTAAGTAAAAACTAAAATTCGTTAAATTTTGACTTATACCACTTCTGGCTTTTAACGGCTCAATTAAACCAAATGATCAAAGCCCCATTTTTGTCAACAATTCAAAAGTCGTTTTTAAACCGTATTTAAAAATGACGTTATTAGAAATGTGGTCAAAAAAATCGATGTTATTAAACCTATGTATCAGCTGATAATTTTTAACCTCACTTTTCCTGTTGCTTGACTGCAGCTCGCGAGTTGCTTAGTTTTTCAGTTATTAAAATTATTTATTTTTTCTTCATTTATTCTATGTATAATCTTTTTCGTATTTGTAACAACTATAACAGCCGCCAAATTGCTTGTTATCTGCCCTTTTTTAAGCGGTCTCACTTGTTTGCAGCGTTCTCCGACCTGTTCTTAAATACGGTTGAACAGGCGACGTTGACGACGTCATCATTTACCGAAAAAATGTAATGATTTTGAACCATTGACAATCGTTGACAATAAAAATATGGCTCAAGTTACTCTAAGTTCCGCTATTACTTCTTTTAGTTCGTGCGAGTTCAAAGAGCTTTGAAAAAGCTTCACGTGTAAGGCCTCCGTCACGATACTAAGCGTAAGCGGCCAGCGTAAGCGGAAAATGTAAGAGGGCTGTCTTTGATCTTTTTTGATCTTTTGATGCAAGAATAAATAACTTGTTTATTTAAATCCAGTTGGCTGCAATATTCCTGAGCGAAAAAGCCCTGTCGCTGGCCGCTCAAAGCGAACAAATATTATCCGCAGAGCGTTTCTAATGTAAAAACTTTTATCTCTGTGTATATAAATGTAAATAAAGTAGCCAAGAACCTGAAAAAGGATAATATTAATATGGAAGATATTAGTGATAGCGAAATTGATTTAGAGTAAGATATGGAGTGTTTTATTTTGTTCTTAAATGTAAGTTATACTGTTAAAACTGCAAATTATTGTTTGTTTATTAAATCCCCAACCAACTTAATACATTAGTACATCCTTTTCATTAGGAGGTATAGTGCGGCCCTGCACAGTAAATTTGAAAAGTTTTATGGTTTTATTGCATCCCAAGCCTAAGTCACTTTCTTAAATCGTGAAAAGAACTATACCTACTACACTAAGTGATTTTAAAGAAGTGTCTATTGACATGTTATGCTAAGCCTTAGAAGACCAACAAGATTTGTTTTCGTGTAAAATTGTAAAACGCAGTCTGAATCGCTAGCTACTGAAAATTAAACCTGTAAAGTCATAAATAAAAGCTCAGTGTATCACGTCTTTCAATTTAGTGTTTGTTTTCGTTCCCTACGCATATGTCAAGTTTATTTTTATGGATTCCTCAGAATCCATTAATAAAATGTTGCTGCATTTTAAAAATAAAAACAAGAAAGCTGCATCGAGCATGATAATACAAGCGATAAAAGTATCAATATGGAGATAAAAATTGATACTGTGCACCAAGTTTAAGTGCTTTGAAAACAAATACGGATAATTTTATTACGATATTCTTAAAAATATAAACATATAGATGTAACATTGTATACTCTAAAGTGGGCTAAAAAGAATCTCCTAATTTTTTTTTAAATATAAAAAAATGTTCTGGGTAACAAAAAAATAATAATATTAATATTATGAGGTCTATCTTCAAAACTAACAGTTTTTTGACAACAATCATTAGTTTTAGACGGTATTTACCAATCGGTTATGTTGACGTTTAAACAATGTATTATATGTCAAAGTTGTCACCAATTATTACCGCGGTTATAATTGGTTGAACGCCTAAAACTGCTGAATGTTCTATGCAAAACTAGCTATAAATATTTAAATAAAACCAATACATTTTTTTGAAAGGAAATTTGATGCGTTAGCAAAAGATGTCCTGAGATTTTTAATAAATTATCTTCTTCAAAAGTTATTTGACGTTGAAGTTAAATCAAAAAGTAATTTCAACGTCGAATAACGTTTGAAGAAGTGAATTACTAAGAAATGTTATGAGGTCCTTTTTGTAGCGCATCCAGTTTTTTTTTAATATGTATTTAATTTATTTAAATATTTTTCATATCAACAATTTGCTAGTTTTGTATATAAAAAAATATTGTTGTTAAAAACTGTTAGTCGCGAAGATAGACCTATTAAAATTTTTAAGGTTTCAAACCATCACGATATTTTTTGTTACATTCAACAATATTTTTGATACACAAAAAAAAGGAGATTTTATTAGACAATTTAATATACAGGGTGTTTTCTAACAACGGTATGAAACTTCAAGGTGTGATTCCTTACGTTAATTTATGAAAAAGTTCCTATAAACATATGTCCGGAGTTGCTTCCTTACTAAGATACAGGGCGTTAAAATTTAAGAAAAAAATCAGTTTTTTCCAAATATTTTAATATGCTTGGGCCGATTTGGATTAAATTTGGTACATTTAATTAAAGTAATGAGGCGCTTATTTAGAATTAACTAGATTGTTATTATTGGGTCCAGTGGCGACTTAGTGGGCACCGCAATTTATATTATTGAGAAAAAAGTACGCCTATGACTTTTTTACCGTTTTTATATTTTTTTATATTTAAGCAATTAATAAATACAACTTTTTAGTTTTCTGTATTTTTTTGTATCTCGCTTTGTTTTCGAGAAAAAAATTGAAGCCACTTTAAGTGATACCAAAAGTATTTATAAACAGCATAAAATAAAATCCAAAATTAAAAATAAACAATGTTAACCTTAATAGATAAGGAAAATGACGATTTCCGATAAAATACACGACTGCTCATTTATTTTAAACAAATAATTGTTTATTTTTATGTTTGTTTTTACCATGTCTTCTATGGCCACTTTTTAGAAGACATTAAAAGTGGCTTTAATCTTTTTTCTCGAAAACGAAGCTAGATACAAAAAAATACAAGAAACTAAAAGTTGTATTGTGGCGTATTTTTTTCTCAATAATATAAGTTTGGGGTGCCCACTGAGACGCCACTGGACCCAATAATATCAATCTGGTTGGACTTAATATACGCCTTATTACTTTAAATAAATTTACCAAATTTTATCCAAACATGACTAGGCATACTAAAAATAATTGAAAAAACTGATTTTTCCTTAAATTTTAACGCCCTGTATCACAGTAAGGAAGCAACTCCGGACATATGTGTATAGGAACTTTTTTTATAAAATAACATAAGGAATCACACCTTGAAGTTTTGTACCGCTGTTAGAAAACACCCTGTATATGTGTACATTGTATACGCATCTATGTAAGCCTGCTACAATAGTAATGTGTATTAAGATACATACATACATATGTATATGTATTTACATCAGCTGAAATCGAAATCAGAATATTTAGAACGGACAAACGAAAAAATGTAATTGTACTTAATAACAAATTTAAAGAAAAGTAGGGCAAAAAATAATTGGTCATATTGCTGCGCGGGCAACATTAAGCGTGCTGCAGCGTTGCCGGATTTAAATTTCACTTTTATGCCTTTCAAAATGACCAAAGGCATTTTAATATATGTGAGTGTAAAATAAAATGTTTTGCACTAAATTAAAGATTTATTTTTTGATTGGTACCTGGGAGCACTGTGTTTCTTTTCCAAAAACCACTGTGCTTTTTAAAAAGCACTGCGCACCTTTTTAAAAGAACTCTGCTTTTTTCTAAAGCCCTGCTTTTGTGATAAATGCACCGTGCTTCGTTTCAAAAGTACTCTTTCTCTTTTAAAATCACTGTGCTTTTTTAAAAGCCCTGTACCTTTTAAAAGAACTTTGTTTCTTTTTAAAACACAGTGTTTTTGCGAAAGCACTGTACTTCTTTTTGAAAGCATTGTGCTGTGGGAGCATCGTGCTTCTTTTTTGACGCACAGTGCTTTTGTGGAAGCACTTTTTAAAGCCACATGCCTTTTTTTAAGCACGGCACTCTTTTTGAAAGCAATGTCTTTTTGTGGAAGCACTGTGTCTCTTTATAAAATTTTTTATTAAAAGTAATGTGCTTTTTTTGGAAAGACTGTGCGTCTTTTTAAAAAGCACTGTGCATATTTTGGGAACAAACTTCTCCTTTTTGAAATTACCTGTCGTTTTTTAAAAGCACTCTGTTTTATTTAGATGCACTAGGATTTTTTCTGAAGCACTGTGTTTTTTTAAATATTTTTTTAATTTTTAAGCACTGTTCTTTTTTAAAAGCATTATGCTTTTTTATTAAAAGAACTATGTTTCCCTTAAGAGGCATCAGCACTTGTTGGAAGCATTGTGCTTCTTTCTAAAAGTTCAGTTTATCTTTTATAAAAGCACTTATGCTTCCAGTATCTTTTTTGTACAATTTGTACATGATGCTCATTATGTATGTATATTTGTCTAAAATATTTTTAACAGTTTGTCATCACAGTTTTTTAATTTCGTTTCGGGTTAAATAATAAATGTGACAACATTGAAGACTCATCATGCCTGCTACCGCTTCACGATCGTTGTTCTTAAGAACGCTAGACATGAAGGCGAAAGTGGAAAAACGAAATGAAATACAAATAACTCTTACATGAAGAGATTTTACTTTTAAATAATCTCGTAACTATTTTTCCCTTATGTTTAATAGATTTATTTTGAGTAAAGTATAAGTGTTTTTTTGTTCAAAATAATGATGTAAGGCTCACCTAAGCTTTGCCGGTTCATCAGTCTGTGTAAACATCATAATATTTACAAGGGAAATGAACAGAAATATCGCTCCTGTCAAAGAGACGTTGTAAAGGTCGCGCTGCACTTTAGCCGGTGACGGCGGTCGAAAAGAAAAAGCTGTGTGACAGCCTTGAAGGTGACAGTGTCCAAGATGAAAACAAAACGCTGCAATGACGACACAGCACAGACAGCCACCGAAAAGTATCGGCAACGCGAGCCGGGAGCGAACGATCGCGAATTGAAAGCGACTAAAAGCCACAACTAAAAGCGGCGTTCAGACTGGGCCCCGGCAGTGCTGACCGACCTGATCAGGCCCGGCCCCAGGCGAAGATGGGGCTTCGTACCCCACCATACCCCCAGATTTAAACAAATGTTTAAGCTTTAATTACAATAACTACCGTAGAATATTAATTTCTTAGAAGAGACTACGGTAATTTTGAACTTTAAGAATATAGAGGGAGTTATAAAATATTGAGCAGTTTAAAAGCAGGTTCTACCCAGAGTCGGTCTATATTCCAAGCACAAGTTTATTCTTGTGTTCCAAGTATATATAAATAAACCTTTGGTTCTACCTACTACCACAAGAATAAATATATATTTATTCTTGTGCTACTACTAAAAACATGAAAAAAGTTCATATAAACATGGGCAAGCAGGTACCTAAACGAATATTTCGGATAAAAAAATGTACGCCACTGACCTTGGAAACAATGCATTTTGGTCAAATGTTTATATAAACTTTTCTTCATAATTTCTGATGTAGAACCTGAAATTAAATTTTCTTAACAACATTCTGTAACACTCTGTACAGGGTGTTCGTAAACTGTTGTGCCAAAGTGCTATGGTAGTGGTAGAATTTTCTTATTAAAAAAGGGAAGAAAAAATTATACCGACTGCCCACAAAATTACTAGCAAGCCTTTCATTTTCTTATAAAGTGTTACACGATTTTAAAATTTTGGTCAGATATATGGTTGGATAGGATGTAGACTTCTGCAGATTCAGATTTTCCGTGGCACATCCGGTTTAACCGGAAGTGCTCTTAACTTTGCTATTTTAAATGAAGCACCCTATATATTTTTCTAAAAATAAATTCTACAGGCTTTTCCAAGAAAATTTTTAAGAAAATGGCTGCCGAAAATGTCATAGTTATCGGCCATTTTTATCGACTTGTTAAAAACAATTGATAATAGAAAAAAGCTTATGTTATTTTTTTACACAAATTTCCGAATTCGAACACCTGAAAATACAATTTCCGATTTTACTGGAAATGCCACAGAAATTGACTTTCAGCAGCAAAGAACTTTAATAATTCAAACAGAAACCACTACCCTAAGCCTTAAATTTCTCAATCTTTTTGTTTATTATATCCTATTTCTAAACCTAATAGTTTTTAAGATAATAATAGTAAACCGCGAGGCTGCCTTGAAAATAGCGAAGAAAACATGTTTTGAAAGTTTCACTATTTTACTTAAAAACTATTAGGTTTAGAGATAGGATATAATTTACAAAAAATATTAAGAAATAAGTGTTACGTTTAAACTTTAAGGGGTAATGTAGTGGTTTCAATTTGAATTACCTATTAAAGTTTTTACTGGCGAAAGTCAACTTCTGTGGCACTTTCAGTAAAACGGGAAATTGTACTTTTACGGTGATCGAATATAAGGTTTATTAAATATGTGTAAAATATCGCATTAGCCCTTTTCTACTATCATTGGTTTTTAACAATTGAGTAAAAATGGTGGTTAAATGACATTTTCGAACATCATATTCTCCAAAAATTAATTAGGATAGGTATAACATGTGGTGTATGTATTTTCTTGGAATTGCCTGTAAAATTGATTTTTAAAAAAATATATAGGGTGTTTTATTTAAAATATCAAAGTTGAGAGCACTTTGGTTAAGCCGGATGCACCACATAAAATCCAAAACATCAGAAATCTGCATTTTATCCAACTATACATGCGATCAAAATTTCAAAATTCGTGTAACACTTCTCAAGAAAATAACAGGCTTGCTAGTAATCTTGTGGGCATCCGGTATAAACGTAAGTCCGAAATTTTTCCTTCTCAAGATACTAAATATAGGGTGTTAAACTTTTCAAAAAACTTTAAAATTTCCAAAAAAACTTCTCTTAGTAAAATTTGTTAGACTATATGCATAAACGTGATTTAATTAAGTATTTGTTATTGTTGTGACATAATTGCTATAAAAAAAATTATAACACTTAATTGTTAAAAGAAAAAATGCCCTTAATGTTTCATTTTTAGTCCAGGAATATAAAATTTAGCCGATTCTATTTTTTCTGGAGAACCAAGCAAGGTACGTAAAGATATTAGGAACTAAGTTTTATTTTTATTTGCGCGTAAAAATCACTGGCGTACATTATTTTTGTCCGAAATACTTGTTCATGTGTCACTCGAGGCGCCACTGGACTAAATAAATTTAATTAAGTTAGAGCTAAATAAGCTTCTTAGTATTATTATTAACACTGACAATTTGTATTAAAATCGGATAAGGAATATTAAAGGTACTTATAAAAAACATTTTCTTAAAAAAGTATAACACTCTAAAGTTTGAAAAAATACATTTCCGGACCTATGTTGTATAAACTTTTTTCGTTGAACTAGCTTAGAAAAGCCCTAAAACACACTGTATGTGTTTGTTTAAAAGAACCCTGTACATATTCTTTTTTAACTTTACCACCCAGAATCTCAAAAGTTAAGACGCCTAGGAAACAGCTTTATTTCAACTTCTCTTTTAAAATTACTCTAAATAACTCAAAATCTTTTTCTGAAACCTGTATATAGAGAGTACAGATTAGAAGACAACAGAAAAAAGGTAAGTGAGAGAAAAAATTAACATCACATACTTGCCAGCAAAAAGTCCAGACTAAAGCTGTTTGTACAGTTTGAAAGATTTTTTGCATGACATTTTCTTGCTGCAATTTTTATTGCATGCTTAAAAAACTGTTTTTAAGCTATTTTTACAGTTTAAAAGTTTTCATGCATAGAATTTTTTTCTTGCTGCAATTTTTTGATCTGCGCACGCGCATTTCTCTCTTTTTAAAAATTGCTGGAAAGTGCGCGTGTGCAGATCAAAAAACTGCAGCAAAAAAACCTTCATGCAGAAATATTTTTAAAGCTGTTTTTACAGTTTGCTTCTTTGCAGCAATTTTTTAAATAATAAAAATGAGCGTGGGCAGATCGAAAAATTGCAGCAAGAGAAAATTGCATGCGAGAAGACTTTCAAACTGTAAAAACAGCTTTAACTGTAAAAACCGCTTTACAGTTATTATATTTTTCTTGCTGCAATTTTTCTTTTATGCAAGAAGAATATGAAACGCGATATTTATCTTGCAACAACCCTGCAAGTTTGGTAAGTATTTTTAGTGATTTTTAATATACCATCCTGAAAAAAAAATTCACTGGAAAAAACTTATCCTAGAAGAGCGTCGAGTATTGGTAAACGAATATTTGTAAATAACAAATAAAAAATTCACTTGTATGTTAATTTTTTCCTAAAATTAGAGAAAATCATTAAATAGATTGTTTTTTATTTTGGTAAGTTGGTACACCTTATTAACAAAATCACTTGCAACAAGAAATTGCAAACTGTAAAAAATGCAGCAGCAACAGCTTTTTAGTTTTAAATTTCTTGCTGCAAGTGGTTTTGACAATAAGGAGTACTAACTTACCAAAATTAAACAACACCTTATTTAGTGATTTTTTAAAATTTCCAAGAACAAAATAGGAACACAAATTAATTTTTATTTATAAACATTTTTTAACCAACACTCGACGCTCTTCTAGGTTGAAGTTTTTGTCTAGTGACATTTTTTTTTTTTTGAGGATAGTACATTAAAAATCACTAAAATAATTACCAAACTGCAGGCTTGTTACAAGAAAAATATCGCGTTTTATATTCTTCTAGCTGTTTTTACAGTTTGAAAGTTTGATTTCTTGCATCCAATTTTTTCTTACTGCAATGTATAGATCTGCGCACGCGCATTTTTCGCATTTTAAAAGTTGCTGCAAAGTACGCGTGTGCAGATCGAAAAATTGCAGCAAGAAAACTTTCATGCAAGATATCTTCCAAACTGTAAAGCTGTTTTCACAGTTTGAAAGTTTTTGCATGCAGTTTTTTCTTACTGCAATTTTTAAATCTGCGCACGCACATTTTTCGCTTTTTAAAAATTACTGCAAAGTGCGCGAGTGCAGATCGAAAAATTTCAGCAAGAAATCTTTTAAAATGTAAAAACAGCTTTTGGAATTTTTTAAGCTTAATGAGGTGTCTCAAAAGTGCAAGCTTATATATTATTCTCAAATTTATTCAAGGTATTTAAAAGTTGAGAAGATCCTTAGGTGATAATTAAATTTCAAGAAGCGTTCGGTTAACAAAAGTTCGACGAGAATCTTTCGTGTATACTTTGGCCCAGCGAGCTGAATACCAAATTTTTGCACGTTGCAGGCGAAGACAAGAGAAAGTCTCTAGACGATTTCAAGGCAAAGATCGCTTCGAACGGACTCGATTTTTGGTCAATTATATCAATCTATTATACTGCTGACCGAAGAATTTGTTTTTCTTGCTTGGATATAAATAAACTGGTCAAAATTTGATCTATACCCGGCAGCTTTCACTATGTATAAATTTCAAGCTAAGGAACGAAATTTTATAATAAAATTAGTGTCAAGTTCATTAAAACAAAGTTAAAGCTGCTTGTGACTGTTCTGAGACAGAGGTCTTTTTTATATCAAACGCTTATGTTATTGGAAGTTGCGGCTTTTGGGTGTCGCAAGATTTGTTGGTTTTTGGTTGCATATTTTTGGAAGAATGTTATATAATAAAACAGATTAAAAGAAAGAACACCACTTATTTTTTATGTTTGGACAATCCACAAAGGCTGAAAACCTCAATACTAACATTTCGTGGGTTTCTTAATCGAGCTAAGACGGAGTTTGTTATCACGGGCTTTTAATACTTAAATATTTGGAGGGGAGGAGAGACCACCGCAGGCGGCAGGTTCCATATTCTAGAAACTCAAGGGATAAATAAACGAACAAAGTGGAAAGTTCGGGGCTTTTTCAGTTGGACCGTATAGGGATGCATACTTGCGGCACCACGAGTTTTCAAGTCGGGGGATCAAACTGAACAATTTTTCGGAACAGAAGCCGTGAAAGTACGTAGAAAAGCGATAAATCTCCTACAGCTCGACGATGTGCCTGAGAAGAAAGCCTTTCTGTAAGCTAAGGATCAATAATAGGGCGCTCTTTGAATGAAATCAAGAATACTAAGGGTTGTGGGGCACGCCATTCCCAAGATATGTATAAGAACAATATTTCAGGAAGGGTGGGATTTGGGATACATACAAAGTGACTAAAATACTTTTGACTCGGAAAAGAAACCCAAGCTTTTAGTATATGTGATGGTTTTACTGGATTGGTATGTCAGTATGCCGATGATACAACAGTAATTCTGGAAAATCCTGCCATGGCTGGTCTGTCTGCTGAATGTTCGCAGGCTGCGGAACGGATGCAGTCCTGGTGTAGGGAAAACCATTTTAAAACTAAATAAAGAAAAGACTGGCTTAATCCAGTTTAGTAAAACAACACAAAAAGGGTCTGTTCTTACACGACTAAATAATAAATCAATACCATTACTGGACAACATTAAATTTTTGGGAGTCTATACTCGATCCAGTACTGAATTGGGTAAAGCATATTAATGTGTTGACATAAGAATTAAATAGTTACTGTGTCTGTCTTCTCCGCAGAATACGTGATGTGTTGACTGTTGAGACTATTAGAATTTTCTATTTTGCCTGTCTCCAGTCAATTATGAAGTATGCCATATTGTTCTGAGGTGTTCTGGCAATGCTTCTAATGTTTTTATAGCCCAGAAGCGAATTATGAGTAGGGATGTCAAATTTTAAAAGAACTGCCATTAAATTATTTCTATCCGATCAATTTAAGAATCTTACTCATTTTTGATATTTTGATACAAAGACACCTAATTTGTTATTGGTATATTAAAGTAAATTGAGGATATTTAAAATTCAAAACTAATTTATCCTTTTTTTTTTGGCGTAGAATAGATTTTATTATTATTATTACTTTTTAATTTGTGAATAAGAGATTCTCTTTCTTTAGGTTTCCCTAAACTCCATGGACCCGGTGACTTGGGAGTTCTTGTATTTTTAAGGCATATTTTTAAATTATTAATACATTTTTATTTATGAAAAAACTGTTGCAAACTTGCACATTTCTACGTTAAGTGGTCTCGACAAAATATTGTTTTTTAATTTCCGTCTGTCTAATCCACATATCTGTTGGCGCCATAACTCTCAAATGGATCGAAATATTAACATTTTCTAAATTTCGTGTAAATATAGAACCATTTTTAACATTAGTCATATATTGGCCGGTAAAAACTCAGATTTAGATTCCGAAGAGAGAGCAATTTTGGGCTTATCAATTGTTAAGCTTAATGAGGGTCGCAGAAGGTAACAATAATATGAGAAGGCAATTGGTTTAACAGGTAGATACGGAATACGTGCTGTTGTGCAGACATCAATTTTTTTATCTTTTATAGGATATATCGTTTTAAGTCGAGCAATGTGTTTTAAAAGACGTTAATGTGTTATTTTTTGTTTCAAATAAAGTTGGTCTTATATTATACTTGATATACAGAGTGTTACATGAAATGTTGTTAGGAAAATTTTAAAATATGAAGAATAAAATCAGTATAAACATGGGTCTGCAAATCCCTAGCTTTCAAGACACCGGGTGTTAAAGTTGTAAAAAATGTATTTTCTTTAAACATTATTTACCGATTTTGTTTTATTTTGGCAAAGTGTTATTTATGGCATAAACGAGGTAATTTATCACTAACCTAATTCCATTTAAGTTCAGCGGCGTCTCAAGCTGAAGGAATAATATCTGACGGTACGCCACTGTGACTCTTTAAATGTGTGTAAAAATGTTTGGGTTTTCTACTGATTAAGCAAAAAACAGCTTTTATGTCCCCTAATTTTTTCGTATCTTGTTTAGTCTAAGAGAAAAATAAATAAAAACCAATTGCATATTTTTAGATTATAAAGAAAGCACTGCGGAAAATTTTACTTTAAAAATTAGGTTTTATATAATTATTGTATTAGCAACTATGTAACAACAACAATACATACTTATTTAAATAGAGAAATGTATCCAGTATAACAATTTTTACCAAAATAGGTATTTTCTATTTTTTTAGTGATTTGAAGTTTTAAGACCCGGTAACATGAGAAAAAATTGCGGACCCATGTTTATACCGGTTCAGCTAAATAATATAACACATTGGCAATGTAAGGAAATAAGACAATCTAACTGGATACCGGCATGTAAACATGTATGACTAATAATGCTTGATATGTTATTACATTACTCGCCGATATACCAAAATCTATTGCCCATGCAGTATAAACTATTTTTTATATTTTTGATTAAAAATCTGCTCTTAAATTTTCTTAGCAACATTCTGTACTTCCTGTAAACAGGGTTTTTTCTAACAACTGTACGAAACTTAAGGGGGCTTTCTTATGTCTTTTTATGTCGGGACTTGCTTTCATTCTGAGATAAAGGGCGTCAAAATAATCAAAAAAGTCGGTATCTTTTGATTATCTTAGGAACCCTTTCACCGATGTAAAGAAAATTTGCGACACCTATTTAATTTAATAAGGCGCTTGTAAAGCTTTTCCTATATTAGTATTATTGGGTTCAGGGGCGTCTCAGTGGGCACTATAACCAATATTATTGTGAAAAAATACGCCACTGACTTTTTATGAGGTTTTAATTTTTTTTTTATTAAGAGGTTAACAATTTAACTTTTAAGTCCATTGTATTTTCTCCGTATCTGCCTTCGTTTTCAAGAAAAAAATATTAAAACTACTTTAATTTCTTCCAAAAAGTAGGTATCCATAGACATGATTTATTTAATTTTGGATATTGTTTAATACTATTTAGACGTTTTAGAATGACTGATTGGAATCTTTGTTTTTTTTTATCGTAAATGAAGGCATATACAAAGAAAATACAAGGGACTAAAAGTAAAATTGTTTATTTTTGCTTAATCAGAAAAAAATAAAAAAATTTCTTTATAACATTGGCTGTGGTGCCCACTGAGATTGTTGAAAACTTTAACGCCCTGTACCTCAGAATGGAAGCAAGTCCGGATATATAGTTTATGGGAACTTTTTTATAAAAAGCATAAGATAGCACCCTTTAAGTTTCGTACCGTAGTTAGGAAACACCCCGTATTTTAATAAAAAAAAATATAAATATTAAAGTTATTTGCGCACTGTGTTAACTTCTGACCTAGGACAATGTGTTTTCGAAGAAACAGCTTTTTGGCTAGTGTTAAAAAAGAAAATGTTTTAGTGCATGATGCCAAAAACATCTGTCAGTCAAATTTTAATTTTAATATATTTTTTTATTATTTAGACTTATTATTTTTAATAAACACTTATATGTATAGTCTAAAAATAAAATAAACCAAATTATAACTTCTAGTCGTTAAGATTATTATTTATTATAATATAAAACGTAGTTAAAGGTTGTTATGGTTCCTAATAATTTTGACCTTTACTTCGGTTTTTCGGTACCAACACCAACTTAGACAATGTGAAAATGAAATATTGTTTTTATACACGAAACAGTTAGTAGTTTAATTCCAAAATTAACATTGCCAAAGATTGGAAAACAAAATGTTATGTTGCAAAACAACATTTATTTTTAAGGAGCTTTTAAAATAATTTCATAATATAAATCACTACTTACAGAAAAATCTTTTACATGATTTAGAATTCAGCTTGCTTTACCACTTAATATAATAACTTTAAAGTTACTTAAAATTTTTAATCACTTTCGAAAAACTTCAAATATTTCTCAAACACGTATTTCTCAAAGAAAAATCCGATTTACCGGCAAAAGTACTGACGTAACGTGCTCACGAATCCACTCTCATTCAGGATATTCGAGCGACTATAATTTCTGAGACAGTGAGCATGATTTCCTGCCTAACTTGCTTGAAATTCTACAGGGTGGTTTAGAAATAAGTTCAGGATAAATAAATTTAGTTTTTATTTTTTTAAATTTTAGTAAAATATTAGATAATTATTTACAAACCGGATGCATGGCCGATTTTATTGAAATTTGGTATAGGGGAGCTCCGGGAAGCCCCGCCCAGCGGGTAACGCTATCCACCGTCATAATTTTTAATCACAACCTTTAATCGATTCGATATCTATTATCCAATAAAAACAATAAAGCTAAAATGCTGACTTAACTGATTTGAGCTACGCGAAACCATTTTTAATTCCTCAAGTGAAAAGTCAAACGTTACCAAGATACATAAATATTAATTTGCATCATTAATATATTAAAATGTAGGTGATTGATTGTATTTTATTATGCATTATATATATATATATATATATATATGTATATATATATATATATATATATATATATATATATATATATATATATATATATATATATATATATATATATATATATATCTATTTCAGTTTTAAACAAGAAAATGAATTATCGGGTAAGACCCCCAGAGAAAATTGCTCTGGCTAAGGTGGCACCAAGTGTCACCAAACCATATATTTAAAATTTTGTTAGGAATAACAACAATGTAATTTAAAAATACTAAATTAAAAACTAAATTCTTCCTTTGCTTGCAATTCTTGAGTTTCCGCTAAATTGCAAAGTGAAACTTGGCAATTTTATGAAAAAAAAATGGTTAAAATAAATATAAAAATTTGTAAATATTAGGTGCTAATTTATCTTTATATCAAGAATTGTTTGCAAAAAGAAGGGGGAATATACTGAAAATAGGGTAAATTATTTGCTTTTTATGTTTAATGATGGATATCTCGAAAACGAAACGTGTCCGACAAAAAATTCTGTCAGATTCGTGATCAGCGGCCGCGACGCGACCCAAAAAAGCCCCGTATATTAAATTTCAATAAAATCGGCGATGGGTCCGGTTTCTATATAATTATCTAATAATAAAAGAAAAAACTAAATAATATATTGAAATAAGTTATTCTTAGTGTCTTCTAAAGCTAATTTGTGCTGCAGTTTTTTTTAACTTTGGACATTTTACAAAGACTAGGGATAAAAGAAGGAACAAACTGCGAAGTTCAGGGCCTGTGCAGTTGGTCTGTATAACAATGTACGGTGCGGAAACACGAATTTCTCTGTTGAAAGCTGCAAGTGGAGAAATTATACTGTAGAATCCGTCGGAGCAGAAGTCGTGGAAGTACCCATAAAAAGCGATAGATCTTTTACAGCCCGATGCTGGGCAAGAGAAGGAAGCTTTTCTGTGAGTAAAGGATCATTAATAGGGCGAACCTCTCTTCTTTAAATGAATTTAATAATACTGAGGATTGTGGGGGACGCCATTTCCCAGGTAGGAGAACAATATTCCAAAGAGTGTCGAAACAATATATATGTCGCAGGCAAATGGTTATTTTAAGCAAACGGATTCTGCCTAGGCAAATGCCTTCTTCCTGGGCAAATGATATATTTTCATTTTCAAATGCTATTTACCCAGTCAAATAGCATTTGATTTTATTTGCCTAAGCAATTTTTTAGGCAAATGGAAATAGAAATATTTGCATAACCAAACAGTCATGCAAAACTGTCACAGTGGCAGTGGCAAACATGGTTGTTTCTGGTTAGTTTTTTTTAAATCTATACTATAATAATATATAAAGACATTGTTTGTAGGTTTGTTTAACTGTTTGTTTATAGCCGCTAATCTTCGGAATTACTAAACCTATCATAAGAATTATTTTACAATCAGAAAGCGACACTATTTAGGAGGCTACATTTTACTATGATTAAACAAAAAGTTTAGATATTAACGCCCAACGAAGTGGGCACGGATCTGCTAGTTTATTAATAAAGCAACTAACCAATCAAATTACACGTGCTTTTGCTTTTTACTGTACTTTGCAAAACACACTAATATATTATCAACAGTCATTTGCCTAACCAGGACCACGGCAAATGCATTTACAAAGGCGAATGGCTTTTAAATAAAAAATATGTTGATGAAGTCATTTGCGCAGGCAGAAGGCATTTGCCTAGGCAGAAGCCATCATTTGCCTAAAGTAACCATTTGCCTGCGAAATATACACCAAAACAATTATTGTAATGCGAATTATGACTTTTCAAACGGTTTTAAAGCGTTTAAACATGCGTAATATTTAGATACGCATTTGGCAAATGCGCATTAAAGCGCCCAGGTAACTTAGTAATTAATTGACTTTCCATGCTGACATCCTAAAAAATTAGAGCATCCCTAGAAAAAGAGAAAAATACATAATATTGGAACTTAGTCAGACAATTTTTTTTAAATAAAATGCCTAAATCTAAAGAGTCTGCCATTCAGGAAACCTTATACTGCACGTGGGAGTGAGAGAAAATCAATATTATGTATTATAAAAAAACCTGATTGTAAGAATATGTACAAAAGATTTATTCTTCGTCTAGATCCGAACATGGTTTTCTTGAATTAATTTTAAGTAGGTAAAATCAGCATTTAAGCTTAATAAAACATGTTTTTGATATTTTTCTTGGGTCGCTGTGTATTTAATTGGGTCCCTATTATCATAAACCCAATAGTAAGAGTCAGACCAGCACAAATATTTGACGCATCAGGCTGGAATATATTTTTATCTTGTTTCGCCCCAGAAGTACCGGGGGTACGATAAGGCATCTTGGCTTTAGTTTTCGCACTGTTCCTCTCTAAATTTAACGTAATTTCTTAAGCGTGTCTTTCTAATATCCTTCTTTTAATTCTAAAGTTAGATGGCCCTTAATTGACTCTAATGCCTGGACACAGAAATGTCTTAATTCAAAACAATTTGCTTTGACACGTTGCGGGTTGTCTATAAGAAAAAGAACATATTTTTTCTTATTTGTATATGATATTCTTGAATGTATCTTTTTAGCACCAGGCATAAAAATACATTCAGTATTAATGCTTTCTTTGCAGATATAATTTTCTTTGATCTTGATGCAATAAAATATTCAAACTCAAACTTGTTTTAAGTAGATACTAGCAATATTACCTTTGTCTAGGCTAAATATATTTTAGTTTTCCTGGAAGAATCTGTTTTCTAAAATATCGCTTATCTTATTATTGTTTATTAAAGACAAATTGTATCTTGTTTAAAGAATATATCGTCGGTTTAAAGGTAAAACTCACTAAGTGACATTTTGTGGTTCAGACAATAACAACGATTTTATACAAAATTTGTGATGTAAAAATTTATTTAGTATAAGATTTCTACTTTTACTATTTCTACAAAACATTTTTACTATAAATAACTTATAAAATATTCGAAAAATTGTATAAACAAAATGTATTTAGTGACTTTTACATTTAGGCTGACGATATAGTAAAAATAACATAAGTGAATAAAAATATTCCTGTAGCAAGAAAAACTGCTTTTCTTTAGAAAAATGTTTTAAGGTAAAAATATATTTTCAAAGAAATCGGAAATCCATATTCTTTTTGCAAGAACTTTATTTTTTTGTTTGTAGTCTTTTATGTGAGGTAAATGTTGCGGAACTGCAGAAGTCCGGAATCACGTAACACTGTCGACAGCCATGTTAAAAAAGTGACAGATCCGCCAGACGGAAAAAAGTTGGGAATTCTTAACTTTTTACGGAATCTGCTGATTTCCTTGCTAAGATGCCTTCGTGCTTGTCGGATATTTTTCGTAAATTTTGTTAGTTTAAACGATACACTTCTTTCAAAGAAAATAATCTAAATTATGTTTTTGCTTCTATAAACAGGACAAAATTACTGAAAATGGCAATGTTCACATGGGGACCTAGGCATTAGAATTGACACAATAAGCCAAAGGTAATTTGTAGAGTTTATGAAGTATACTACAGAATGTCTGACAGGATATTATGCTACAACTGGGCTATTACTATTTAGTGGATTAGTATGCATTGAAGCCTTATTAGGATTTCAAAATATCAGACTGTTTTTTACCAGAGTTCTTTGAATATGTCCAATTCAATCTTTTATTGCCACCTAGATCTCCTGACCTTAGTTCCGTAGAAGTCACTCGCAACATCTAAACATTTCAGAACCGTCAAATCTGGGGTGAATTCGGACGATTTTCCGGTATTTTCCAAATAGCAGCTACATTTATTTTTTTTAATCTCAAAAAAATAAATAAATTCCTTATGTCTTTTGTCGATTCATTCCATACAAGAAAAAATATTTTGATTTCTTAATTTTTTTTAAACCTAAATAGTGTCGAATTCACCCCTATTGTGGTGTAGATTTGGACACCTATTATTTTGCCTATATTCGAATTTTGGCATGCACTGGGGTGTAGTCGGACATAAAAATTGAAAATAAAAAGTTTCCCACGTCTCTAGATGAAAAAAATATTTTTTGGATATGAGAAAACACAATGGTTGAGAAACATAAGATATATTCATAAGCATTTATACAAAAAATAAATAAAACTCATTTGTTAACTGAAAAAATATTCTCACAAGAAATAAAAAAATAAAACATATTCTTTAATAATTATACTAATATAATAATATATTATTCTATGAAGTGCTTATATTATCTGGAAATTAAATTGGTATCAGCCCCTTCGTACATCTTTTACAGATCTGAGAACAAGCGTTAGTTGACGTCTTTCCAATGACACTTTCATCTTTAGTTTGGGGTAAGTGATATAATAATCTCCCATCTTGGAAGATTCGTGCTTTCTCAGAAAATAAACCATATATGTATCTTGATCCAAAACTTCCTTGACACAGGCGACATAGTTTTGTCTTTAAGTTGGTCAATTTAACTAGGACAAAGGTATCAGTTGTTATAATTGCCGGTTTTGGATCCTCAAAGGACCCTGGACTTCGTTATGATTTCCGTTTTGATTATCTTCTCCATCAAGTTCATTTTCTTTTCGCTTTCACCATCAAATCGTTCATCGGCTTCATTCTCATTTGACAGATCTGGTTCATATGATGAATCAGATGATGAGAGGAGATCGCTTCTGTTGGGATGTTGTATAAGCTTTCCCGGGGCAACATTGAGCTTTTGCCTCTTCTACCCGTCGGTTCTTCAGTGAAATCGTTTATCTTGAAGTAAGCCAACGAACGTTGAGACCATTCATCCGGAACGTTATCTGAGCGTTTTGGAGACAGTTTCTGTTTAACACGATCTCCGGATTGAAAGGAAGATTCCACATGCTCGAAATCCCGACTTGATGGTCTGCTGCATTGCTTAGGTTCCATGGCAGTTAATGTTGTTTAAAAACTCTGAAACTCTGATTTAGGAATACATCCATATTTTGTAATTTCCAATCTGTTATGCAGTCCGCCATTTTTTCTTCAATGGGGAAAAAAATGCCACGTCAAGGGTTGAAGAAGGTGCGTGGAATTTGACGAAACCGGAGTGAATCTTATATTAAATCTTTCACATTCCTCAAGCACATATGAACACTGTGGCTTGACAGATTGTCGCCTATTATTATTTTGGACCTTGGAGATTTTTCAAATACGGCAACGCAATCTTATCAAACCAGTCTTCGAAGGTGGGCCGTCGAACCATCCGCTTTTGTGGTTGCTTAGAAAGCGCCTTCTCCCCTTCCACCCATTAAGGATATAAATGTGTAGCTTTATAAACTGTCGCCAAGGCGGTAGTAATTGGCCAGATGCAGAAATAATATCATGATGAGATGCTGCTCTTACTTGAATCCATTATTCTCTCTCCGCTCGTTTTGATCCTTTACGACACAACACTTTAACACGACCCGGGTCATACTCCATGTTAGTTTCATCGTAATTGACGATCTATTCGTTTCTGGCACCCTCCAACGTGTCCCTCAAATTCAAAAAAAATATTTACAATAGTTTCTCTATTCACTTGCTCTGACACGTTTAATGTTTGTACGAAGTCGCTCAGTCAGACGCTTGTTTCTATTCAAAAAACAATAAAACCACTCTTGGCCTGGCATATTATCTGGGAACTTCGCTATCATATTCCCTTACATTCAAATAGCTCTTGACAACATACCGTATATCGGATCGTGTGAGGGAAAGCCCCATTACCAAATTTTTGAATTCCCTCTGCCAAAAATCTTTCATCCTCTGCCGAAGAGAGTGCAGTTTGCCCACCTTGTTTTTACTGTGCTTGTTGTTCAGTTTATCGCGCTGATGAAATGGTTGATTCCGGAATCTATAGGTTCTGACATCACGAATAGATCTTCTGCCCAAATCGAACATCCTCTCTAGGGCCCGTTTCAAGGTCTCTGGCGTGGTTTCATAAACTGGACACTGAGTTTCTTCACATATTTACGGGGCATGGCTGTCCGAAATCCTTCACCTAGTGACCTGTAAATTTTAAGTTAATCACTATACAAAAAAACCAAGGTCAAAGTCACAATGTTTTATGCTAAATTATTGTTGTATAATACTTTTCAACTATTGATCAAAATGCACATTCAAATATTTCTTAATTCTCCTGAAGTTTCTTTCAATAGTATAGAAGAGGCAAAACATAAACAAATATTAGGAGTCATAAAATGAATACTTACATGGAATGACTTGTTTTTACACTGTATATACGAACTACATGCAAAGCTTGTTCGTGTCTAAACATTCACTAACGTGAAAATCTAAACGATGTTACCGACAGAATATTATTGCGCAGAAACACATTTGTCCGAATTCTCTACAGCCGAATTCACACAGATGACGGAACTTTTGTACTGCTAAGATATTTTTTGCAGAGTAAAAAGTGGCCCGCGAATGGGATTTTATTTTTTTATATTATGATTATTTCGTTAGTCCCCCCAAGAAAAAAATCTAAGGTTCAAAAACCGAATCCTATATTTGCATCGTTGTATTCTTTTTCTAAATTTGACCAAATGTTATAGACAAATCCTAAATTTTGACTAATTATCTGTATTTTTCAAAAGACTATAGCCACTGATTTTTTTTTCCTATACAATTTTTTTATTTAAAACTTAGATGGCTCTAATTATAAGAAATATATTTTCACGAAATTTGTGATTTGGCGATATATTTGATAAAACTTACGAACAATATAAAGATACAGGATTTTCTTTTTAAAACATTGATTTTTTTTATCTGGGGGAAAGGGCTGACAAAAAACAGTGCCGGATTAAGACTTCCCAATGCCCTAAGCAGTTCACTCCTGGTCTAAGGTCCCTACCTTTCTTTTTATTAACTTGAACCTCTTTACAACTTACAACATTGGTTTTCCGTAACCCAAAACTTTTTGAAGAGAAAAAAGTTCCCATTTGTGGTGGCCCGTACAACGTGATACCCCAAGCAATTGCTTAATTTGTTTAAAGGTTAATCCGGAACTCCTAAAGCTGATTTTACACTTATTAAACTTCTTGTGAAATAAGTTGGACTAAGTTTACCTTGAATAAATTTAATAATGTAAAACAGAAAATTGGATATCAAAGAAATTCAAGGTCGCCTTGTCAAATTTGTTTGAAGGATTAGAACACGTAATTGTATCATATATTTGACAAGAAGTTTGAAAAGTGTAAAACCAGCTTAAAAATTAACTTAGCACAAGCGATAATATAAATAATTTGTCGTCAATATCACGAAGTGGCGTATCAAATTTTTTTTTCAATTTCACAAGATTGCATTTTAGGTATTTTTTGCGCGACTTTGTAATGAAATAAGTTAATTATTATATTTCTATAATTTTAAAGCTATCAAAATCTTTCTTATGCCAATTTGTGATATTAAGGAGCAACTTTTTTTAAGCAATAATATCGGCTCTAGTCAATTTTCCTATTTTTTGAAATACGCCATTTCGTGATATTACCGACGAATTGTGCGAGTCATGTACCTCTACTCATTTTGCAACACCAGCTTATGTTCTTAATTTAATATCTATCACAAGTTGAAACAGTCAAGCAATTTTTTACACCATAAGAGGCAAGGTCGTACCATTTACCTAGACCGTGATGTAATCAAAGAATCTTTTTACAGGGATTGCAAAAATTCCCCGTCATCTTTTTATTTGCTTTGCGGTCAAAGCCTTCCCTAGAATTTTGGATGCTTCCTTTCTTTATTGACAGCAACCTTTCTTGAGCATACGTGTAACATTTTGAGTTTTTTTTTATACCGTTGCGACCAAAAATCATGGGTTTATAATGGAAATTTAAGCAAAAAAATGTAGGTTTTTTCCATTTTTTTATATAAAATACCTTGTATAAAATAAATTTATTTTGCTTTAAAAATATATCAAATATCTTTTATCCTTTTAATACCCATGTATACAGTGAGGACATAAATAGTCGTCCCCTTTTTCTAACTTTTTGTACCCTTAATTTCTTCTTTATAAAAATTGGGTGTGGCTAATGGGAGATTATAAACTCAGTGCCGTATTATCCATTAGGCTGACTAGGCTACAGCCTAGGGCGCCATGAAAAAAATAGGCGCAAGACAGAGGAGTTCCTGTGTGACTAAGGTGCTTTAATAGGCGGGAAGAGGAGGGAATGAGTTTTTTTAAAAGTAAGTAAGGCGCCTGAAAAGAAAATAATAGGCGCAACGGAAGTAAGGACCTTTTTTTTTTGCTCTTCAAAATTTTGTCACGCAAAATAGGCGCTCCGGGACTTGTAGCCTAGGGCGCCTCATAGGGTTAATACGGCCCTGTATAAACTACTTTTTGACGTAAAATTATAGTTGTAATAATTAAGGTGGCGGATGGGCGCCATCTTAAGCAAAAAAATTAAATTGAAAGGGGGTCATATGGCACATTATTTCTCTCCCGACGAGAACTTTAAAACCCTAGAATATAAAGGTTATTACCTTCACGTACTACAAAATGGCGGTACTTTAAACATTACCTAAATACCTGATTTAAATGGCCATATTTCCAAAACTAATAGAGTATGTATGTAGTATGTTTTTTAAAGCTCTTTAAAAGATCTTTTAATGGTGATACAGATAATAATATACAAGGTAGGACAAAAGTGGGTATTTTTTCATGAAAGAACCCTGTATATTATATTACCATTAAAAAGAACTTTGAAAGAGCTTTAAGAAAATACAGCATTATGTACATCTAACTTTATTAGTTTTGAAAATATGGCCATCCAAATCAGGTGTTTGAGGTAATTTATAAAGTACCGCCATTTTGTAGTGGGTAAAGATATTGACCAAATATTCTAGGGTTCTAAAGTACTCGTCAGAAGCTTTAAAATGATGTGCCATAAGACCCTCCTTTCCATTTTTTCTAAGATGGCACCCTTCCGCCACCTTGATTGTTGCATCAGTTTTGCGTCAAAAAGTAGTTTAAATGACACCCTTTTACCCAAATTTTTCCCGATCTCGATATCTCGTGCCATTCAAAAAATAAAGTGGGGGAGGGCTTTTAATACCGTCACTGTATTTGGGGCCAGACATAATTCATTCTGAAAGCAATGCCACAAAATAGGCAAAACATCATAATGTAAATAAACCCTTTGGTGAACAATGACTTATTGCACCAAAAATATTAAACCCGACAAGTTTCTGGTTCCTCACGCTACGCGTCAGGTTTTATGGCAGAACAAAGACGAAATAAGAGGAATTTTTAAGTATCATGTAATCAGGCTCTGCCAGAGATTATGGGCTTTCGAAAAGGTTTGTTTACTTTATCATTTTTTGCAGCAGTGGCTGGTGATGATCAATTTGGTGGGTCAACCCGCACCATAGGTAAAAACCAATGTTTAAAATTTTATTTAGGGCTCTTATAATAAGTAATTAATTCGTTTTTAGTAATAATATGTTAAGAAGTAAAACAAATAACGGGTTAAAGTGATTTTATAGACTGTACTAAGCAGTAATTTAAAGAATATTAATATATTTAACAATGGTGCAGGTTGACCTACCAAATTGGATATCACCAGCCGCTGCTGATTTTTATGTTTTTTGCGGCATTGCTTTCTGAATGAATGAATGATTATGCCTTGGCCGAACTATACTAAATATATTTTCTCAGAAAGAAATAATTTCGGCTTTATTCTCATTTTGTGCATTTTTTTAAAATTTTGTCAATGTCATTTAACCATCTCTGTAGCTGCAGCGGTTTCTGAGATCTCTTCACTAAACATCGAGAAAAACTCACCCCGTAGATAGTAAAAAATTGTTGGATTGACTTGTTTCTGAAAATAGTGTTCTAATAAGATTTAGTGCTTCGGTAAAATGTAGTTTATTTAATAGTTCATAAAATGCTTTTTTAATTATACTTCCTAACTGCGTTTCTTAAATTAATTAGTAAAATAGAAATTTAAAATAAAGCTAGTTCAAGATAAAAAATTTAAAACGACAAACTGATCAATTATTAGTTAAAATTCTTAATAATATCATGTATTTTACAATATTTAGTCAGTACTGCTTATCAGTACTAATCTATTTTAAAGTACAGGGTATTGACTTTTGTTTGGCTATTTATTTTTCTAGGTCAAAAATGTTATATTCTGATTTAGAACGTGTTGTTGTTTTGAGTAAAAACCAAGGCTAAATTTGAAAACTGAAAAAATTATCGTAATTTCGTTATATTTTATTTTGCAGAAAAAATGCCTGCCTGTTTTGTTTACTTCTATAATCCACTAACTTATTTGCGCAAGAGTGATCAAAAGTCAAATCAAAATTTCTCCCAAAATTAAATTCTTGTTACGCCAATGCCTGCAGGCCACTTTCCCAGCTAGTCTAGTAGATAGTCTAAGCATGGGCGCATTCAGGAGTACTCAGCCACTTAACTGTTGGGTAAGCGGAGTGTCAAAACTGTCAAAATAAAGCCATCCTATTGGTTTAATTTGGCAGCGGCTGAGTACTCCTGAATGCACCCAATGAAAAACGAATAAAGTGGAAAGTTTCGGCCTCTTAAGATGACCGGTAAGAGGAAGCATAAAGACTAGAATAAAAAAACTGGCCAACTCGTCAGAACAGAGGCCGTTCTAAATTTTATACAGAGTGAAAACAAAAAAGAGCTTATTTTGTGCACTCTAGGGTATTTAGGGAAAAACGGTCGGACACCTCAATTTTTGCTTTTAGGGAAAAATATTTTTGCCATTTTGACCCACTGAACTAGATCCTTTAAGCAGTGGCAAGACTCAACAAACTGAACGTACAATACAATATTTTAAGATATTTAAATAAATGTTACTACTTTCCATTGCAAAAATTATTTTTTAAATACTAGGTATAATATTTAAAAATTGTACAAGGTGTCCCCAAATTCGAAGGTAACTATTAGGCTTTTAAAAACCATATAAAATAAAAATAAGGGCAAAGTTTATTTAGGATCTCTTTAATATATTATTATTATTATTATTAATTTAAAATCCGGAAAGTTTTGAACATAACTGGAAAAAAATGTCGTTCGTTTTTTTGTTGGCAGCTTATTTAAAACACTATTAAAAAACTGAAAGCACTTTCTGATAACAACTTTTTGAGCTCTATATATTTTAAATGCCACTTTTCGTCTTTGGGAAACCATCAACTTTGTTTCTTCAAATGGGACAATGCAACGAAATACCCTATATTCGATAAAGCTTTCCAAACAGCATTTCCAAAAAATAAAAACCAAATTACAAATTTTGGTTCTTTACACGTATCTCCAAAAGTTTACGGATTTTTTCGATTTATAGAGGTACATTGAAGTGCTCCGAGTTATGCAACTCCGCGCTAATTTAAACAACTTTGTATTTTTTTACAGTTGCTGAAATCCCAATGGGCACCCTGTACAGAGGGGACTTTTAAACTTTTGTCCCGTGGGTCAAATGGTGCCCAATACGACAGTGATAAAATATTTTTAAATAAAAGTCCTCTTATAAAAAATTCGCAAATGGCTTAGATTTTGATTTTCCACTTTCAAATATATCTAAATAAGGCTCTCTGATAAATTTTTGTTAGTCAAAAAATGTTTCTCATTAAAGTCATGAACTATTAAATATTCCACTGGAACACCTCCTAATATTAGTGGCCAGTTTCACCTTCGTGGTGACAAAAATTTGCCAATACATATGCGAACGGCTTCGATTTTTCTTACTATTGATTATTTTTAAATAAAGCACTCTGATAAATTTTGATAGTAAAAAAAAATTTGCGCATTAAAGTTATAAAGTATTAAATAAAGTGCTCGCCAAAAAAATAGGGACACGCAATTTTTAGCATCATATTTAACTTGTAGTAACTTTGTAAATAAAAAATATTTTAAGCTGCGGATTTCGGTATGTTAATGCCCATTTCGTCTAGATGACATGGCGCAAAATGATTTTTGAAAAATAATCAAATGTTCATGGTATACATGTTCATGGGTCAATGAACAGATGCAAAATTACAAAAAGTTTAGAGGTGTGTGATTCCGGTAATAATTTTTTTCGCATTTAATTATAGGTCATTAGTAAAGTAACATCAATATCTCCAGACGTTTTTGCCAGTTTTTTGATTACAGCCCTTTAGCCCCAGAGACACTACTAAACAAAAATGTGTCAAAACTTTGCTACAAATATCTTTAAAACGCTGTAACTTAAAAACGGCTTTACCGATTTCGACCAGGTTTTCACATTCTGAAAGCTTATTTTCTAGTTGTTTTTTATTACCTAACCACTTTATTGGTAAATGACCATTTCTATAAAATACAGGGATCAAACAAAAAGTAAAGATAAAATTGCACAAAATATGGCTATTGTTCGTTTTAAGCTATAACAATTGGGCTGTACGTTGTTGTTTGGTTTGAAATTTGGTCAATATGCAACTTCGGTCAATACCTCTGGACGGTTTTTACTTTTTCGATTAGTGCCTTTTGGCCACAGATACGCTACCAGGCAGATCCATTGTCGGGGGTGTAGCTACTGCTGTATCAGCCGTATCAATGATACAGGGCCCCCGAGCTATAGGGGCCCCCAAATGTTTGTAAGCAAAAATTATAAATAAGAAAAATAATGTTTTTGGGAAGTGGGGACCTTTTTTTGGTTTAAAAATTTTTGGGGTCCCTGCAAGGACGAGAAGATGGGGACTTTATTTTTTTTTGGCCTTTAAATTTTTTTTTGTGGCCCCCTAACTCATTGTGATACGGGCCCTTTAAAAGGCACGCTACTCCACTGCGTCATTATGACCTCGCATTAAAGGGACGTCGTTTTGTCTGTGACTTAGATGACGTCTCTGCTGACCAAAAATTACTAAAAGAGACGTTAATAAGACGTTAGCTTGCTGCTTGTGTCGTAAGGCTCTTTTAAATGCGAGATCGTGGACGTCCGCCCAGTCGCCCACGCATAGCTACGCTACTGGCCCTAGGTATTCACAGATAGTCTTATATTATAGACGTCGATCTTTTTAAAATGTCTGGACGGTCATTTAAATTTAAAATGTTTTTTTCTTTTAAGTATCTATTGTAAAAGGTTCAAAGTTGAAGCCTGAGTCAATTGCATCGTTAATTTTTTTCCACTGCAGACATGGGAGTGCATTTAATTAACCTTGATATGGCTAGACAAAAAATTGTCGTCGTATTTTGTAAATTGAGTCTTAAGAGAGCATGATTAAATCTATATGTGTTGTAAACAAGATGATTATACAAATCACTATTTTTAAACTAAATTAGGTCTATTGGTGTGGTAGTGGCGTCATCTGTTGTTCGATAGCTACACTTGAGTCAGATTTTTAAACAGAACTAGGCGTATTTTCATTTAATTACGTCTTATTTATCTCTTATGCAAACAATTAAACACTTTTTTTTTTAGTACATACCAAGGTTAGTTTATATTTATAAGGCTGCGACATATCCTCAACTTTTAGGCGGTTTGAGGTCGGGGACGCAAGGAAGGGCACTCCACGGAGAAAAGTTGGCAAGACTGGGTAAAATCAAAGCTGATGATCAATCCAGTGTCGTCTAGAATTTGCGCATTTTATTTTGCATTGTTTTGGAAGTGATATTTGTTGAAAGATGTAATTCCAAATATTTTTTATTTAAATTAAAGGAATTTACAACTTAATAATAATTAAAAACTGTTGTGTAAACGATTGTTCTACTAATACAATAAACTGTTTATCTCCGGCACTGAACAACATGGCCGAAAAATGGGAGATGTGACGTCATAACACGTCAAAAGCAATATGGTCGAATATCGCGACCCTATATAGACCGACTTTGATGTTACCCAAGGAGATACACTTTTTTATAAGAAGCGCTCAATTCCATTTAAGCTCATGTTTACTAAATTTCGTGACGTAATCGTTTCCTTAATTCTTTGTTTACAATCGTACTAGAAGCTTTTTTCGCGGTTTTGGTGTTATTTTTTGCTTTTTAGTCACTGAACTTTAATATATGTTTAGTTTTTACTGTTTATAGTTAAATTTAGTAGTTATTAGTAGTGCAGTTACAGAGAATTTTTAACCAGTCAACAGAAATCACTGACCTTGGAAATTTTTTTAAAGGGAATTTACGTTTAAACCGTTATTAAGGGTAAGATTATATTTTTTTATGTTCTTTTTAAGGAATATTATTTTATTATATGCAAGTATCGGTGTATTTTGTCAGATAAAAAATATTACGGCAAGAAGATGACGTCACAAACATAACCTATATTTCCGGACAAATATAAAAAATTAAGCGCTCCTTATTAAAGAGTTTATCTCCTTGCATGTTACCCTAGTCTCTAGGATGGTGGAGGGGAGGATAACCATCTGAATGTTTAAAAAAGTGTCCGTCGAAAGAAGTAATTCTGCAATAAAAAATATGAAAAAAACTTCATATAAAATATGTCCTAAACGTCTTAGTTTTTAAACTACAGGGTGTTAAATTTAAAAAAAATGTTTTTTAATAATAAACTTTAACTTTTACCAGTGTCGTTCATTAGTTTAAGGAAAATATTTTAAAGAAAAAAATGGTACGCCACTGCATTTTTCTTAAATAGAAATATTTTTTTAAATTCCATTTAGTTTGACACAAATTTGATCTCTTGACTTTTTCATTTGATGCACGGTTTTGCGTAAATTAATAAAAACAATTTCTTGGCACGGTCATACTGATCATGTATGGATATTATCAAATTCTACGGTGAAAAATTACCGTTTAATATTTATTCTTTAATTAGATAGGGATTTTACCATGCCGAGAAATGGTTTTATTTATTTACGCTAAAACCGTGCATCAAACTAAAAAAGTCAAGAGATCAAATTTGTGTCCAAACTAAATGGAAATTTTAAAAAATATTTTATTTTAGAAAAAATGCAGTGGCGTACCATTTTTTCTTAAAAAATATTTACCTTAAACCCCTCATGAACGACACTGGTAAAAAATATTGTATGCCAGAGAATGGCTTCTGGTGCATAGAAGGCATCCCTCATTATTTTTTAAATATTTAATTGGTATTAAATTTATTATAAAAAACACATTTTTTTTAACTTTAACACCCTATAGTTCAAAAACTAAGCGGATCACAACCCTAGGTAGCTATTTAGATTTCATATTTTTTCTTACGTTTGCGCTGCATAGTTTTCTTTTTATGCTATTGTTTACATTTTTTTAAACGTTAGAAAAAACAGTGCGCATTGCTCATTTATTATCTGATATTCCCTATTTTCTTTAACTTTTTCTTATTTTCTGATTTTTCCTACGCTTACATACAATTACCGAGCTGTATTCCAAATTTTATCTTTCTAGGTCATTCGGAAGTGGGTTGATCTTCTTGATTTACATATACATATGCCAGTCAGTCACAGGGTTTTTTTCACCCCTGGCTTTAAGCTTGTGTACGGCGCGGTATGGGAATGGTATAGAACACGCGCGTATTAAAATATTTTTGTATGAGGACCCCCTAACCTCTCCCTATTTTTCAACTTTTTCTTATTTTTAGATTTTTTCCCACGCTTACATACAATTACAGAGCTGGATTCCAAATTTTATCTTTCTAGGTCATTCGGGAAGTGGGTTGATCTTCTTGATTTACATATACATATGCCAGTCAGTCACAGGGTTTTTTCACCCCCTGGCTTTAGCTTGTGTACGGCGCGGTATGGGAATGGTATAGAACACGCGCGTATTAAAATATTTTTGTATGAGGACCCCCTAACCTCCTATTTTTCAACTTTTTCTTATTTTTAGATTTTTTCCCACGCTTACATACAATTACAGAGCTGGATTCCAAATTTTATCTTTCTAGGTCATCGGGAAGTGGGCTGATCTTCTTGATCTAGATATACATATGTCAGTCAGTCACAGGGTTTTTTCACCCCTGGATTTAGCATGTGTACGGCGCGGTATGGGAATGGTATAGAACACGCGCGTATTAAAATATTTTTGTATGAGGACCCCCTAAGCATTTTTTAACTTTTTCCTGTTTTTAGATTTTTTCTCAAACTTACATACAATTAGAGAGCTGGATTCCAAATTTAACTTTGTAGGTCATTCGGAAGTGGGTTGATCGTCTTGATCTACATATACATATGTCAGTCAGTCACAGGGTTTTTTTCACCCCCTGGCTTTAGCATGTGTACGGCGCGATATGGGAATGGTATAGAACACGCGCGTATTAAAATATTTTTGTATGACGACCCCTAACCTCCCTATTTTTTAACTTTTTCTTATTTTTAGATTTTTTCCTACGCTTACATACAATTACCGAGCCGGATTCCAAATTTTATCTTTCTAGGTCATCGGAGAGTGGGCTGATCTTCTTGATCTACATATACATGTCAGTCAGTCACAGGGCTTTTTTAACCCCTGGCTTTTTATGTGTGCGGCGCGGTATAGGAATGGTATTGAAATAGAAGAGAAAATTAGGGTAAAGTAGTTTTTTGAAAGTGAGGACCTTTTTGGCCATTCAAAATAATTTAAGTTCATATAAATACGAAAATATATATATTTTTAAGGTATGGACTTATTTTTGCTCTTTAAATTTTTTGTAGGGCTTGTGTATGAAGAAACGTTTTCTTTACTTTTTGCACCCCACTGGAAGTCATCCTGCCGGCGCCCATGGGTTTGGGACATACAATAATAAGACATTTTAGGATTTTATATTTTGATTTTATTTACAACCAGATTGTACAACATTATTCTAATACTATACACTTCCATTTTGAATTGCTACTATCTGTTTATTAAAAAAATGTTATTGTAAGTAGTATTATTATTGATACAATTTTATTATTAATAATAATAACATAATGGGTTAAATAAATAAACAATTTGTTGATACATTAAATTAAATAAAGTGTTGTAAAATATAAAGTTTTTATAAAGCTACGCACTGTAGCCAAGTTGATTTGCTTCGAAAACCATGATATAACAGATAATTTTTGTCCATATTAAAATAAAAACAATTACCAATATTTGTTTGTACCTACGTTATATGTATAACAATAATCTTAAAGCTACAATATAAGAGCATATAAATATCTGTCAGTTTTCTACTTGTCAAACGTCAAAATAATAAAATTATTTAACCGTATTTAGGAGTCTTTACTTAACATTGGTTATTACGTCACTAATTAAATGGTATGTCGGAGTTATCATTTTTCTGTATTTCTTTTACACAAAAAAATATAAAAAAATATCTTTGGTCCCACCTAGGACTGTTTAGTAAATACTGACTGGATATATGCTCTAAAGTTTAAAATCTATATTACTGTTACAAAGCTGCCTACTTTAAATTTATCTGTTACAACATATTACATTTATGTAAGCTATGGTTAGGAAGCAACTCAATCTGGCTATACAATGTGCAATATAAAGGAATTTTCTCAAAATCCTTTCCTACTTTTATCATAATAAGAACTCCAAAATAAATATACCACTTTGGTGTTCCTAATACCCACTAAACATAGTTTAATAATGCTTAAAAATCATATTTTCTCTGATTTTGAAAAACATTATGATACAAATTCTATGTAGCATTTACATTACATTAATTTGGAACTGGAACATTTAAAAAACATTTAATGCATGTTATTCATATTCAAAGCGTTGTATCGCGTAAGTATAGAAATTTTGTCTCAAATGTTTCTGAAATGTTGCATGTAATGTTTAGAAATGAAACTTATTTATTTCTGACAATGTTGTAGAAATGATATTTTTATATTGTCAAAATGTTGCCTTGAAATGTTTTAAAATGTTAAACTTTACGTTTTTACACAGTTGTGGAAATGTTTTATTGTCTAGTGGGTATGTTCAATTTTATAAATTACTACGAAGCAAAAGTTCTACCAGACTCACTATGTATTACCTAATGAGAAAGGTATCAAAATGTTGTATAAAAGAAAAGTATATTAAGGAATGTTTAGCTGCGTAAAAATGAGCAAAGGCAAATTCTGCGTAGAGACTTAATAATTTAACTGCTATATTCTATGTTTTTTTACTTAGTTTTTAACATTAACCATTATTCCTAGGTACTTTAAGTAATTTTCAAGTATACAGCTAAAGTTTTTGTTAATATCATTAAAAACCAGTCGGAAAAGAATAATCCCTTTGAAAAAAATAGTTGCAATAGCGCGAAACTGTAGGCTGTATACTCAAAAGTATTATGGACGTTAACATGTAGGTTTATTTTTTCTGTTACATTAATATATACATACATTTAAGGTATATAAGACTGAAAAGCTACCTTTAGAGAAATTCGAACCCCAATTTTGTACTTGGTACAATTAATTCTTTCACTTACACTGTTGGCAGTTTTTGGCAATGCAATTGATTTCTTAGACCGAACCCGATTTTTGATTTTTATATTCGTTCTTATATTTTATCTTATATAAAACTAAATTTAAATATATTATAAAAATTTATATTGCATTACAATAGGTATTCGAATTTTACTATGCGACATTACATGTGCGTTTGGAAATATTATATAAATTAATAATATTAGATTGTTTTAAAATGAACTTAGAAGCAATCGACTACAAGCCAAAAGATGAAGATTCAGTCCATGGTAAAGTCGCCAGCAGTTAATGTGATTTGTTATTATTACCGTCCAATTTTTAACAACACTAACTTCAAGCATAAAACTCTTTGTTTGTTCCCCTACTATACGAATTGGAATTGGGAGATTGCTTCGGTTCGCCTAGTGGGTAGGATCCTTCATCTTTTTACGCATTCGGTAAACGATGAACATCACTACTAGAATTGCACACAGTAGACCGACTACTGCTCCACCAATTACAGCTAAAACAAAAAAAATACTTAAAAATGATTGAAAGTACATTTATACAGCATGAGCTGATTAGAAATTTTTGGTTACATCTTAATATTTCAGTATACGGAATCTGTGGTTTGTCTGTGTACCATTAATGAGCGGAAACCCTATATAAAATGTTTGTCGCGATCATGTGTCGTTTCCCCGTAGCACGCGATGGTTAGCAAAGGGCATTTAGGAAAATTTGCTACTACCTCTTGGTAAAAAATAGGGCTACTTAAGAAATGAATTAGACTTAGTACATAGGCTCTTAGGCTCCATGTCACCACGTGTGTAACAAAGCTTATTTTGATGACCATGGCTGGTTGCGGTCAAATTTAGCAATAATTATTCTATCCTCTACGTTAAATGTTAAGGTTAATAGATTTTCTATTTATTAAAAATTTAGCTGATCTGTCAATTAAAGATTGCATGATTAGAAGGTTAAATGTGGCAAACTTTCGAAGAGATCTAAGACAAAGAATCCATCGTATTCAAGACATTCCCGAAAGTGATGTTCTGAAAAGAAACTTGCAAAATATTGACAGCATTTTTGTGCTTTAGCCGCAAAAAGCCCATTTGGTTGCAGTGTTCAAAAAGGCAAGGAGATAGGATTAGTGTTTTTCTTGTACATTTATCACCATTAAAGATTCATTTATGCCCAAAATAATGATTTGTATTTTAGGCTAAAGTTTAATATTTTTAGGGGGACCACATTTCAATTTACGGTTTTTTTTAGCTAAGGCGGTTTTATGTCTTTCATTCTGTTTTTCTCTTTTTATATAACAAATGTTTGAAAAAATATATAAACTTTTCATATAAAAATTTAAAGACATAAAATATTTTATAATATGTGAATTACAATATAGGGAATCTCATGAGTCTGCAAGACCCCATGTCATCTTTAGTGACAGAAATTTAGATGTCACCAGTTAAGGGTTAAAAATGATTTTAACTTTGTAAGAACTAAAATATAAAAAAAGTACTACAATAAAGTGAAACATTAACTTGAACCGTCCATTAATATTTTTTATGTTTATTAATTTTTCCCTGACTTATCAAATATACAGTGTGACTACGTAAGTTAGCGTCATATGGGAAACTTTTTTATTAATAATTTTACGAAAAAAATTTTTTATTAAAAGTTCTGCATACTCCAAAACCTAAAAAGCAACCATCAGATATCAAATTTTATCAGTCATCTAAGAGGTTTGGCCAATAAGGTAGTTTTGCTAAAGAGTAAAGTACCTGTATTTTTGCTAATATCGAAAAAATTACTTCTAAATAAGCAATTTTGTTCATTTACAAAAAAAAAACATTTTTCAATTTTTTTTCTGCCATTATGGTGATAATTTAGGTTTTTACATTGGTGCAATACATTTCATGATTAAACACTTCATAGGACAATTTTATTTTCTATTGTTTTATTTTAGTAACATCAAAATATGAAAAATGTACAATGCACTAATGTACAATCTTAAATTATACCATTTTTTGCAGAATTGGATTGGGGCGCCAAAAATCTCGTCCATTTTAATGCATTCAAAACACAATCATGTTCCTTGTCGCGAAAAGAGTCATCAAATACTCATCCTCTACTTATGAGTGGCCAAGTTTTACAGAGCAAAGATACCTTCAATATTGTGGGCGTCAAATTTGAAAGTAACCTTAACTGGCATAAACACATTGTATCTATAGCCACGGCAGCTCCAAAAAGCTTGGATTTCTCTTTCGAGCCAAAAATATTTTCCCCTTCTAATTTATACAATTTATTTGTGTCCCAAATCCGACCTCCCATGGAATATTGTTCTCATATCTGGGGCATGGCGTCTCCCACAACCCTAAGCATTCTTGATTCCATTCAGAGAAGAGCTATTCGTCTAAATAATGATCCTTCACTTACAGAAAGGCTTCCATCTCTTGCCCATCGTCAGGCTGTGGGGGATTTATCGCTTTTTTATAGGTACTTCCATGACTTCTGCTCTGAGGAATTGGTCAGTATAGTTCCTCCACTCGCGATTCCCAACAAAGAATCTCGTGGTGCCGCGCGTATGCATCCCTGTACGGTCCAACTGGACAGGTCCCGAACTTCCCACTTTGTTCGTTCTTTTATCCCTAGAGTTTCTAGAATGTGGAACCTGCTGCCCGCGGAGGTCTTTCCTCCCCCTCCCCAAATCTTCAAGTATTTAAGTCCCGTGTCAACAAGCTCCCTCTTACCTCGCTTAAGACGCCCACGGTACGTTAGTATTTAGGCTTTTAGCCTTCGTGGCTTGTCCAAAATAAAAAAAAGATATTAGCAAAAATACAGGTACTTTACCCTTGAGTAAAAATTACATTTTTGGCCAAACATCGTAGATGGCACAATTTATTATTTGACTATTGTATTTTAGTTTTGGGACCATGCAGAACTTTTATAAAGAATAACTTTTTTCGTAAAATTAATAATAAAAAAGTTTCCCATATTGGACAAACTTAGTAGACACGCTGCAATTTATTAGCATCTTATTTTTTCACTCAAGAATATACAGTGTATCTGGAAATGCTCAAATATCACAGAGAATTTTGAACCAAAGTGGACAAAATTTGATACTCCAGGGTAGAACCATACTTTGCATTCACTGTTGATATCGGCGATGTTGCTAGATCTTTAGTTTCGCAGAAATCAATTCAAAGTTTTTAACTTTAAATGAGGTACCCGTTTTTTTATTATTGATTCCCGCTGTTTTTTGCTATACAATGGTATAAGTCTTATTTTTCTGTTTAAGTATTAATAACAGAAAAAAAAATATTTAGTTAAAAAAATGTGTAAGTATTACGTTTTAAACCTTGAAAATTTTAATCTGGTGGCTTGACAGTTCTGACATAAATTAAATTCCTAGATAAAATAAACAACAAATACATGAAAGAATATAAATACAAAAATCCTTCACTAAATGTTCATTTTTTATTTAAATTAAATGGTTTTACCCCGAAGTACCGAATTTCGTTCAATTTGTTTCAAAACTCTTCGAGATATTTAGGCGCTTCTACACTTTTTGGACGCAACTGTATAATTCTAAAACCGCTTTAAAAATTGTTTAAATAAATGCCTCCCTATTTATTTTCAATAAACTGCCTTAATGGCATGTTTTTCAGCTTGGCGTACACTAGTTATCTCAAATCCTTATCGAAGGGAAAATCACTCTGATAAAGCTCGCATTAAAATTCCATTAGCGACAAAAAAATCCCCCAATAAATCACTTAGGTTTTCTCTTACTGATCTGGGGGATGATTGTCCCAGTAGATTTACAAACCTTTATAGGCTTTATCAATTTTCTCGGTTAAGTTAGGAATTCCTTAACTACAGTAATTTACAAACACTTATCTAGGCATTCGTTCTTTAGACTGACCAATTTGCTTAACTAGATGAACAGGCTGGCACTAGCTGCCATTAGCCAGGACGGCCTCACCCCTTTTCATAGCATAACATGAGGTAGAGCGACCATTCTACACTGTCTTTACTATTGATAAATCCGAAAAATAAATGGAAATAATTCCTTACTGTCGTTGATATATATACAAAAGAGAAATTTCCCTTTTCAATAGTTAAAGAACTCCTGCTTTTCAAGTCATTCACCGGGACCCTCTCCAGTGACGCCTACCTCATAGGCATTGTCAAACTTGCTGAACCGACTCCCGGTATAACTCGATGCCGATTCACTGAATGATGCTTTTCAGTACAGTATCAACGGTTATATTATTTCTTACCGTCGAACAGCGACCCTGTTTGTTTAACATACTATTGCTTTTCGTGTTCTTCACCATGGACCCGGTACAGCCAGTCTGACAATGCCTATGAGGTAGGCGAAACGCGTCACTGGAGAGGGTCCCAGTGAATGACATGAAAAGAAGGAGTTCTTCTTTAACTGTCAAAAAGGGAGATTTCTTTTGTATGGATAAATCAGTTAAAATAAGGGGCTATCCATATTTTTTTTATCTTTATGACATCTCACGAAGGCTTATGCCTAAATACCAGTGTACCGTGAGTGCCGGGTTACTGGATGTTTAACCCAATATTGTCGTGTTCCGTCAACGTTATCCAAGCACTGAAACATGCAGTTGCAGTTCACAGCACCTTTTAGACAACGCGGTAGTGCCACCACGGACGTTATTTTTAAATAACTACTACCTAGAAATGGCAGAATACTACACAGTGGTTTGCCATTGCCAACTGTGAAGTGACGAGCTATTAAAAATCCGATGTCCGACTCCGAGATTCGAACCCGGATCTCTGCGGTAGAGAGGCTGACACGCTAGCCACTACACCACTGCTCGCCACAAAAATGTGTCACTTTAAACAGAATTCAAACCTGAGACTAATAAAAAATTTATATTTATTAAAATGCACTCCTGGATGCTATGAAATGCACCCCAAATATTCAGATGTCACTGGCCTTTTTTCCTTCCCCCGAGTATACCGGTATAAAAACAGAGCCGTCGACCATAGCAAAACACATGCATTTAATGACCCTAATACTTTCTTCTAATCTTCTATGTACTCTCTGCAACGAGTGCGCTGATTCGAGGCAAACGTGATCAGGGGCTGCTGGCGCACCGCTTCCACCATTCGTCGGACGGCGAATTTGCCACTGTTTAATAACCTATGGTCGGTCGTGCCGTTTCCATACCTGTATGGTCTTAGTCAGTACACGGCAAACGTAACCATAAGTAAATTCAAAAAACAAAGGTTAGGAAATCGCCCCGGACAACGAAATACAGTTTTGCAACACTACTGGGTGGCGGGGTGAGTTTCATTTTGGTCCCCGAGGGTTACGGTTTTTTCATGTAGCTGTAACTCGGTAAACCTTTGTAGCTTTCAACGCACCTTCTAACTTTCTTGATATTTGTGTGTTTAAAACTGTTTTTAAGGGTTTTGCTTGTATCGCGAATTTAGAAAATCTAAATTAGTAGATTTTAAGGCCATTCTTTAACGACTAATGTTAGTTTCTTTCTCTACTGTTCTATTTGCATAAAAAAACAATATATATTATGATGTATGTAAGACCTCCGAAAACAGATGGTTATTAAACAATAAACAATTACATTTAGACTTGTCTTCGCAAAATAAATAAACAGTCACTAGGTACATACCTGCTAATATTCCTGGCTGAGAAAAGAACGACGTAGGGCGATCTTCCGGTTTCGGATTCATGATCACACTTGTATCTGGTGTCGGTTCTATTACTACTGTTTCCTTGTTTTTTCCAGATATATCTGGACTGTTAAAAACGTCGGGAACTACCTGTTTAGGTATGTTTTCTTCTTGTGTCGGTACTAAAAAAAAACAAGGGATTAAGATCCATATTTATGTAAAAAGGTAAAAATTGTAAACAATGGACTAAAAAGTTATTTAATTACAGGGTGTTCAATAACTCAACCGACAAACTCTAAGGGGTGATTCTACAACAAAAATTGGAAAAAAAAATCATATAGACATATGTACTAAACGTCCTAGTTTTTAAACTACAGGGTGTGTCATTAAAAAAATATATTTTTTTATAATAACTTTTTATTAATTTAGATATCTTTAAAAATTTGGGAACACTTCCTAAGCATTAAAAAAATGTTTTTGGCATACAGGAAAAACATTAATTTTTGTCATTGTCGTCCATAAGAGGTATAAGGTAAATATTTTTTAAAGAAAGAAATGTTCCATTTGGTTTGAAACAAATTTGACCTCGACTTGTTCATTCGGTGTATGGTTTTCGCCTAAATAAATGAAAACCATTTCTCGGCATGGTCAAATCCCTATCTCATTAGGGAATAAATAATAAAGGTGATTTTTACTGCAAAATTTAATAAAAGCTATTCAAAAAGAACAAAGTTTGTCGGTTGAGTTACTGGACTCCCTGTATATACTGGAAAGGGTTACGTCACAACCCCGATTTAGACGGTTCGAGATGAAGGACGCGTGGAAGAGCAAATAACAGGGAAAAATTGGCACGACTGTGTAAAGTCACTATATTTAGACAGCTGATGATTAATCCAGGGGCCTCTGGAATTTGTGCTTTTTATTTTGAGTTATTTTGAAAGTTATTTTTGTTAAAAGATGTGATCCCAATTGATTTTTAATTAAAGTTGAAGAAATTGTAGCTTAATAATATAATAAAAGGGTTGTGTAATCGATTGTTCTAGTAATACTCTAAACTGTATATCTCCGGCACTGGTGATGACACTTAATTTAATAACATGGCCGAAAAGGTTCCGGGGACGTTAAAAAGGCACTACCAATATGGCGGCTATGTCAAACCCCCTTTAATAAATGGACTCTTGTTACAGCAATAAATAGAAAGAGGAAATTATTGTTTTGCAATGATTGATGATGTAAAGGTGTAAAATAGATACTTACGATCGAGTTTTCGACCAATATCTGGGCCAATTTCAACATCCTCGTCGTCCGTAGGGCCCTGGCCGGAACCACTGGACTCTAAATCGCGGTTTACTTCACCATCGAAGCCGCTGCCCTCAATTTCGGCATCGGCATCTCTGAATACGAAGCCGCCGTTACTTCGTTGGCTGTTCTGAAAATAAAAAACAAAAGTCGGTCACAACACTTCAAAAATACTTATTTTATTTGCTTTAATTTAGAAGTTATACCACTGGAGAACATAATATACTTTTTAATTTACTTGACACAATCAAAACATTAGCCATTTCCTAGTATGCCGTCTATTACTTCTAATTTTTAAACATCCACGTCCACCATACAGTCCTGATTTATCACCATGTGATTTCTATGTTAGGAACGCTGAAAGAGGCATTGCGGAGCTAAAAATTCGCTTTTGTGCTTTCGGGATTGCCGTGATAAAGCTAGAGGGGCTTGGTCTGATTACTTATATTATTACATATCTTGAGAACATTACCTCTGCATTATTGAATCACAGTTTTCTGATTCCGTTGGTTAACATGTCTTTATTCTTAAGGTGCGTCCAGATTTGAACCACGACCTGAAACCGTACCAGGTCCACAGCTTATCGGTAAATTAACATCCAAGAATTGGCGCGTGACGAAGCGACGTCATAGCCACGTACGTTGCATCGAACCTCGCACTGCAACAATTTATGCGATACATATTGTGGATTGGGGCAAACCCCGAGCTGCAATACTTGTAAGGTTTGCGACGGCGTTTGTTCGGACGTCTAGGTATGTTCGCGATGTGGGACGGTTGCAGATCGTGGTTCAAATCTGGACGCACCTTTAAGAAACTCATGATTGCGTTTATAAAAAAATGTATTAAATTAACTGAAAGGGAAAAGCGAAAAATGCAAAACAAAATTACTCTGTCAATAAACCCTAAATTAGGACAGTGCAGGTTCTTTTTGTGCTAATCTTATTTTCTCGATTAACGAGGAAACTAATTTTATTTACCCATATGTAATTCTCTTTTAAATCTGTTTTATTTGTCGCAAATGACTAATTAATTCATGTGACCAAGTGATTTACATTGTATCTCTTATTTGCGATATTTTAATGAAGTCCTACGACTAATAATTATTATAATAAAATAAGAAATACATCTCTTTTGCAAATGCTTTAGTCAGACAAAAGTTTTTTTTTCATTTTTTCTCGCGAGTTTTAACGATCATTTTTTTAAGCAGGAGTTGTTTTGACAAGAAATAACTCACGAACTACGTTACCTTAAGATTTTTAGGAACTTTATTGTAGAGAGGAAAAATACCATTAGTTTCACCCCAAAATGTATTAAAAAATGCTTGGAAAGTTTTCTTTTTATATCGCGAGGCCGGTGATTTTTTTATTAAAGAGTGATTTTTGACCTTAAATACCAACGGAACTAGGATTCCCGGGAATTTTTTAGCACCAAATGGTAAAAAGGAGAAAAAAACTATGGGTTTCACCCCATATTGCCCTCAGAAAAGTCCTTTTGGCCCGTGTTTTAAAGAAGATTTGTTAATGTATACTTATAAGTAAGTTATGGAAAGAATATTACAACTTTGGTAAAAAATAGTACCTAAATTCTAATATTTTATTGTCATACTATTGTTTTCTTTGTAAATAATACGAGGTATGTCCGAAAAGTATTTGACTTGCTTGTGTATCTCGCGCTGGCGTTAGTTTTCATAGGGCGAGTGGTGTTTTCAAATTCGGGAACAACCAAATTCACAGGGGGCAAATCAGGACCGTACGAAGGTTGACAAAGCAGTGCAATTTTTTGTTTCGTTAAAAATTGCTGCACAAGATTTTATTGTTTAGTCATTTTTAACAATAAAAATCCGTCGAACATTTTCGTTAATATGTAACGTCAACCATTTTTAGGCGACAACAAAAACTACTATTTCACACCTTTACGAAAATCTTAAATATTTAATATCCTGATGAGATAGAGGGTGATCCTAAAGTATGAGCCAAAATTCAACTTGAGGATTGTGAAGTTAAAATACTGCGATTTAGCTGAACTTACCCTTGTAAAAAAGTTGCTATTAACTTAGATACAGGGTGTCAAAGTTCAAAAAATATATCTAAATTATTTTGATAATATTTATTACGATTTGAATATTGTAATAAAACTCGATATTTAGGGGTGTTTTTAACACGAGCTAGTCATATTTAATGTTATTATTAGAGTGTTTACAAGAGGACGCCACCTACACTACATTAAACTTCTCTAATACGTCTCAACTTTTTTGTGCTACTCTGTATGTATCATCTAAGTAAACCAGTAAATTCTCCCATGCTTTCTGTACAAAAAAGGTGTACTTTGTAAAAATGGTTTGGGCCAACGTTTTCAAGATATTTGCATTTAAGTGGTTTAGTGCAACCAAAAGTATATGGATAAATACATTAATTTATTCGTTTCTAATGGGGCAGTAGTAGTTATGGGTAATATTAAAAGGCATTTTTAGGTTGCACTTAACAACTTTAACGCGAATATCTAGAAAACGATTCAAAGGAGTATATATAAAAATTAACATAAAACCTAAATAGCTTATATCAGAAACCCCTAGATATTAAGTTTTATTACAATACTCAAAACTTATTAAATATTATCGAAATAATTAAAAAATATGTTTTAAACTTTGAAGCCCGGTATCTCAGTTAATAAGTATCAACTTTTGTTTTGAGGTATGTTTAATTAAATTGCAATATTTTAACTAACTTTACAATTCTTTAGTTGAACGTTGTCCATTGTTTTGGGATTTCCCTGTATAAAAGATAAGGATTGTATTATCATCTAAATTTTTACAAGGTTAAATTACTTTAATTTTTATTTTTCCTAAACAAAGGTTAGAAAAATAGGAAAATTTAAGCATAACTTGATATCGCCCAGTTGCTGATCGAAAACAGATTTATGATTTCGCGTTTTCTAGATGCTATAATAAAGTATTTTTAGATGTTGTGTACATCTTCTCATTTAGAAATTTTTGTTGACAAACATCAAATATCCATCTGGCAATTTTAATTTTTTGCCAGTTTTTAATTTAAATATCGTTTTTTTAAAGCTGCTGTGGGTATGAATATTAGAAGACGTCCATACATTACGTGAGATGTTTTTTGTTTTTTTGACACACCCTAGTTGCAAGATCTCTATTCGCCACGTGATTTGCGACGAGGTACGGTTACAGGTCGTAGGTTCTTAAATCGCTGTATTCTTATGAATTTTGCTCCAAATCATTTTTTAAACAATATTCTTAGTATTTTGTAATATGTTTTCCATTCCCATTCCACTTTACGCCATCTTTCTATCTCTTCCGAAGTACCCAATACACCCGACACACTTTATATCCCTAATACCAAACCGCAATTTCGTTTTTATTTAAATTATATTACCAAGCAGGAATAGTAAATATCACAATATTTATGGAAATATCAAAATATCGGATATTAACGATATTTATCGGATATTTTGATACTTTTATTTTTCAAGGATAATATATTTTGTTAATAATAATAATAAAAAAATTATTCTTAATGTTAACATTAATTGTAATACAAAGAATGAAATTAGGATATTTATTGATAAAAAAAGTAAACTTATCAGTCACCATTAATATGGGCATGGGCGCCGGCTTCCAAAAGGGTACAAAGTAAAAATAAATTTAAAGACAACTAAGAAATGTCCTTTGACCTAAAAACCGTCTTTGTCGTTTGTCCGCTCCTTCCACAACAGCCAGGGGGTGCGAAACATTTTAAAATACCTAATATCAATACTTTTTTGCCAAAACTTACTACTTTTTATACATTTTCAAAAGCCAAGGAGGTGCAATTGCACTCCCTCCCGGCGCCCATGAATATGGGTAAATAGGAGCTCAAAATAAAAATTACGGTAATTAAGTAGAAAGCTGCGGCAACTCCGATTTGGTATATAGGGGTTGTTGTATTCTCAGGATATCCATCATCAAAGTTAAAAATTAAACTAACCCTATTTCCACTATATTCTCCCTTCTTTTGTACTCAATTTTTGATTTAAAGCTAATGTGGCACATAATATTTAATTTATACCTTAAAACCTGTTTTTTATTTATTTTATACCTTTTTTTTAATAAATTGCAAAATTGCAATCCCCAAACACTGCAACCATGTGTACACATAGTGCCGCTGCTGCGATTTAAATGATTAAAAGTAAAGCTTTGCAATTTAATGGAAAAAATGATAAAATAAATGAAAAACAGGTTTTTGAATGGTGCAAATCAAACATTGTGTGCCAATTACTACTTAAATCACTAATTACATGCAAAAGGCTGAATATAGTAAAAATGGGGTTAGTTTGATTTTCAACTGTGATTATGAATATCTTAAGAATAAAACGTTTTAGATTCGTGATCAGCGCGTCAAGAAACACCCATATGCCAATTTTTTCCAAAATCGAAGTTGCTGCAACTTGCCACAATTACCAAAATTATATATTTTTTAAAAATACCAAACATAATTATAGTTCCTAAAAAAATAACATAAGCCTCTCGGGCACGACACCCAGCGTAAGCGTCGAGCGGCTGATAAAAAAAAACAAGTTCTTTTATTCTCGCATAAAGATCAAAGACAGCGCTCTCACATTTTCCGTCAATGTGGCCGCTGACGCTTACGCTTAGTATCGTGTCTGAGGCCTAAGGCCTTACTTTGGTGCAAGTGGTAAATCATTATTAACTGAATCATTAGATTTGTTAGATTTGTTTAAAAGTGAGTAGGAATTCAGAGTTGGGCCGAATACTGAAAAAAAGGTATTCGAATACGAATACGAATACCGGATAAAGAAAGTATTCGAAAATTTGAATATTTGGAAGAAAAAAAAGTATTCAAATACTCGGTATTCACGAACACCTGGAATCGGTATTCGAATTCTGGAAAAAAAAGATTCGAATACTAGAAAAAGCAAAACCGATGATTAAAAAAAAGGTCCTTACCTTGTCCTCCCTTTTGGTATTCTACTCGCAACAATTTTGGTATTCTCGAATACTGCTTACACATTCCGGTATTCGAATACTCGGAACGCCGGTATTCAAATACTCAAAAAAATTATTCATCGAATACTTCAAAAGTATTTGAATACAGAATCCCGAATACTAACCAAAAAAGTATTCCGCCGAATACCAAACACACAAATGTATTCGAATACTATTCGAATACCGGCAAAATATATTCTGAATACTATTCAGAATACTGAGTATTTGAATACGACCCAACTCTGGTAGGAACCCATTTCTGCGAATATTGATATACCGGGTGTTATTCACAGGTGGTTCCCCCTATAACTTTTTTACCTTTAAAGATAGAAAAATGAAATTTGTATGTCGGTATTTGACATAATTTTGGGTTGGTTTATGTATTCACTTGTTTTTTATTACTTCTGGTATGACCGGAAACGACTGCTACTTTCAAATTTTAAATGGCACCCCTGATATATTTTTATCTTATTTTGATGGAATATGACATCCTGAATACAATGACAACCCATATGTCATTTTTTGACACTTCACCTGTCAAAAATTTAATTTCTTAAATTCCAATCTAGACTGCCATGATTAGGCTAAAACGGTTAATTTTAGGTTAAGTATCCATGGAAAATAAAATCAATTGTCTTTTGTTTTTTACGACTGCTCAGGGCGGAGTTAAAGTTTACAAAATCCTATTTATGGTCGTATCTTCTAAAAGAGCATTTTATTCCGAATAATTTGGTATCACATAAGCGGTATTGCGGAAAAGGTTTTAATCCAAAAGCATGTAATACAATGATTCTAAACCAACCATTTTACTAAATGATAAATATCGATTTATGACATCAGGTATTTAATATGTGTTCTGTAGAAAAGTTTTACTCATAACACCGCCTATGTGGTACCAAATTATTTGAAATAAAAGGCTCATTTGGGATATGCTAACGAGCCACCCTCGTTCCATTAAAAAAATAAGTTATGACCATAAATAGGATTTTGCAAACTTTTACTCCGCCCTGAGAAGTCCTTAAAATGGCTACATGACTTAAAATAAACCGTTTTAGCTTAATCATGGCACTCTAGATTGGATTTTTTTTAAATATTGTTTGACAGCAGAAGTGTCAAATAATGACATATGAGGTGTTATTGTATTCGGAATGTCATATTCTATCAAAATAAGATAAAATATACCAAGGGTGCCATTAAAAATTTAAAAGCAGCAGTCATTTTGGGGGTAAACCAAAAGTAATAGAAAACAAGTGAATAGATCAACCAATACATAAATATGTCAATTAACTATATACCAAATTTCATTCTTCTATCGTAAAAAGTAAAAAAGTTGTAGCGGGGAACCACTTGTAAGAAACACCCGGTATATCAGAAATTTGGATATTTATTCAGCATAAATGTCTCGATGTATATCATGATATATGTATATCTGCAAACCTTGTTACCATGTAAGAAGAAATTGCTCTTTATTCTTTGTTATTTACGAAATCGATTAACACCAATTTCATGAAACCCGGTAATCTAATACCAACAAGCCTCATTCAGACCCATAAAGCATAAGTTAGACACAACAACCTTAACTTGAAAGGTGATAACTTAACATAATAGGAAATACCACATTTGCCACTGAACAAGCATTTTCTTTTTTACGTTCTTGGCTTTATGAAGGTACTTTGATTATTGCATTTCCGGCCTAGGGAAACAAAAATATTAATCTATGGAAAGGACATTACATTTTGTCTTTTAATTATATCTAGGCGTCATATCATTGTTCTCAAATATTGTCGCTAAAATACCTAGAATATTTACAATTTTTATAGTAGTGACTGGTAAAAACTAAACAGTTTTTTTAAACATACACTAACATGTACTAAGTGCATAAAGTGATACTCTTTTTACAAATGGGAGGTATGACAGCAGGAACCGTCAAGCGACTGCGTAAAAAGACACTTTATGCATGTGTTGCATACTGTATTTTTTCCACAAGCTTTAAAAAATCGATTTTTTAAATCGTTAACATAAAGATAAGGCGCTCCATTTTAATATGCTACATCAAGTGTGAAGGTCAAGTTACCTTTGATTTCCTCATTATTTTATTTTTAGTTTATGTATCATTCAATTTAAAGTTTGACAGTTTGCGAAAAAATTTAAAAGAAATTATTGAAAATAATAGTATGTTAATAATGAATTAAGATGACACAAAAATTGAAAAGAAATTTTTGTTGTTTTGGTATTATTCCCAGAAAAAGTACATAAGTGGGTACATACATATAATTTTCTAAAAATTCTTAAATACATAAGTGCATGAAGAGGATAATTGTCTCTTAAAAAATAGGGTTATGATTTTTTGTTGCACTTTAATGGCGTAGTCTAATTGATAAGTTAATTTCCAGCTAAAAATAGTGTCAAGTCTCCTAAAAATATGATTTATGGCTTAAACGATCCGGAATGCCATCTAGAAAAAGACGTATTTTGGATAAATAATTATTTTATTTATTATAAAACTTTCTGAACGAGCAGGAAACTTTGGTAAAAAAGTTCTTAATTCCCGAAATTGTAGCTCCAATATTTATAATTATTATTTAAAGTTAACAATCGGTCTCTCGCGCGGCGGTTTCGGCATGCGCGATCCGCCGCTGTAGTAAGCATAGGTTTTAAATCGTTTTTTTTTATGCATTTAAATATTAATTTAAAAATTTGAAAACATTATAGTGTCATCTAGGGTGTTTAAAGAATATGATTCAGCATTTAAAGTTGTATTACCATTTTTCAGAAAGTTATTCATTTAGTAATTATTAGTTTTTTTTTCTCAGATTTTTGTTATTACCTATCGTGATTTTTTTGCAAAAAAAATCCACAATATGTCTTTTTCTAGATGCGATTCCAGATCTTTTAAGCCATCAACCATATTTTTCGCAGGAAATCAACTTCTTGACTAGACTAGCATGCTACAAAAGTTATAATTAATTAATATAAATAAATAAATAAAACAATGCATAAAATGGTAATCTAGAAAAATTTTATAGTCTTAGAAAAAATATAGTATGCAACACATGCATAAAGTGTCTCCTTTTACTCATAGGATTCTTAAACATTCGTAAAAAAAATATTACTTTATACACTTACCTAATTAATAATTTTCTACGGACCCTAAAAATTTTATAATTTCAATTTTTAAGTCTTTAAATCGCAGAATTTATGGTATCTTGATCTTTGGTTTAGCTGATGTTGCGTTTACTGTTACACTGCGTAAATTTGTAATAAAATAAATTATAGTAGACACCCCTCCTCTCCGCCGTCAAAACAAGGCAATTTAGGTATAATTCTATCATAATTATTCGTTTTTTCTTATAAACCTATTTCAATAGCCACCAAGACTTTAATTTCCTAAAATAAATTTAAACCTCAATCATGTACGCTGTCACAAAAAAAATCCAATACTTATTAACTAAGAGTGGCGAAGTTTTTTAAAACAAAGAGACACCTAATTTTGTGGGTGTCACATTTGAGAATAATCTTAACTGGCATAAACACATTATACCCATTCCAAACAGCTCGAATTTCTCTTTTAAGCCAAAAACGATTTTACCCTTCTAATCTTTATACTTTTTATGTATCTTAAATCAGACCCCCTTTGAAATATTATTTTTACGTCTTGGGGAATGGCATCTCCCACAACTCTTAGCATGCATTCATCCCTTGCTTAAAGAAAAGCTTCCCACTCTCACACACCATCGTACTGTATGGAATTTTAGATTCTTTAATGGATATTTTGGTGTACGAATTTTGCTTAGAGAAATTAACCGCTATAATTCCAACAGACCAACATATAGTGCCACACTTATGCATCCCTACACAGCCCAACTTGAGAAGCCCCGAACTTCCCAGTTTGTTCGACAAAAATTGCAGTATTTCAAAACATTTACGTAATATAATCGTTTGTTAACTGATTGGAGAATCAAAGCCCTGACGCAATATTTAGTAAAATTTTTTGCGAACTAATGTTTTTCTTACAAATATTGGGGGCTTTGAGTGAGCTTGTATTTCCACGATGTTTGCAAATGCCGCCATATATACATGCGTCATATTAAACGGTATATTATTTTAAAGTTTTACATTGAATAGTTGGTAAGTATCTAACTATTTAGCTAAGGCTTTGTGTATATTTTATTATTAAATAAAACTAAATACTCATATTTTTGTATTTTTTTAACACTCATTGTTTCTTAGAAATATATTAAAATATTTGATAAGATTTTGTTTATTTAATTAAACGGAAAAAAATCCAGGTTACCTACATGAGTAATTATTTTAAAAAATAGGTCACTCCAAAATTATATTTATCAGCCATATAAGGGTGTGGTTAACTATGAAAAAATAAACAATAATGTTTTTGTATTTTTTTAAGTAATACATTTCTCCAGCAATTTTTATTAAAAATCTTCACTTAAATAAAATGTGGGCGATTGTGTACAGTTTTTTATTTAAAAAAAAGGAAATAGTCTGAGGATCCGAGGGATCCCAGGTCCGGTGATCAAGGGGGACATTTTGAACTTGGAAACAAGGCTTGTTTGGTGTATCGTCTTTATTTCGATTTTTTTCTTAAGTTTTCACGGAGGGCAGAGTTGTGGCGTTTAAAGATTTGTACTTAAAAATTGTGATTGGCGTAAGAACTAGTTGAAATTGAATTAGTGGATAAACAAACTACCACTATTATAATCTTTTTGATCAGCAAAATTATTTTTTTGTTAAAAAAAAATGTAATAAAAAGGATATTTTTCTTTTTTATCTTCTCACTTAGCTTTAAAAGAAACCTCAAACAAATAAGTAAATAAAAAAATGTTGCAAAAACCACTTTATTCCCCTAGATTTACCCTCCCTTGACTGTTCATACGTATTTTTGCTAAATGAGGAGCTTCAAATTAAAACGCAGTTTTTGATTAAATACAAATAAAAATAATAATACAAATTAAAAGTAGCTCAGGATTTTTACTTCGTGTTTTATTACACAGGAACCAAAAAAAAAAGTATTCTAAACTGGAACCGGGACATAGTGTTTCTTGTGTAGTTCGATGCGCTGAATCCGAATCTAAAGCCCGTTTCGATCCAGCACGTCCCAGTTTTTGTAAATTGGAAATATAACCTTCCACATGACCAAATTTTAAGGTTATATTTGCAATTTACAAAAACCGGGACGTGTTGACCAAAACGGGCTTCAGATTCACATTCAGCACATCGCAAAACACAAGCAACACTATGTTCCGGTTCTAGTTCAGAATACTTTTTTTGTGTGCCTGTGTTATTTATGTTAAAAATGATTTTTAATCAAAATATATTATATTATCTAAACTAATATATAAAGATGTAAAGTTTGTAACTTTGTTTTTTTGTAGCCGCTAATCTTCGGAAGTACGGAACCTATCGTAAAAAATCTTTCACAATCAGAAAGCTACACTATTTAGGAGTATTATAGACTATATTTTACTAAAATGTACAAAAAGTTTGGAAAAAATATAACTAACGCCCAACAAAGTGGGCACGGGTCGGCTATCTTGGATAATAAACTATAATTTTGTGAGGTTAAGTTTATAAGCTCCGATTGGTCCAGTGAAAAGGAAGGTTTTTATGTATAATTAGTTTTGGTTAGTTCTGATTAGACAAAGAGTTCAGAGAAAATAATTAACACCCAACGAAGTGGGCACGGGTCCGCTGGTAAATATATAAATCTATACTAATATTACAAAGAAATTAAGTTTGTAACTTTTTTGTTTGTTTGTAGGGAGCTTATCTACGGAAATACTGAACTGATCATTAAATTTTTTTTCACAATCAGAAAGCTACAGTATTCAGGAGTGTTATAGGCTATATTTTATTATGATTGTCAATGTATGTCAAGTCAGCGGGAAATATATAATGTCACTGAACGACTACCTTCCATAACCAAACGGTGGTTCAATGGTAGAGTGTTAGCTCGCCACGCCGGTGACCCGGGGTCGATTCACGGTCAATGCAGATTTTTTAATATAAAAATAAATAGGAAAAAGCAACGACTTTAGTTATATAATATATTTCGATTAAAAAAGTATTGAATTCATCGATAAAATGAGCCGTTTTCGAGTAAAAAATTATTTTAACAATAAGAGTTTATTTTTGTTTAATAATACAATATTTTATTTTCGATGTAATTTGTAATTTTTGCTTTTGAGCTCCTTGAATAGTAAAGTATAAAATTTCTTTGACTGTATTTTAATTTTCTTTCAGATTAAAAGAAATAAAATAACAGAGCGCATACCTAAGTATTTAAAAAAAAAACACTAGATAGCAGCCATATAAAAAAACTTTTTTATAATGATGTTTTTTAATGCTTTTATAGTTTTATCGTACATAGACACCGTACGCCCATGTACGCTATTTACTTTATTTAAAATTTATTTAGTTGTGGTTAGTTTTTTTTTAAATGCTACACATTCCAAACAAAAACACAAAGTTTTAAGTGTAGAGTACTTCTACATGTTGTGTAAGCGAAGATGAGCCAATTTTGCGAGATAACAACTGTTAAATAAAAAAAAACAATAATGCAAAGCCATCTGGGGTTATAAAAAAAATAGAGATAAAAAATGCTGCCTGTGTGTGTGTTCCGCAAAAACAAAAGGTTGTGGGGATCAAACGTTTAAAATTAAAGACAACACCAAGATAAGAAAATTCGGGGATGCCATTCCAGTTTACTTACACTTAGCGACCTTACAGAGTGTAAAATTAAAACAAAGAAGACGAAAATTGAAATTTATTAATTGAAGACGAGCGAATTTTTGACAGACTGACTGTTTCGTCAGGTGCCTTTTGCAAACTGGACCAAGACCAAGATCAGTAGGGATGGAACAAGCAAATAATCAATATATTTGTGCGCACACTTTGTTCGGGATGTGCTTTCCTTGCCTTTGCCTGTGTTGCCATGGTGCATTATTTTGCATGACAAAAACTTCATCTCGAACAAATCTACAGGGTGTTACAGAATGTTGGTAATCAGCGTTGAATTTAGGGGTGGCCCGAGCAGATAATCCCCCCCGGCGCAAAACAAAATCCTCCCCGAAGAAATTTGATGTCAAAACATAAGTATAAATGTAATATGAAAGTACACAATTTGCTAGTTTTGTTTTTACACGTGATGTTTTTTTTTTTGCTCTTTAAGTTTTTTGGCGGTAATAACCTTTTTTTTGTTGGTTGAGATCCCCACGAGAATATTCAACTCCCCCCACCTCCCCGAAAAAATATTTCTGAATTCAACACTGTTGGTATAGAGTTTTTAGCGAAATAAGCTCCGTCGGCACAATCTACTAATAAAAATAACCCCTTAAAAAGACCAATAAAACGACTAAAGGTAGTCGGGAGAGCAGGGTCTTATTGTGAAAGTAATAATACGATACTGTTCTTTTGACTTTCATAAATTGTGGTTAATCATTTTATTGCAAAAGATATTTTTATCTTTAAGGGTTTATTTTATTAGTAGATTATACCGACATAGCATAAAACTTTAAAGAGACTATAATAATATATAAGGAGCGGGTCTGGTTAATTCGTGCTCCAAAAGGATTTTTTTATAAAGGGTACATTAAAATACAGGTTGTCCAGTAACTCTACCAACAAACTTTAAGGGGTAATTCTACAATGAAAATTAGGAGCAAAGGTTATATCAATATAATACGCCTTAAAAAGTTTTTGAATTTCAGACTGTTAAAAAAATTCGCGTAAAAAAATAAAAACTTTTTTCGGCATGGTCAAATCTCTATCTAATTAAAGAGTAAATACCAAAGGGTATTTTTTACTGTAGAATTTGATATCAACGATAGAAAATGACCATGCTGAGAAAATGGTTTTTATTTATTAACGCGAAAACCTTACATCAAATAAAAAAATTAAGAGATCAAATTTGTTCTAAACTAAATGGAAATTTAAAAAACTATTTTTATATTAGAAAAATGCAGAGGCGAACCATTGTTTTAAAAGATATTTACCTGAAACCCCTCATGGCCGACACTGGTAAATTTTTTTCTTGTATGCCAAAAAATATATTCTGATGCATAGGAGGCGTCCCTCAATGTTTTTAAAAATGTCTTAATTTTTGTAAAAGTAATTAAAAAACAACATATATTTTTTTTTTAAATTCAACACTCAGTATTTCAAAAACTAAAGTTGCTTTCTTAGAGCCAGATTTATATGACCTCTTCTTGCATTTTTGATGTAGATGTAAGAAATTTTCCTAACAAAATTCTGGAACATCCTAATACAAAGGTGCACGTTAACTGTTTGTTAGTGTCTTTTTATAATTAAAATAGGTTCTGTTAAATAAAGTCCGAAATTGTCCCCTTTTAAAATATATCCCCTTAAAAAGTTGGTAATGAAAACGGCAACAACCCAGTTACACAGTTACATCAAAAAACAAAGGAAAACATGCAGCTGCAGCTTCATCGAACACGAAATCGTCTTGTCAACGTTGCCACGTTGAGCAAATTAACTATATAGGGTGATCATTTTTAATTCAGCACTATTGCTAACTCCCTTATTATTGGAAATACGAAGTCGATTAAATTAATAAAGTTGTAGTACTTTTTCCGTTTTTAAGGTGCTGCAAACCGAAAAAGAATGAAAATTGGGTTTTCGATTTATTACAAAAAGTACTTTTTTTAAAGAAACACCCTGTATATTAAATCACCATTTAAAAGATCTATCATAGCTTTAAAAAATGTCCACATGTGATATATCCAATTTTAAATAGTTTTGGAAATATGGCCATCTTCGGGAATTTAATAGTAAACCGGCATTTTTTAAATAAAACACTCTGTATATTACATTACCAGTAAAAAGATATTTTAAAATACCACATTTGATATGTCTATCTCTTATAGTTTTGGAAATGTGTCCATCCAAAATAGTAGATATAGTGTCTATTTCATCTTCGACACTAAACTTAGTGCTTATACACTTATACAGTGCATTTCTTTAATGTCCCCCCTTCTTTTGATTTTTAAACGGATCAATAAAAAAGTAAAACTTTGGGATATAAAATTGATGCTTAAATACTATATTTTAAAGTGAAATTGGCAGATGAAAACTTTAAGATGGCGGCTAGGCGCCAATTAAAAAAAAGTCAAATGGAAAGGGGGCCTTGTAGCACATCATTTTAAAGATGTTTACGAGTACTTTATAATCCTAGAATATAAACTCAATAACTTCACCTCATACAAAATGGCGGTACTTTAAGAATACCTAAATACCTGATTTGGATGGCCATACTCCCTCAAACTAATAAAGTTAGTTGGATTTAATGTTGTAATCTCTTAAAGTTCTTTTAAAAACGTTTTTACCAATAATGAAATATACAGGGTTCTTTATTAAAAAAATTGCATACCCTGTATAATACCAGCAGTATCACCGTTAAAAGATCCTTAAAGAGCTTTAAAATCCACCACATTAGGTACATCTAACTTTATTTCTTTCGAGAATATGCCCATCAAAATCAGATATTTAGGTAATTTCTAAAGTTCCGCCAGGCGCGCTGGTGGCTGCTCCGGTTGTCTCGGCAAGCGTCGATCTCCGGAGTTAAGCAGTGAAGTGCGCGCCCATAACTTGGATGGGTGACCGGCGGGTTTTGGGCAACGGCACGCGGTGTTCTGCTCGGGGGTGACGAACGGACCGAGCAACAACCATCCAAGTTATGGAATTAATGGTGTGGTGAATGGGAAGGAGTAGGGGTCAAGGTACAATAAGCCTTCAGGCTGCAGTGCACCACCTAGGGGGGCGGTCGTCAGGCCTGGGTGGGATGACCCCGAAAGGGCGAAAAAAGTTCCGCCATTTTGTATATGTGAAGGTATTGACTTTATATTCTAGAGTTATAAAGTACTGGTCAGGAGCATTAAAATAATGTGTTACAAGCCCCTTTTCATTTAATTTTTTTCCAAGATGACGCCCAGCCCAATTTTCCTATTATAATTAAGAGCACATCGTATTTTAGTGTCAGAAGTCAAAATAAAAAAGATTTTTTTACCCACCCTAACCCCCTTTAGAGTCTATTTAAAGAAACAACAAACTTCCCACTGTGGTTGTTCTTTAACACTAGAATATCAGAACATGTTGTTTGCAAAGGCTTTTTCTTTCCCTTAAACCTTTAAATCATTAAATTTTTTGCTAGTAAAGTGCGTCTTTTATTTCGCTATACACCTATAACTTTACGGTAGGACTAGGTTTTCACACCCTCGTGACCTATTTCGAGATATCATACCATAAAATGATATCCGAAAAAGTACTTTTAGACTTATTAAATTTAAAATATATTCATCGAAAAAAAACCTTTACATTTTTAATAAGCTTTCACATAGTCGTAATACATTTTTAAATTTTACCTCTGAAGTTCTTCGTAAATTATTCTCTTTTTACTGTTTTACAAAGTTCCTCCGAATATTTGAAACCCCATAATCGATATTATGAAATTTTAAAGACATGGCAACCGAGGGCAGCCCTTCCCTTTTCTTAGTATTTGAGGGTGTAAAGGACCGCTTATTTAGACACCTGACCCTTAGAAAAATGAAAAATAACGAAATTCCATTCTTTTGCACCTGACTTTCAGTTTAAATAACCTTTTTCTAATAAAAGATACCTTCTGTAATTTTGTGACCATGGTACATGCCATATTATTATGTGGCCTAACTATGTAATATAATATGTTTACATTTTGTCTTTTACAAGTTTACTTCTTTTATGTTAAGTAAATTTACACAGATATCGTATGCACCCTTACAGTAAAATTAATTTAAGAATGACTTTTCTTACACACATGTATTTCTGACAAAAAAAAAACAAAATAAAAGAACGTGTGTGCAAAAATTTCGTATAAAAATATATTTTGTTGTCAATAAATTATTTCAATGTAAATTTACATATAATACGTCTTGCCAGCTTAATGCGTTTAATTGACTTTTATGTGTGTTGAATACTAGCAGGTAGAGATTAGACAAAAAATGCCTGCATGTAAACATTCCCCATATGATGACGCTTAGGTCTCGCTTTGTTCTTACTTTAGACTCTTCTCTTTTCCAAAGTATTGCCATAAAATTCCTAATGAACGTTTTAAACTGGCATAACGTGTATATCGTGTTTACAATATCAAAAAATTGAAGAAAGGATTCTCGATAATAAGACCAAAAGGAAAGTGTAAATTATGTAAAATTTATTTTGGAAACGTTTTGCCCCTCTTTTGAGGCATAATCAAGCCTAAAATGAAAAAAATCTGTTATTTTTTTAATAAAAACTTGTCACATGTAACAAAAATTTAATACAAATTAAAAACCAAGGTTTATTATATTTTTTGTTATGCCGCCGCCAGACATTGGGCCAACTACGACAAACTTTCGCAAACACCATTGTATATGTACGGGTAGTTCGACTGCATTCGCCTTGATTGGCCCAACTTTTTACACACACATTTGCTTACAAATAGTTTCCCAAATAGTTCGGCCACAATTTTGCCCAACGTGTGGCGGCAGCATTAGATGTGACAATTTCATTTAGAAAATAACAGAGTTTTTCATTTCAGGATTGCTATAATGCCTCAAAAGAGAGGCGAAATGTTGCCAAAATAAATTTTACATAATTTACACTTTCTTTGATCTTATTATTCGGAACCTTTCCTTAAAATTTATATTTGATGACCGGAAACTAATACCTTAATTTAATAAAATAAAATAAAAAAATTACCTACATCCTTTACACACATTTTTGCCAATAAAAGAAAATTAAAATACGTGTGCAAAATTATTATTATAAAAATATTTTTTACAACAGTACCATAGAAAAAACTTTTTACTGTTGCTTTTTAAAAAATCTTGTTTCTGTATTATTGCATTTTGTACAGAACTACCCCAACTACAACTACACATACAGGGTGTTACTATACATATGCGAAAAAACTTAGAAGGTGATTACTTGTTCAAAATACAGACTAGTTTGCTGCATTGAAGTTGAATCCAAAAGTAATTAATGTCAAATATCTTTTAAAGAGTGAATTTATCGCAGTAAATTTCCTTTAAAATATTTATTGGATTTAATTAAATATTAATATTTGGAGTAGCAACAAAAATCCAAACTCAAGAAACAAAATCAAAAAAGTTCTATGTTCAAACCCCATTAAATGGACACGGCTTATTTGCGACAATTTACCAAGAAAGCTTCTGTGTAGAAAATTTAAGAATGTGTGTATTTTTCTTACACCAACAATTTGCGTTTTGCATAAAATATATGGTAATTATCAAAAACTGTTAGTCGCAATGATAGACCTCTTAAAAGTAGGTATTAATATTAACGGCTCAAAACTTCATGATATTTTTTTGTCACCTTAAACGGTATTTTTATTATACAAGGTGGGCCTTTAATGTATCAACATTTTCAATATCCAATAAACGTTTATTTTCCGCACAATATTTTGTTTAAGGTGGTCTAATGTGGTTGGATTATCTTCATAGATTTTTGATTTTAGGTTACCCCACACTGCCACAGAGTCCATAGATTAAATGAAAGGAATGTTTTCTGGAAGACTCATCTCACGAAGGGTAATATTCAGTGCCCCCTCGGAGCCCGGATCTTACTCCAAACGATTATTTTCTATGGGGTTAAAAAATAGTCGATTTTTTTGGCCCCGTCTAATGTAGTATGCTTAAATGCAGTACTTTATCTTCAGGGTAGCGATAAAAAACAACATTTTTTGTAACAGTATTTAAACGGCACTTTCAGTTCAAAAATCGTTCGTGACAAGGATTGATTTTAATTTCCGTTCAAAGTTACCTTCCACGTGGCCATTGTATACACTACATCCGAGTTATTTTTAGTTTTAAAATGCGGGTGGTGCATTCAGACTTTGTAACGTCAAGAAACCTGCATTTATCCGTTTTGTTTAGTTTATTTGTTAGATATACAACACATGAATATGTCAAGTAAACGTCAAAAATAATTTAGTTGGAAAACTTACGGCGGTGAGTTACTAGGCCCAGTTGTACAAAGCAGGTTTAAACTCAGTTCTAATAGTCTGAGGTCAGGCCTTTGAACTCTCCGTAAAATCTCAATTTCTTTCAATTCCTTGACACTGACAGTAATATTGAGATTTTACGGCAAGTTTAAAGGCCTGACATCAGTTCAGTAGAACTGAGTTTTAACCTGCGCTGTACAACTGGGCATAAATGATTAAGTAATGATACCGTTTCACACACAGCGTGTTCAAAAACTCTGGAAACGCTCAAATATCTACAGTAGAGCTTTGAACCAAATTAGACGAAATGCGGTACTTCAGGGTAAAAACCATACGCTGAATTCAGTATTGATATTGGTGATGTTGCCAGATTTTCAGTTTCGCATATATCAATTCAAAGTTTCTAAATTTAAATAAGATAACTATTTTTTTATTTTATCATTAAAATCCAGCTGTTTTTAAATATACAGTGGTATGGAAATCCATTTTTTCTCATCAAAAACATTGCTTAACCACGCATGACGTAACTCTACTAAAAATCCTCTAATTTCGTCTCTGTCTTGCCATTAAACCCGACGCGTGGCGTGATGAACCAGAAACTCGTTGGGTTTAATATTTTTTGCTGAAATAAATCATTGTTCCCAAAAAGGGTTTGTTTACATTATGACTTTTTTTGCCTCATTTACGACATTGCTTTCAAAATGAATTATGCCTGGCTTAGGCTATATTTGTCGCCTTTATCATACAGTGTGTCCCAGGATAGGTGTTACAAGAGAACAAATGGACCAAAACTAATAAATACAAAATATTACTCCAATTAGTATTATACAGGCCGAGTTATAACTATAAATATGAAAATGCCCAGGAACACACTACTTTTATTTTTTAAAATAAAACAAAATTATATAAGTAAATGTTGTAGAGAATTGAATTTTATGTTAAAATTTGGAGTTAAAGCATGAGAGCAAAAAAAGTAATTGTAGTTGTGTAATTTTTTTCATTACGCATTACAACTTAAATAATGGCGCAAGGAGAGAGCAAAATTTAAAAGACAATTTAATAATTTTAATATTTTTTAAAAAATCGCTACTATAAGCCAAAAATTTTAAAAACTGCTAATAAATAATGTAAAAAATTATCAAAATATATATTTTTTTACTTTATTTTTTCAAGTTGATAATAAAATTTATTTTCCTACAACATTTACCTCTACAATTTTGTCATATTTTCAAAAATAAAGGTGTATATAACCCATCGGGGTAAAATTTTGTATGTATCAGTTTTGGATCATGCGACCAGTTTTCCCAAAAGAACGTTTAAAAATTCCAAAATGTTTGGTTCATTTGTCCTCTTGTAACACCTATCCTGAGACACACTGTATAAGACTGATAAAAACACTTTTCTTTTAAAGAATTCTTGCAATTTAGGCAAAATCGCAACTGATAAAACTGTTAATATACTAAGTACCTGCAATTTGTCCATACTTTAATGTGATACATTTCAATGATGCGTGGACATACAAATCTATGATTTTTAGGTATAATATGATTATTTAGTAAATTTAGTATCATTTTTATTAAAAATAGGACCCATGCTAAAAAACAAAAATTAGGATTTTCGGGCGACGTAGAGATATGCCGCTTGTATCGTCACCTAGGCCTAAGGGACCGGCTACGATACCAAGCGGTAGACGGCGAGCGGAGAGTGTGAGAGCACTATGCTAACATAAAGATCTGCTGCCTCTAATCTTTATGTTAGCGTAACATGTCTTAAGGCATAACGCTCTCACACTTGCCCTCTCCGCTTGTCGCTTGACGTTTGGCAACCTAGCCGCAGCTAACGGTCAGCATTTTATTTTATTCATTTGAGAGCAAATTTACAAACGTATTTATTTAAAATAAATCATTAATATCTCGTCGGGTATTTGCTTGTCGTTTATCAAAATAAGAATGGCAAATCAGGTCATAGTCTAAGATTGACTGATGAATCAATAAATAAAACAAAAAATAGAATTTTCCAGAATAAAATCATAATTAGAATTTGTATATTATTCATGATTAAATATTTCTGATTAAATTTCGCAAAGCCCCGCCTGGCACCCTCAAACCAAACAAACTTTGAAGCTTGTTTTTACGCCGTTTATCGGAACTTTGCAATGTTTTTAATGTTTGCACGTCAATAACAATAAATTTATAATGAACATCGAATACGAGGTCGGAGGTTATCTAGCTTGTGAGTAATGTACAAAAAAGTCCCAGCGACACTTTAATGCTGGTTTTCGGAAAGAAAAAACAAATATTGCCGATATTTTCCAATGTAATCACTTGTAAAAGGTCAAGGAAAGACACGAAACTTACGTTTTATTCAAGATTTATTACTTTTCTATCTTAATTTGCAAGATTATTGATTTGCTTAAAGCTATATTTTTAATACTAGAGTATTATAGTAAATACAATGTATCACTATTTTATTTTGAAACAAATAAGTAATTTATATAACAATTTTATAAAGTGATACTTTTTTAAGTAATGGGAAGTTTGACAGCTGGAGCCGTCAGTCGAGTGCGGCAATTCCATAAGTTAAAAAAAAGACACTTTATTATACTGAGCCAGAAAGAACTATTATACATATTAATATTAAGAAGTTTATCTTCGCGACTAACAGTTTTTAACAACAATCTTTTTTTATTCAAAGCTTGCAAATTGTTGATCTGGAAAATTTTACCACACATTCTTAAAAAAAAGCCCTACCAAAAACATTCTTCGCAAATTGTAAACAAATAAGCCGTTTCCATGTAGTCGAGCTTTGAACAGTGAAAATTGAAAAAATTGTTTAGGTTCAAAGCTCGATTACCTGAAATGGCTTATTTGACGAACAATTACCAAGAATGCTTTTTGTAGGAAATTTAATTTTATTTAAAATTGTGTGTTGGTAAAACTTTCCAGATCAATAGTTGGCACAGTTTTGCATTAAAAAAGACTATCGTCAAAAAACTATTAGTCGCGATGATAAGACTTCTTAATATTAATATTAAGGGACTCATAATTTTACAATATTTTTTTATCACCATGATGATATTTTTACAGTATCGTTTGTAAAAAATATTTGTTTTGTTGTGGCCCAGTCTACACTCTATGAATGTTTTTTAGTTATTTTTAATAATAATTAATAATTTTAATTTTTGTGGCACTGCCATTATATTGCAACTAAAAATCATGGCGTCCTTATTTTCTTAAAGGCAATTATCCTCTTCAAAACTATGTACTTAGAAGGCGTCCATAAATTACGTAAGGCTTTTTTTTCATTTTTGCTGCAGAACTAGCCAGAACTAAACAAAACAAATAATTTACACAATTATTTAAAATTTTGTTGTTTGTTGTCAACATTACATTATAATTAATGTACATCGTTTGTTTAGATTGTCTGCTCATCTTTTGTTATTTTTAGGTTTCGTTTTTTACCTCTCTTATAATAAAATTCAAGAAATTGGAGCAGATTCTTTTATAACAAATATTTCTTTTTCCAAATATGCGTAGACCATTTGCCTACGACATATACATGGTTGCAGTGTTTTTAAAGTGAACCTTCGCAATTTATTTGATAAAACTAGCGGACCCGTGTCCACTTCGTTGGCCGTTAATATCTGAACTTTTTGTTTATACATAGTTAAATATAGCATATAACACTTCTAAATAGTGTAGCTTTCTGATTGTGTAGATTTTTTACAATAGGTTCAGTATTTCCGAAGATTAGCGGCTACAAACAAACAAACCCACAAAAAAGTTACAAACTTTACCTCTTTATATACTGGGTTAGTAAAATGTCCTGCAACTCTCAAACCGCTAAGGCTACACATACCAAATTTGGTATCCCGATGGTTTTGGGCATGAAGAATTTAATAATAGTATTGGCACCATTGCCAGATTTTCTAGATTAGATGCTACATGATCTTTTTTTTATAAATGGAATGCCCCACTTATCTTTATTGCAATAAATTGCGCAGGCCATTTTTTAAATAATTCCTTTAATTTTAAAAATTTTATTTTTACTAGCTGCTAAGATATGACATCACAAAATTTTAGGTAAAATGTTGGTATGCGCTCAAATATCTCTAAAACCGCTTATGCTGTGTTTACATATTTCAATATTTGAAGGTTTTTGGGCAATAGGAATTATTCAGTGATATTGTCATTAATGCCAGATTTTCCAGTTTTGCGCTACACGTAATATTTTTGGTATTTTTAATGAAATTACCTATTTATTTTAATTGATATAAAAAAACATACAAAAATTATTAAGATTCAAAATTTTTAAAATTCAATCTTTATCGGGTATCGAAATATGACAACACCGCAATTTTTATTAAAATTTGGCAACAACGCAGATATTACTAATCAATTAGGAATGTTTAAATACCCCCAAATACCCAATTTTGTAAATACAGCTTTAGCGGTTTTGTAGTGTATCATAGCTCGGCAACTAAGAGAAACTAAAAAAAAGGATTTTGAAAATTTAGATACTTACTATATTTGCTGCGCCTATAGTTTAATGCAATGAAAATAAATAAAACATTCCATTTTAAATAGGAAAAAAAATAGCTGTAGCACTTTTTAAAGATATTCAAGAGTTGCGGTACTTTTTACTAACCCAGTATGTATTAGTATAGACATAGATTTGTAAAATACATAGAAGGTGTAAATTAATATTGTTTTCCACTTTAGCTTTAAATCAAGAATTGTGTGCAAAAAGAAGAGGAAATGTAGTAAAAATAGGGCAAGCTTAAATTTTAACTTTTATGATGGATATTTCAGGGACGAAACGTTTCCAAAAAAATTATTTTAGATTCTTTATTAACGCTCCAAAAAGCAACTGGATTTCGTCATAATCCGGAGTTGCCGCATCTTTTGAGATACCGAACGATATTAAATTTGTCAACACATTTTCGGTTGCAGAAAAAGTGGATACTAGAGGAAAGTGACCAAATATGGAATAGTATCCTCAGGGCCGTGCCTACCGGGGTGGATGCAAGTGGTGCAAGGCACCAGGGCGCAATGAGTGCGGGGGCGGAAAATTTTTGTAAAAACGGGGAAATGTTTGAAATAAGCGTCGCTGTACCAATGTTTTGTTTTATCGATTCCCCCATAACTTTTTAAGGTTTTAAAAAATACTACTCTACTAAATTGTAGGAGAGGGACCTCCAAATATTAATATTAAGAGCTCAAATCTTTAAGATATTTTCTTTTTGTCACCCTAAACAATATTTTTAATATATTTTTCAAAAAGTCGATTTTTTGGCCCAGTCTACTGTTTATAATATTATTTGGGGTACCTATTCCATATTTAACTTCCCTTATAATTTTTTAGTTTTTAGATTAAAATTATTCAATGTAACTATTTTTTTTAGAAAATAAAGGACAAATATATAATTGTTAATAATAATCTAAAAACGGATTTTTGTTTATAATTTTTATGCAAATTATGTGTATACAACTAAATGGTATTCCATATTTGGTTACTTTCCCTCTACATATTTTTGAGCTATAATAAGAAAATCTTCAAGTTTGTAAAGATAAAACAATCTATTTTTTTTTTTGGTTCAGAACCCTTTAGCATAGCTCCTCAATGGCAAGAAAAATATGCTTGTAAGGGTGGGGTCATTAATAAAGCTTACTGGTCTTTTCTGGATGAAATTAAATAATCTAACTGAATTTAGTCGTTGAATAGAGAATTTAAACTTTATTTAAATTTAATAATATAATAAACGTTATAAATATTAACGTTTCTTAGAAACGTACGAAAATAAACACATAATAAAACGATTTCCACAAAGTAATTTCAAAAGTAATTTAGCCTGCAGTTTTGACGCACTTCAAAAGTACAAATACAAACTCTCCAATGATCCAAATATATAACGAAGGTCAACATGGCCAATAACACTATTCTATTTCAAGTACTTCCTATCAGAATTTAAAAACGAAGAAAAATATGAAGCAATTCAAAGCGCAGTGGGTTTCGGTTAAATTGGAAGAAATCAGAAATTCTATTTGCTTTAAACCGTCGGAATCCAGTTCTAAAAATAGGACAAATCTACGAGGGTTATTTATAAAAATTGTTCCCCCAGTCGAAGAACAAAATATACGGTGTGTCCAGAGTTGGGTCGAATACTGTAGTTTCGTATTCGAATACGAATGCTGAATACCGTATTCTAAAAAGTATTTGAATACTGAGGATTCGAGTACCAAGAAAAAACTATTCGAATACCGTTGTATTCGAATAGCAGGTTTGGGTATTCATAAATAGTGAAGACAAAAAAAAAGGTTTTTGAGATTAATTAAAAAAAAACAAAACATTACCTTCATTCCACCATTAAAACACACAATCACAATCCCGAATACCGACCAATTTTTGACACACCCTGCTTAAAGGCAACCCCTATTTCTTTCAATTCATTCTAAGGCTGGTTAATAAAATATGTATGTGTAAATAATACCTACAGAATGTACCAAAAAATTGTCATATTTTTTAAAAACTTTAAAATTAAAAAAAGAGAAAAAAAATTATTAATATATCAGAACTATCATGTGAAGTAAAAAAAAATATTTTTTTATTTGTGTCAAAAATTTTGAAGGTATTGATTAAATATAAATACAGCCTTTATAGATATTTTTTATGCAATCCTGTAGCAATACCTTTGTTTAAATACTATCTTTAATATAAAATAGTTCTTATCCAGTAAACAGATGGTTCCAGATCGCTCTCTATTCGGATCTTAAGCCGTGTACAGACGTGTGTAATGCACCGTGCAACGCACATGCAACGTAACATGCAATATAACAAAGGGCCTTGATGTCGTTGCTGCAACCTTCTTTGCAAATAAGATTATCCGTATTTAAAACGAATATGTAGACCAACAAGGTTTTAGTGCGGAATCTTTTTATTTTAACATATTGCTTGGTAGAAAAAGCCGGCCAACCAAAAGTTATCGTCGCGAGTAGAAAACTCAGCTATTTATTAAAAGAAACGGTTACCAAATTGATTCCTCTTTATAGCTTTTAATCAATTCAAGTATTTTCTATTCCGTCCATCTTTTAACCTCGTTTTCCCTTGTTTCTTGCAACATCACCCAAACGGATACTGCGAACTCAAATTAAGGCCTTTGTGTTCGCGCAAAAACTCGACACCTGAATGGATCGCGACTAGGGAATTAAATCCAAGCTTTTTTAAATCCCGGGATCCCGGATCTGGGGACAGACCAGCCCGAGATCCCGGGATAGTCCCAGGATATGAGGGTAGAGTACAAAAAATGCGAATATATTTAAAAATCACTTTCTATTTTTTAATCTTTTCTTAGGAATAGTAAAAAAACTGAACAAAAAGAAGTTCGCTTAAAAAAAAAAAAAAAAAAGAAACAATTAAAATATAAAAAATATTAACGTTATACAAATTTTCTTTTAATAACGACATACAGTCGTCTTTATTAGGTTCCTTTAAAAATATAAACGATACTGTATTTCTGCAACATCGCCATACCTTCTTATAACCTCTAGTTAATTGCATTTAAACATTTGTAATTTGTAATACAATACAACAAACTTAAAAAATATTAAACCCTATTAATAATAAATGGGAAATACTAATCACTTGCGTGATGCGGAGTGTTGCTTTTACATGACTTTCTTTAAGTAAGACCACGTAAACCTTACTAAAAACAACTGGGAAATAAAAATGGCTGACTTTTAAATTTTTATTGGCATTGACATGAAATATTATTTTGAAAACATGAAAATTATTTAAGATCCCAAAAATTCCGGGATTTAAGGAGGTTTAATTCCGAAAATTTCGGGACTGTAAGAAGGGCGGGATTCCGGGATTATATCCCCTAATCGCGACGAACCTTTTAGCGCGCATTACGCGGAACCGTCTAAAGCTTAGTTCATATACTTGCGAAAGGCGATTTGCGAATTGTGAAACGTATTCGAATTGGTCAATTTTTAACGAAACATTCAAATGTCGTTAGAAATTGACAAATCAGAGCACGTTTCGCAATTCGCAAGTATATGAACTAAGCTTAAACGAGCAAATAAATCTTGTTGCGTTGCATGTTGCATTGGATCCGTCTGAACGCGGCTATAGTCTATTAGGCAACGAAGATTTGTAACTAAAAAAATCTGTGCCTAAAATGGTCAGTTATTAAAATTAAAGATAAAGTTTTTTTACGTATATTGCGAAATGAGCAAAATAAAAAAGGATAAAAACAACACATTTATTATCTAAGAACCTGTCTTGCGAGCGGGCCTGCATATTTATGCAAAACGTTTAATAATCCACGGAAAGAGCTCCATAATGTGTCAGGGTCCGGTTATACTAATTGTTTTTTTAAGCGAGGTATTAACTACAGCGTTTATTTATTTTGCTTCATTTGTTCCCCCAAAAACCCTAAGACCGTTAAATGGATTTAATTTTTTATTACTCTTTTTGCCCGATTTAGTGAGTATTTTCGACCACCCAATGTTTTTTTTTAATTCCTTTCCATGCCTATTTTAATTACCTCAAAAATATTTCTCTTTTTATAGGACAGACTACGTTCAAAAAAGTTTTAAAAAAATTAACAATAAAAAATTCAATCCCTTGTATTGTAAATTATTGGTTAATCCATGTATATTTCATTTGTTTACCCTTTTCAAAAGCACCGTGGATTTATAGATGTAACAGGTTTTGTCATACAAATAATTTAATTTAACTGTTTTTACATGAATATGCTTAGAAATAAATAAAAATTAATTTATTTACAAATATTTTTTACGTAGAAACCCTCAAACAACCAAAATTGGGTAAAAATCAATATTAGCCGATATTTCATTTTACCCGTTCGAGCGTAGTAATGATGTGAATTGTTTTGTTGCCATGTCCGGGCCGGCCCTAATACTGGGCCAGACTTAAATGTGTTATTACTTGATTTTTTAATTAATTCTGCTTATTTTAATAAGTATTTGTGACTCCTATTTTATATAGTGTCTTGTCTAAAGTCAGGACCCACCTTCTAACCTTTAAATTAATTGGTATTTTTCATCAAAATTTGAAGACTTTGGTAGGACTGTCAAACTGAGTTGGGCGTCATTTTGAAAAAAAAAATATGAAAAGGGGGTCTTGTGGCACACCATTTTAAAGCCTCTGACGAGTACCTTAGAACTCAAGAATATAAAGTCTATACCTTTACCTACCACCAAATGGCGGTACTTTGAAAATTACCTAAATACCTGATTTGAATGGCTATATTTCCAACACTAATAAAGTTAGATATACATACCTAATGTGGTATTTTCTTAAATGTCTTTTAGATATATTTTTAATGGTGATATATCTATACTTTTTGTCCTACCCTGTATACTAACAGTAATATCACCATTAAATAGATGCTTAAAAGAGCTTTAAGAAAATACCACATTAAAGTGTATCTTATTTTATTAGATTCGGAAATATGGCCATCTAAATGAGGTATTCAGATAATTTTAAAGTACCGCCATTTGTGGTAGGTGAAGGTATGGACTTAATAATTTGGGGTTATAAAGTACTCGTCAGGAGCTTTAAAATGATTATGTCTAAGAGTCTTCATCACCTCAAAACTCGACACTTGTCTTTACGTTAAAAGAAAATGCTGAAAGAGAAAATATACGTAAGTTGTTATTTTTTAACACAGTCTACATGACTTCATTCATTTGCAACACCCTGTTTAAATATTAATTATTAACAAGTGATTATCATGTTTGCATTTTTTGCATTACTCCATAAATTTTAATCAAACATACATGCATAAGCAAATATTTATTTGATATTGAAAGCATTTTTGCAGTTGGCTGTGATAAAATAAAGGCTTTAAGTCGTTAAAGAGAAAGAGACAGAGAGTAATGCATAAGGTCGAAAACATAAAATATTGATGTTTTTTGATAATATGCATATATTTCCAAAACTATTCAAGATAGACATATTAAATGAAAAATATTCTTATTTTCAATTTATTTTTTAATCGTGATACAATACAGAGTGATCAAACTTAAGACGGCACCATTGCTTACTTCTTTATTATTGGAGATAAAAAGTGGCCTAAATTAGTACAGTTGTAGTATTTTTCCACTGAATAAATTGTTCATTTTTTTAATATAACATCCTGTATATTATATTACCATTTAAAAGATATTTTAAAGAGTTTTAAAAACAGTCGACATGTAATATATCAAATTTTTATTAGTTTCGGAAATATGGCCATCTTCAGAAACTTGACCATTTAATAGATATTGTAAAGAGCTTTAAAAAAATACCACATTTGATATGTCTATCTCCTAAAGTTTTGGAAATATGGCCATCCAAATCTGAAAATTTTGTTAAATTTCCATTATTTTTGTAGCTCGGGCTATAAGCACGAAGTTTAGTAGCGTAGATAAAATGGACATTATAGCTAGTATTTTTAGATTTTAATGGCCACCAATTACCAAAACTAGAAAAGATAGTAACATTAAATAATTAAAGCTTTTTTAAAACGGTGTTGCTAGTTGAGAGTTGCTAGACTTAGGCAGATAAAACAGATTAAGATTGTTTAATTCCTAGACCGACATAGAGTGGAGTTGCTAGACGGGGAGAGGATTGAGTTCCTAGACAAGAACTTATTACAGACAGGTAAAAAACCAACATTACAAATTTTATTAAGCATTCCTCATACGGTCAACATATTATAAAATAAAATATTGTTTTCGGTGTCTTGTTACTTAATATTACCTAATGATTTTTACCATCATCATTAATAAAGCTTACTGGTCTTTTCTGGATGAAATTAAATAATCTAACTGAATTTAGTCGTTGAATAGAGAATTTAAACTTTATTTAAATTTAATAATATAATAAACGTTATAAATATTAACGTTTCTTAGAAACGTACGAAAATAAACACATAATAAAACGATTTCCACAAAGTAATTTCAAAAGTAATTTAGCCTGCAGTTTTGACGCACTTCAAAAGTACAAATACAAACTCTCCAATGATCCAAATATATAACGAAGGTCAACATGGCCAATAACACTATTCTATTTCAAGTACTTCCTATCAGAATTTAAAAACGAAGAAAAATATGAAGCAATTCAAAGCGCAGTGGGTTTCGGTTAAATTGGAAGAAATCAGAAATTCTATTTGCTTTAAACCGTCGGAATCCAGTTCTAAAAATAGGACAAATCTACGAGGGTTATTTATAAAAATTGTTCCCCCAGTCGAAGAACAAAATATACGGTGTGTCCAGAGTTGGGTCGAATACTGTAGTTTCGTATTCGAATACGAATGCTGAATACCGTATTCTAAAAAGTATTTGAATACTGAGGATTCGAGTACCAAGAAAAAACTATTCGAATACCGTTGTATTCGAATAGCAGGTTTGGGTATTCATAAATAGTGAAGACAAAAAAAAAGGTTTTTGAGATTAATTAAAAAAAAACAAAACATTACCTTCATTCCACCATTAAAACACACAATCACAATCCCGAATACCGACCAATTTTTGACACACCCTGCTTAAAGGCAACCCCTATTTCTTTCAATTCATTCTAAGGCTGGTTAATAAAATATGTATGTGTAAATAATACCTACAGAATGTACCAAAAATTGTCATATTTTTTAAAAACTTTAAAATTAAAAAAAGAGAAAAAAATTATTAATATATCAGAACTATCATGTGAAGTAAAAAAAAATATTTTTTTATTTGTGTCAAAAATTTTGAAGGTATTGATTAAATATAAATACAGCCTTTATAGATATTTTTTATGCAATCCTGTAGCAATACCTTTGTTTAAATACTATCTTTAATATAAAAATAGTTCTTATCCAGTAAACAGATGGTTCCAGATCGCTCTCTATTCGGATCTTAAGCCGTGTACAGACGTGTGTAATGCACCGTGCAACGCACATGCAACGTAACATGCAATATAACAAAGGGCCTTGATGTCGTTGCTGCAACCTTCTTTGCAAATAAGATTATCCGTATTTAAAACGAATATGTAGACCAACAAGGTTTTAGTGCGGAATCTTTTTTATTTTAACATATTGCTTGGTAGAAAAAGCCGGCCAACCAAAAGTTATCGTCGCGAGTAGAAAACTCAGCTATTTATTAAAAGAAACGGTTACCAAATTGATTCCTCTTTATAGCTTTTAATCAATTCAAGTATTTTCTATTCCGTCCATCTTTTAACCTCGTTTTCCCTTGTTTCTTGCAACATCACCCAAACGGATACTGCGAACTCAAATTAAGGCCTTTGTGTTCGCGCAAAAACCGACACCTGAATGGATCGCGACTAGGGAATTAAATCCAAGCTTTTTTAAATCCCGGGATCCCGGATCTGGGGACAGACCAGCTCGAGATCCCGGGATAGTCCTGGGATATGAGGGTAGAGTACAAAAAATGCGAATATATTTAAAAATCACTTTCTATTTTTTTAATCTTTTCTTAGGAATAGTAAAAAAACTGAACAAAAAGAAGTTCGCTTAAAAAAAAAAAAAAAAGAAACAATTAAAATATAAAAATATTAACGTTATACAAATTTTCTTTTAATAACGACATACAGTCGTCTTTATTAGGTTCCTTTAAAAATATAAACGATACTGTATTTCTGCAACATCGCCATACCTTCTTATAACCTCTAGTTAATTGCATTTAAACATTTGTAATTTGTAATACAATACAACAAACTTAAAAAATATTAAACCCTATTAATAATAAATGGGAAATACTAATCACTTGCGTGATGCGGAGTGTTGCTTTTACATGACTTTCTTTAAGTAAGACCACGTAAACCTTACTAAAAACAACTGGGAAATAAAAATGGCTGACTTTTAAATTTTTATTGGCATTGACATGAAAATATTATTTTGAAAACATGAAAATTATTTAAGATCCCAAAAATTCCGGGATTTAAGGAGGTTTAATTCCGAAAATTTCGGGACTGTAAGAGGGGCGGGATTCCGGGATTATATCCCCTAATCGCGACGAACCTTTTAGCGCGCATTACGCGGAACCGTCTAAAGCTTAGTTCATATACTTGCGAAAGGCGATTTGCAGAATTGTGAAACGTATTCGAATTGGTCAATTTTTAACGAAACATTCAAATGTCGTTAGAAATTGACAAATCAGAACACGTTTCGCAATTCGCAAGTATATGAACTAAGCTTAAACGAGCAAATAAATCTTGTTGCGTTGCATGTTGCATTGGATCCGTCTGAACGCGGCTATAGTCTATTAGGCAACGAAGATTTGTAACTAAAAAAATCTGTGCCTAAAATGGTCAGTTATTAAAATTAAAGATAAAGTTTTTTTACGTATATTGCGAAATGAGCAAAATAAAAAAGGATAAAAACAACACATTTATTATCTAAGAACCTGTCTTGCGAGCGGGCCTGCATATTTATGCAAAACGTTTAATAATCCACGGAAAGAGCTCCATAATGTGTCAGGGTCCGGTTATACTAATTGTTTTTTTAAGCGAGGTATTAACTACAGCGTTTATTTATTTTGCTTCATTTGTTCCCCCAAAAACCCTAAGACCGTTAAATGGATTTAATTTTTTATTACTCTTTTTGCCCGATTTAGTGAGTATTTTCGACCACCCAATGTTTTTTTTTAATTCCTTTCCATGCCTATTTTAATTACCTCAAAAATATTTCTCTTTTTATAGGACAGACTACGTTCAAAAAAGTTTTAAAAAATTAACAATAAAAAATTCAATCCCTTGTATTGTAAATTATTGGTTAATCCATGTATATTTCATTTGTTTACCCTTTTCAAAAGCACCGTGGATTTATAGATGTAACAGGTTTTGTCATACAAATAATTTAATTTAACTGTTTTTACATGAATATGCTTAGAAATAAATAAAAATTAATTTATTTACAAATATTTTTTACGTAGAAACCCTCAAACAACTCAAAATTGGGTAAAAATCAATATTAGCCGATATTTCATTTTACCCGTTCGAGCGTAGTAATGATGTGAATTGTTTTGTTGCCATGTCCGGGCCGGCCCTAATACTGGGCCAGACTTAAATGTGTTATTACTTGATTTTTTAATTAATTCTGCTTATTTTAATAAGTATTTGTGACTCCTATTTTATATAGTGTCTTGTCTAAAGTCAGGACCCACCTTCTAACCTTTAAATTAATTGGTATTTTTTCATCAAAATTTGAAGACTTTGGTAGGACTGTCAAACTGAGTTGGGCGTCATTTTGAAAAAAAAAATATGAAAAGGGGGTCTTGTGGCACACCATTTTAAAGCCTCTGACGAGTACCTTAGAACTCAAGAATATAAAGTCTATACCTTTACCTACCACCAAATGGCGGTACTTTGAAAATTACCTAAATACCTGATTTGAATGGCTATATTTCCAACACTAATAAAGTTAGATATACATACCTAATGTGGTATTTTCTTAAATGTCTTTTAGATATATTTTTAATGGTGATATATCTATACTTTTTGTCCTACCCTGTATACTAACAGTAATATCACCATTAAATAGATGCTTAAAAGAGCTTTAAGAAAATACCACATTAAGTGTATCTTATTTTATTAGATTCGGAAATATGGCCATCTAAATGAGGTATTCAGATAATTTTTAAAGTACCGCCATTTTGTGGTAGGTGAAGGTATGGACTTAATAATTTGGGGTTATAAAGTACTCGTCAGGAGCTTTAAAATGATTATGTCTAAGAGTCTTCATCACCTCAAAACTCGACACTTGTCTTTACGTTAAAAAGAAAATGCTGAAAGAGAAAATATACGTAAGTTGTTATTTTTTAACACAGTCTACATGACTTCATTCATTTGCAACACCCTGTTTAAATATTAATTATTAACAAGTGATTATCATGTTTGCATTTTTTGCATTACTCCATAAATTTTAATCAAACATACATGCATAAGCAAATATTTATTTGATATTGAAAGCATTTTTGCAGTTGGCTGTGATAAAATAAAGGCTTTAAGTCGTTAAAGAGAAAGAGACAGAGAGTAATGCATAAGGTCGAAAACATAAAATATTGATGTTTTTTGATAATATGCATATATTTCCAAAACTATTCAAGATAGACATATTAAATGAAAAATATTCTTATTTTCAATTTATTTTTTAATCGTGATACAATACAGAGTGATCAAACTTAAGACGGCACCATTGCTTACTTCTTTATTATTGGAGATAAAAAGTGGCCTAAATTAGTACAGTTGTAGTATTTTTTCCACTGAATAAATTGTTCATTTTTTTAATATAACATCCTGTATATTATATTACCATTTAAAAGATATTTTAAAGAGTTTTAAAAACAGTCGACATGTAATATATCAAATTTTTATTAGTTTCGGAAATATGGCCATCTTCAGAAACTTGACCATTTAATAGATATTGTAAAGAGCTTTAAAAAATACCACATTTGATATGTCTATCTCCTAAAGTTTTGGAAATATGGCCATCCAAATCTGAAAATTTTGTTAAATTTCCATTATTTTTGTAGCTCGGGCTATAAGCACGAAGTTTAGTAGCGTAGATAAAATGGACATTATAGCTAGTATTTTTAGATTTTAATGGCCACCAATTACCAAAACTAGAAAAGATAGTAACATTAAATAATTAAAGCTTTTTTAAAACGGTGTTGCTAGTTGAGAGTTGCTAGACTTAGGCAGATAAAACAGATTAAGATTGTTTAATTCCTAGACCGACATAGAGTGGAGTTGCTAGACGGGGAGAGGATTGAGTTCCTAGACAAGAACTTATTACAGACAGGTAAAAAACCAACATTACAAATTTTATTAAGCATTCCTCATACGGTCAACATATTATAAAATAAAATATTGTTTTCGGTGTCTTGTTACTTAATATTACCTAATGATTTTTACCATCATCATTAATAAAGCTTACTGGTCTTTTCTGGATGAAATTAAATAATCTAACTGAATTTAGTCGTTGAATAGAGAATTTAAACTTTATTTAAATTTAATAATATAATAAACGTTATAAATATTAACGTTTCTTAGAAACGTACGAAAATAAACACATAATAAAACGATTTCCACAAAGTAATTTCAAAAGTAATTTAGCCTGCAGTTTTGACGCACTTCAAAAGTACAAATACAAACTCTCCAATGATCCAAATATATAACGAAGGTCAACATGGCCAATAACACTATTCTATTTCAAGTACTTCCTATCAGAATTTAAAAACGAAGAAAAATATGAAGCAATTCAAAGCGCAGTGGGTTTCGGTTAAATTGGAAGAAATCAGAAATTCTATTTGCTTTAAACCGTCGGAATCCAGTTCTAAAAATAGGACAAATCTACGAGGGTTATTTATAAAAATTGTTCCCCCAGTCGAAGAACAAAATATACGGTGTGTCCAGAGTTGGGTCGAATACTGTAGTTTCGTATTCGAATACGAATGCTGAATACCGTATTCTAAAAAGTATTTGAATACTGAGGATTCGAGTACCAAGAAAAAACTATTCGAATACCGTTGTATTCGAATAGCAGGTTTGGGTATTCATAAATAGTGAAGACAAAAAAAAGGTTTTTGAGATTAATTAAAAAAAAACAAAACATTACCTTCATTCCACCATTAAAACACACAATCACAATCCCGAATACCGACCAATTTTTGACACACCCTGCTTAAAGGCAACCCCTATTTCTTTCAATTCATTCTAAGGCTGGTTAATAAAATATGTATGTGTAAATAATACCTACAGAATGTACCAAAAATTGTCATATTTTTTAAAAACTTTAAAATTAAAAAAAGAGAAAAAAATTATTAATATATCAGAACTATCATGTGAAGTAAAAAAAATATTTTTTTTATTTGTGTCAAAAATTTTGAAGGTATTGATTAAATATAAATACAGCCTTTATAGATATTTTTTTATGCAATCCTGTAGCAATACCTTTGTTTAAATACTATCTTTAATATAAAATAGTTCTTATCCAGTAAACAGATGGTTCCAGATCGCTCTCTATTCGGATCTTAAGCCGTGTACAGACGTGTGTAATGCACCGTGCAACGCACATGCAACGTAACATGCAATATAACAAAGGGCCTTGATGTCGTTGCTGCAACCTTCTTTGCAAATAAGATTATCCGTATTTAAAACGAATATGTAGACCAACAAGGTTTTAGTGCGGAATCTTTTTTATTTTAACATATTGCTTGGTAGAAAAAGCCGGCCAACCAAAAGTTATCGTCGCGAGTAGAAAACTCAGCTATTTATTAAAAGAAACGGTTACCAAATTGATTCCTCTTTATAGCTTTTAATCAATTCAAGTATTTTCTATTCCGTCCATCTTTTAACCTCGTTTTCCCTTGTTTCTTGCAACATCACCCAAACGGATACTGCGAACTCAAATTAAGGCCTTTGTGTTCGCGCAAAAACCGACACCTGAATGGATCGCGACTAGGGAATTAAATCCAAGCTTTTTTAAATCCCGGGATCCCGGATCTGGGGACAGACCAGCCCGAGATCCCGGGATAGTCCCGGGATATGAGGGTAGAGTACAAAAAATGCGAATATATTTAAAAATCACTTTCTATTTTTTTAATCTTTTCTTAGGAATAGTAAAAAAACTGAACAAAAAGAAGTTCGCTTAAAAAAAAAAAAAAAAAAGAAACAATTAAAATATAAAAAATATTAACGTTATACAAATTTTCTTTTAATAACGACATACAGTCGTCTTTATTAGGTTCCTTTAAAAATATAAACGATACTGTATTTCTGCAACATCGCCATACCTTCTTATAACCTCTAGTTAATTGCATTTAAACATTTGTAATTTGTAATACAATACAACAAACTTAAAAAAATATTAAACCCTATTAATAATAAATGGGAAATACTAATCACTTGCGTGATGCGGAGTGTTGCTTTTACATGACTTTCTTTAAGTAAGACCACGTAAACCTTACTAAAAACAACTGGGAAATAAAAATGGCTGACTTTTAAATTTTTATTGGCATTGACATGAAATATTATTTTGAAAACATGAAAATTATTTAAGATCCCAAAAATTCCGGGATTTAAGGAGGTTTAATTCCGAAAATTTCGGGACTGTAAGAGGGGCGGGATTCCGGGATTATATCCCCTAATCGCGACGAACCTTTTAGCGCGCATTACGCGGAACCGTCTAAAGCTTAGTTCATATACTTGCGAAAGGCGATTTGCGAATTGTGAAACGTATTCGAATTGGTCAATTTTTAACGAAACATTCAAATGTCGTTAGAAATTGACAAATCAGAACACGTTTCGCAATTCGCAAGTATATGAACTAAGCTTAAACGAGCAAATAAATCTTGTTGCGTTGCATGTTGCATTGGATCCGTCTGAACGCGGCTATAGTCTATTAGGCAACGAAGATTTGTAACTAAAAAAATCTGTGCCTAAAATGGTCAGTTATTAAAATTAAAGATAAAGTTTTTTTACGTATATTGCGAAATGAGCAAAATAAAAAAGGATAAAAACAACACATTTATTATCTAAGAACCTGTCTTGCGAGCGGGCCTGCATATTTATGCAAAACGTTTAATAATCCACGGAAAGAGCTCCATAATGTGTCAGGGTCCGGTTATACTAATTGTTTTTTTAAGCGAGGTATTAACTACAGCGTTTATTTATTTTGCTTCATTTGTTCCCCCAAAAACCCTAAGACCGTTAAATGGATTTAATTTTTATTACTCTTTTTGCCCGATTTAGTGAGTATTTTCGACCACCCAATGTTTTTTTTAATTCCTTTCCATGCCTATTTTAATTACCTCAAAAATATTTCTCTTTTTATAGGACAGACTACGTTCAAAAAAGTTTTAAAAAAATTAACAATAAAAAATTCAATCCCTTGTATTGTAAATTATTGGTTAATCCATGTATATTTCATTTGTTTACCCTTTTCAAAAGCACCGTGGATTTATAGATGTAACAGGTTTTGTCATACAAATAATTTAATTTAACTGTTTTTACATGAATATGCTTAGAAATAAATAAAAATTAATTTATTTACAAATATTTTTTACGTAGAAACCCTCAAACAACTCAAAATTGGGTAAAAATCAATATTAGCCGATATTTCATTTTACCCGTTCGAGCGTAGTAATGATGTGAATTGTTTTGTTGCCATGTCCGGGCCGGCCCTAATACTGGGCCAGACTTAAATGTGTTATTACTTGATTTTTTAATTAATTCTGCTTATTTTAATAAGTATTTGTGACTCCTATTTTATATAGTGTCTTGTCTAAAGTCAGGACCCACCTTCTAACCTTTAAATTAATTGGTATTTTTCATCAAAATTTGAAGACTTTGGTAGGACTGTCAAACTGAGTTGGGCGTCATTTTGAAAAAAAAAATATGAAAAGGGGGTCTTGTGGCACACCATTTTAAAGCCTCTGACGAGTACCTTAGAACTCAAGAATATAAAGTCTATACCTTTACCTACCACCAAATGGCGGTACTTTGAAAATTACCTAAATACCTGATTTGAATGGCTATATTTCCAACACTAATAAAGTTAGATATACATACCTAATGTGGTATTTTCTTAAATGTCTTTTAGATATATTTTTAATGGTGATATATCTATACTTTTTGTCCTACCCTGTATACTAACAGTAATATCACCATTAAATAGATGCTTAAAAGAGCTTTAAGAAAATACCACATTAAGTGTATCTTATTTTATTAGATTCGGAAATATGGCCATCTAAATGAGGTATTCAGATAATTTTTAAAGTACCGCCATTTGTGGTAGGTGAAGGTATGGACTTAATAATTTGGGGTTATAAAGTACTCGTCAGGAGCTTTAAAATGATTATGTCTAAGAGTCTTCATCACCTCAAAACTCGACACTTGTCTTTACGTTAAAAAGAAAATGCTGAAAGAGAAAATATACGTAAGTTGTTATTTTTAACACAGTCTACATGACTTCATTCATTTGCAACACCCTGTTTAAATATTAATTATTAACAAGTGATTATCATGTTTGCATTTTTTGCATTACTCCATAAATTTTAATCAAACATACATGCATAAGCAAATATTTATTTGATATTGAAAGCATTTTTGCAGTTGGCTGTGATAAAATAAAGGCTTTAAGTCGTTAAAGAGAAAGAGACAGAGAGTAATGCATAAGGTCGAAAACATAAAATATTGATGTTTTTTGATAATATGCATATATTTCCAAAACTATTCAAGATAGACATATTAAATGAAAAATATTCTTATTTTCAATTTATTTTTTAATCGTGATACAATACAGAGTGATCAAACTTAAGACGGCACCATTGCTTACTTCTTTATTATTGGAGATAAAAAGTGGCCTAAATTAGTACAGTTGTAGTATTTTTTCCACTGAATAAATTGTTCATTTTTTTAATATAACATCCTGTATATTATATTACCATTTAAAAGATATTTTAAAGAGTTTTAAAAACAGTCGACATGTAATATATCAAATTTTTATTAGTTTCGGAAATATGGCCATCTTCAGAAACTTGACCATTTAATAGATATTGTAAAGAGCTTTAAAAAAATACCACATTTGATATGTCTATCTCCTAAAGTTTTGGAAATATGGCCATCCAAATCTGAAAATTTTGTTAAATTTCCATTATTTTTGTAGCTCGGGCTATAAGCACGAAGTTTAGTAGCGTAGATAAAATGGACATTATAGCTAGTATTTTTAGATTTTAATGGCCACCAATTACCAAAACTAGAAAAGATAGTAACATTAAATAATTAAAGCTTTTTTAAAACGGTGTTGCTAGTTGAGAGTTGCTAGACTTAGGCAGATAAAACAGATTAAGATTGTTTAATTCCTAGACCGACATAGAGTGGAGTTGCTAGACGGGGAGAGGATTGAGTTCCTAGACAAGAACTTATTACAGACAGGTAAAAAACCAACATTACAAATTTTATTAAGCATTCCTCATACGGTCAACATATTATAAAATAAAATATTGTTTTCGGTGTCTTGTTACTTAATATTACCTAATGATTTTTACCAAAAACAGAGTATAGGTACGGAGTTAGGTTAGTTCTGGTTAGTTAAATCTTTTTTTTTTAATTGCTTAATTAAATCTGAGATTAATACACACTTTATAAATTCACTTAAGGATTATGGTAATTCTTTCTTTCGTTTATTTATAAATTGAATTTAATCGTGCAGGCATTAAAAAAAATAACACAGTCGAACTGTGCAGGAGTTAAACCCTTATTAAAATATACGGGTTTTAACAGCAAAATAAAGCAAAACAGAAAAAAATGTATAAAACAATCGTTTGTTATCGTCTAGGAAATAACAATGTTTTTTAGCGTCTCACGCATCTTTGTCTAGGAACTCAACAATCCCAAATTCATAATGTTGTTATTATCTTATCACCGTCTAGCAACTCGAGTACATCCCTTTAAAATATCTATTTAATGTTGTGCAGTAGGGTGTTTTTTATTTGTGTCAGAATACTATCAAAATTCTGAGAATGGCCATATTTCCGAAACTATTAAAAATTTTATATATTGCATGTCAACTTTTCTTATACAATGCTATTTGACTATCAAATTCCTGACGATGACCATATTTCCAAAACTATCAAAAATTGAATATAACAAATTCGGTATTTATTTTAAAGCTTTTTAGGAAATCTTTCTAATGGTGATAAAAAATACAGGGTAATAATAAAAAAAAAACTAATAACTATAAAACACGATTCTCATTTTTTTGTAATCTTTAATCTAATATGGTTAGTAAAGCTTTAAAAACAATAATTATTAGCATAATCATGCATGAATATGAATGAAACGATGAAAAAAATGCTGAACTTGATAATTTATAGAAAAAAAACAAGTAAAATTAGTTTTTATGCATAACAGACAGAAAAGAGTACATATACAAATTAGAAGGGAAAAACACTGTCCGACTCCATAAAAAATCCTAATTCTTTGAAACTGCTGTTACCATTATTATAATATCTGTATAGCCATTTAAAGTTTTGGAAGTAAAACACACAAAATGTTAAATGCTTCTTTGTCCTGCAGAATTTGGCCGCTTATACATAAATAATAAGTACTAGATTTTTTTCGGAACAGGGAACATGACTGTATTTTTGCAACAACACAACATTTTTGTCGTCTCAAACCAATATTCATCCATACTAACTACTTTATGAATTTTGGAGTCGAAGTGTCACAAGACAAAAAATCTACATTTCCTTGACTCTTATCTTAGAGCGACTTTAAAAAATGATATAAATTGTCAGGGTAAGCAGATTTAATAAAAATAACAACTGGCGTTCATGTCAGTCTGTTAAATACCTTGGCAATAAAATATCTCTTACTATATTTAGTGTGATGACACTGCTGACCTACTCCGTATAATACCATTTTCAATCTCATTGTCTTGAAAACATTTAGAAATTTATCTTCGTCGTATGCGACTGATACTCTTTTTAAAAGCAAATTATCATTTACCAACCAATTATGGAATTCATAATCGGATAATACACTAGGGTAGGTCAAAAAATTTTTAGTTTTGACTTCTGACACTGAAAAATTGGCTCCTAGACAACTTCAGATATTATAGTTTTGCATATTTTTCTCCGTCCCATACATAGATAACGCACATTTAGATCCGCAGTGGTGGTAGTATAGGGTGGACGAACATGCGCACTGGGAGAATACAACACCGGCACTCCGTGCCCACCGACCGCCGGTCTGAGCGTGACGCTCATAAGCTACCGTACTTTGAACGGGAAACCCAGGAAAACCGTCGTAAATTCTTTTCGGTAATGCAGATAGTCTGTTCGGCGCCAAACCTCGGGGATGAGTGGTATCCAAGCGCACAAACACATTTTTTCGCCTATGAAAAGTAACTTTTGTTTCGAGCAGGTAATAACATTGGCAATCCACGAGTTCAGTCGTCCAATACAAACAAAAAATCATATCTCGACATTCGTGAACCATACAACAAAATTTTAGAAAAGCTTTTGTAAAATATTAAACTTTCTACAACAAAACGTCTCTCATATGTTTTTGATAAAACTAACCATTAACTATTAATTTATGTAACAAGTGCATAAAGTGATTTTTTTTATTTACGAATGGGAAGTTTTACAGCACAAGCCGTTAGGCGAGTGCGGCAATCCCACTAAGTAAAAAAAGACACTTTATGCATGTGTTACATACTATATTTTTTCTACTACCGTAGAAAATTTTTCCAAATTATAGTCGTTTTTATACATGTTTAATTTATTTAAACCTATTAATTTTAAGTTTTACAGCACAGCCATAAGTGGCGCAACTAGCCGCTGGTTCTTGGGGGGCTTAAGCCCCAGGGTATAGAGTATTATTAAACACAAGGTGTCCCACTATATTTTAACCCATTTTGAATGCAAATAACTTTGGAACAAATAAAGTTATCAAGATGCGGTTTTCGATGAAATGCTTGACACAAAAACAAAATGGCTGATTTTCCGATATGGCAAGTAAGTTATTTTAAATGGAAGCACTATGTATATTTTTACAATCTTAAAATTTAATTTTTTCCCTTTAAAAAATGTAAAATAGGCTATGGTTGTTTTAAAAATTATGGATTTAATAATCCCTAAAAAAATGACTATGACAATTAAAAATATTATTTGACAATAAAAAGCTACAAACAGGGTAATACAAAAAAACGTCAATAAAGCTCTAGCTTATTCACAATATTAAAAAAAAAATAAAAAAGTTATATAACTTTATTGCAACTATTATTTTTTGAATATTGTATAGCTTTAATGCAGGTTTTTTCTGTAACTTTCTGTGTAGCAAATTTTCGTTGTCAAATAATACTCTTACATGACATGCAGTGAATTTTTAGAAATTAATAAATTCATTACTTTTTAAAATAGGATTAGCTTATGTTACACTTTTAAAGAAAAAAAAATTGAGAAGGATTTAAAATATACATGGTGTTTTGTTTTAAATAACAAAGTTTCCCTATATACTAAAAATAATCATTAACAATTAAGTTTCTACTATTTCTATTAGAAATTAAACGTTCTATAAAAAAGGTCGCTTATACTTTTCAAGTAGCTTACAAAATTCAAACAAAAAAGTTAAAAATGATTTAACCTTTAACCTTAAATATCTTTTTATTGGTTAAATGTATCTAAAAAGTATAAGGGACCTTTTTTGTAGAGTGTTTAATTTTCTATAAAAACTCTAAGTTTTTTCAGTATGATTAACTAATGATGTGGCATATTTTTTTTGTATGGAACTGAAAAAATATGCATAATGCTATAATGGAAATGACCATATCTCTTTAATATTTAAGTTATAAAGCCAATAAAAAAAAATATTTAAAAAAGTTATGTTAATTTCACCGTAACCGTTATTATTTGCTGTTAACTATACATCCAACAAAGTGATTAAAAGTTTTTGAATAAAATGAATAAGTTTTGAATCGCTCTTATGACGTGCTGAAAGGAAGAAATCACATTTGTAGTTAAATTATACCCACTTTTATAAATACGAGCAAAAAACGGAGGTTATGCAATAATTCGTATACCAATGAATACTTACAGTGCGTAGTAAATATAAAAATTTTAAAAAAATTCAATGGAAAAAAATTTGTTGCAGTGCTACCGTGTGTATACTAAACCATACCGGATCAGCTAAATAATATAACACATAGACAATGTGAAGAAAAGAGACATTCTAACGTAAATAAGTACCGGCAAGTAGAGAGATGATTCATCATACATCCTTTGTTGTTCTTTATTGGCCAATAAATATAATATAATATAATATATAATAATACCTATGGCTTATTAGTATATGGCGCGTTCCTAAGCGAATTCATGGTATCAGTCTTACTCGCAGACTTGCGTTTGAGCCTACCTAAAAGGTAGACTCGAAGATATACCTCACCGTGTTATATAATATATTATTTATTTAATAATAACACTCTAAATTACTTGTCATCGAGAAATGATATCATATAAAGCCTATCGAAAATTTAGTCATTCGTGACAATTCACGCAAAACACTGATACTAAAAAATATGTAAAAACAACCTTTTTTTATGCCTTTGTCAATACCAATAACGATATTTCGGTAAACACGTGAACAGCCATTTGATTCAGAACTGTGTATCACATGGACAGCAAAAGTGCAACAGATAAATCATGATTTCGGAAAATTATTTTTCGGAACATTTACACCCCAAAAATATTATCGCATATCCTCGGGTTTTTTTAAATCCTAAAACTTCTTTTAATAATTAAAGTATTAACACAATTAAGTAAAGATTGAGTAAGGGTGTAATTGAAGACCGGGCAAAAACCGGAAAAGTCCAGATTTTAAAATTGTAGGAAATTCAAAGAAAACTGTACAGTATGTAGATAATAAACAAAATTATTTTTCTTTCTTGTATTTACTATGTCTACGTTTTTTTTTATTGTCGGTCAAAAGGTTATAAAGCGATACACGCGGGGCTGCAACAAATCGATACACACGGGGCTGCAGCTATTCGCTTGTCTTTTAGTTCGGTGAAAAGGGTTAATTTCAACCCCAAGGCATATTTGTATTACACAGCGTGTCATTAAGTTCTAACCAAATGGGGATTTTTTAATTAATAACTTTACGAAAAAAGTGCCCTTTCATAAAAAGTGCTGCTTGTTAACAAAAATAACTCTATGTTGGATGTACAGGGTAGCTTTAAAAAACTGTTTCCAAATTAATATAAAAGATATTTCCAAACACAGCACGAAACTTTAAAGAGTGATTCGTTATGTCATTGTAAGAAGAAAAGTTCCCATAAACATATGTACATATGTCCGAAGTTGCTTTGTTTCTGAGATACAGGGCGTTAAACTCGGTATTTTATAAATAACTTAAATACCCTTAAACCGATTTGGTTAAAATTTGGTACGTTTGTTTGATGTAATAAAGCGCCCATAAGGCTTCAACTAGATTGACTTTATTGGGTTCTGTGGCGTCTCAGTGGGCACCACAGCAAATATCATTAAGAGCAAAATGTACGCGTACAACTTTTTTGTGACATATATTTTATTCGTATCTGCTTTCGTATTTAAGATATTAATAAAATACCGACTTTTAAAGCAAAAATGAAAGCCCTGCATTTTAGAAACGAAGCAATGTCAGACATAGGTTAATAGGAACTTTTCTTTATAAAATGTATTGAGAAATCACCCTTTAAAGTTTTGTACCGTAATTGAAAATTATCCTGTATTTTAATTTGGAAACAAGTCTTCTTTTAGCCACTCTCTACATCCAACATACAATAATTTCTGTGAAAATGTATTTTCTCATCAAGCGGGACCTTTTATAAGGAGGCACTTTTTTCGTAAAGTTAGTAATTAAAAAGTTTCCCATTTGGTAAGAACTTCCGAAGACACGCTGTAGCCTAAAAAATCGATAGTATGCGATAATTTTTGTGGGGGTGTATAAACGTTTTATTTACACCTTTCTTGCGTTTATACCCCAAAACAGAGGGATTTCTACAGGTCGGGACCTCCTGTTTTCCCCTTCAACTATACGATACTGCTACTCACGTGAAAAAAAACGTTTTTTTTTGCAGTCCTCGTATCCGGAGAGATATACAACAAGCTATTTGTTAAAATTTGTCAATATTTACCAAGACTACTTCTTATCGCTATATGTGCCGAGATCACAAAAGCAATCCCTGATTTTCTTTTACCAACAATTGATTATATATTTATTTTCAGTTTTCAAGGGTTACATACGCGATATACTTTTGTAATGGAACTTGTAAAATTCCTACAAAATTTTTCATCGGTGCAGATAAAACAAATATTTATACATATACGTATAAAATTTTGCACAGTACATTGTGGTACATTAAAATGCATCTTTATATATTATTTTTTAATGAATGCGTTTACACCGCTATAACACGATTAAAGGTGTCTATTCTGCCTCCCATATCTGTTTGCATAAAATATTATTAAACGCAAATCATACAGTTTGTCCAGAAAGTGTGAAAACGCTCAAATATCTCGGAGATTTTTAAACAAAATTGGACGAAATTTTGTACTCCAGCGTAAAACCACATAAGTTTTTAAATTTAAATGAGATACCTATTTTTTAAATTTTATTATTGTATTCCAACTGTTTTTAACTATACAATGGTATGGTCAGTCAGTCCAATTTTTCTCTTTAAGTATTAAGAGCAGAAAATGTGTTTAATTTAGTTAAAATAATAGGTGTAAATGGCGTATGACCTACCGTTTATATGTACCTTGCAACTTTTAAACTTGTGCCTCATTAGTTTTGATATAAGAAATACTTAGTTCAATTTAAGTGTTTGAATAGCAAAATGTTCCATTTAAATAAAAATGAACACTTACTGTAGGATTTTTTTGTTTATAATGTTGTGTGTCTTTGAAATTGTGTTAATAATAAGTATTATTGTTTATTTTATCTATCTACCAGTTCAAAATTTGTAAGGTGTAAACGGTAATACCTACGCACTTGTAACGCCGCATGAGTCATGTTTTTGGTGCGTGCAGCCGGGTCCATCAAATTATAAGACGTTGTCACGTCAAAAACCTTTCAATTCTCTGAGACATTTTAGCGTCTCCATACATTTTGGACACACTATATGCTGTATGTTCAATAAATATCCGTTCCGTAAACTCGACGTCTAGTGAAAGTAGAGTTTAAGGTAACGGGAAGTGTACGGAACGGGTATGGGGTATGTCTTCCCGGTAGCGTACTTAACAGTGTTTGATCTCTAACTCAGAAGCACCAAGTTTGATCCCCAACCAAGGAGACATTTGGTATTGATTACTAAAAAGTAACGTCGGTGGTGGAGTCAAAATTCTCAAAATATATTAGTTGCATGTTCACCTACTGACCTAACAAGGTTGCCATATTTTCCTGGACCTGGATGATGTAAACGCACTCAGTAAGTTTTCTTAGAAAGATACATCCTTAATACTAAATATTTATGTTTAGGCAGCTGCAAAAATTCTCATCCGTATGAATCACTGCAATTTTTTTACACAGTCATAAGATGAGCATTTATGTGTTGTTATATTAAATTTCAAGTTTAAACTAAACTTTCGAATATGGTTATAAATTAGTAAAAATGTCGAACATGGCAATTCGGCAAAAACCCGCCAAAAATTTTTTAAACCCTTTCGTAAGTCTACTATTAAAAATTATCATTCGCGGGTAGATTACTCCCACACTGGCAAACTTAAAATTATTTATTTATTTATTTCAAAGTAATCCCAACTTTTATAATATTATTGCCAGAGCAGACTTTGTGTGTGACAAGTGTTTTTAAACAACTGCGAAGATTTAAGGAACTGATTTCTTTTTCAAACAAAGTGTAGTTTGCCCTATAAACATGGGGTCAAAAGTCAACCGAGTAATGTAAAATGAAAAAATATAACAAATGCCTTAATAGGTGACAACAAAAAATAGATTTTTTAATAAAATAAACTTCCTGACCCAGACACGTTATGATTTACATTTTTTTTATTGTAAATCCGTAAGTTAACGAAAAAAATACAAGAGTTATGTATTATGTATTTTTATACAATTATACAAAACATGATTGTGTTTTTTTAATAATAATACTTTCCTACAATTTCATTATTCTAGCAAATTTCTTTTTTAGATAAAAAATAAAAACATTAATTTTTCGCTATTTTTGTACCGCCATATTTCCTCCATAAATTTTTTCCATTTGTTTAGAAACACCTTGTATATGTAACACTTTAATTTTCTCAAAATATTTATTTATTAAATATCTTTTATTCCGGATAAAAAGTCAAATAAGACTTTGTTAAAACCCTGTACAATAAAATATAGACTCGATTTTTTTATTACAAAAAAATGGCATTTCACCTACGTAAATACAGAATTTCTTCTCCAAGGTATGTTACTTGAAAATACTCTGGAAGGTTTTTAGACTGAAAAGACCTAAATGAAATTCCTTGTGTACCCTAAATATTGAAATATGATTTAATAATGCGCAGTCCTTTTGCAGTCGAGCGTTCGAAACGACCTGGATTAAATTTAGGAATTTGAGATTTTCCAGGATTTCTCCAAATCAAAAATAACAGACTGACATAAAAATGTATTACATTTAAATTGTTATTTTTTAGAGTAGACATAAACATTTATCAAATGTACGTCCAAGATGAGTATATTTATAAGAAAATTTATACATCAGAGTGTCCGGGAATATATGGGCATCTCTGGAATTCATATAGAACACGTGAAAATAATACAGTGTGTCTAAAAAGTCTGAAAACTCTTATATATCTCAAAGAATTTTAAACCAAATTAGACGAAATTCAGTACTCCAGGGTAAAACTATACATAAATTCAGTGCTGATATCGACGATGTTGCCAGATCTTCAGTTTCGAAGAAATCGAATCGAATCCTTGGATAAAATAAAAAATAATACTAATTATTAACAAATTTTAAGAGACATACAAGATTATAAAAAGAAAAATCCTACACTAAATGTTCATTTTTATTTAAACGAAACATTTTGATATTCAAAACCTCATCCTGAACAAAGTATTCCCTATGTCAAAACTAAACAGGTAGGTACCAATTTAAAAGTTGCATGGTACTAACGGTAGGTAATACCTCCGCAGTTTACACCTATTATTTTTAGTAAATTAAACATATTTTCTGCTATTATTACTTAAAGAGAAAAAATTGGACCTCCATACCATTTTAGTTAAAAACAGTTGCAATTTAATAATAAAATAAAAAAAGTATTTTATTTAAATTTAAATATTTTAAATTTATTTCTGCAAAACTGACAATCTAGCAATATTGCCGATATTCACACTGAATTTAGAGTATGGGTTTACACTGGAGTACCGAATTTCATTCCATTTGATTTAAAACTCTCGGAAAGATTTGAGCGTTTCCAGACCTTTTAAACAAACTGTATGTCAAGTTTCTATATATTTTTAAGCCCCCTTTACATAGATACTATAGCTATTGTAGTACGTATAGTAAAAGATGCTTTTAATAACATGAATATTAGTTAGTTAGAACCTCTTAAAATGTTGTCCTTGTAAAACATTTACATTTTTTATTTCGCCTAGGGTGGACTAGCCTCTAACACAATAGTACTAACTTATTTTAGACCCCATAAAGAAATGAAAATGGTATTTTTGGATAGCCTAAACTTAAAGCTAAAAAAAGCTACCCATGTTTAATATCGACAAATTGAAGCGTTTCTGACTAGAACAACTTTCATTTGTTCTACAGGGTGTCTCTGAAAGGTGCGGAAAAAAACTACCACAGATTCCTGATGGTAAAATATGAAGATCTAACCCAAGTTACCTTAGTCAAAAAGTGGATGGTTTCGGAGATGCAGGGTGTTAAAAAATTATTCTGGTTTTAGTTATTTATAAATAATTTTGTTAATGATAGGTCTATTTTCAGAAAATTTGGCTAAAAGAGGTTTTAGAAAGTGAGAAATAAGGATTTGCTACCAATTATATTGTAAACTTTAGAGGGAGCAACCTGCGGTGTCACAAATTAAAATGTAATAACTTTTTGAGCCACTTTGTATGTAACTTAAAAAAAAATAATTTTCTTTAACATATTTTACATAAAAAGGTATACCTAATTAATGTTGATTTAGGCAGCCGTTTCTAAGATATCTGGATTTTAAAAAAATCACTTTCTCTATGGCGAGGTCTAAGCTATACATGGTGTTTCAGACTTAGATGCTAATCTTTTAGATTATAAATCCTTATGTGATTTTTAAAAGAAAAGTTCATATAAACCTATGTCCTAAATGGCCTAACTTTTGAGATACAAAGTGGTAACAAAGCTTATTTTTTAAAACTTTACCACCCTGTATATCAAAAAATAAGTCTTTTAGGACATATGTTTATTTGACCTTTTCTTCTTAAAATCACCCAAGGATTCACACTGTAATAATAAGCATCTAATTCTAAAACACTCTGTATAGCTTAGACCTATCCGTACAGGAAGTGATTTTTTCAAATCCAGATATCTCAAAAACGGTTGCCTAAATCAACTTTAACCAAGTATACCTTTATTATATAATATATGTTGAGGGATAAGGATTTTCTAAAGTTACATACAGAGTAGTTCAAAAAGTTATTTCGTTTTTAATTTGTTTAAGATACCGCATGTGGTGCCCCTAAAGTTAACAATCAAATGGATAGCAGATTTTTATTTCTTACCATCCAAAACCCCTATTAGCCAAATATTGTGACAATACACCTTTCACTAACAAACTTATTTATAAAAAACTAAAACCAGAATACATTTTTAATACCCTGTATCTCCGAAATCATCAACTTTTGGACTGAGGTAAGTTAGGTTAGATCGTCATATTTGAACCTCAAAAATCTATGGTACCTTTTTTCCGCACTTTTTAGAGACACCCTGTACATCAATCCGAAAGATTGACCGCATATTTTGGAACACCCTGTAGAATACATACAGGGAATCGAAAAAAATTAGATAATTTCTTTTGTAACCGTGAACCCCTATATTAAGAAATAACAGTAAGTCATATGTTTCAGATAGTACACAACTTTTTTTCGTTATACAATACAATACAATAAAGCGTTAATCCTATCTTATCTTAACTAAAATCAGGTGAAGTGGTTTAGTATTTATTTTTACTCAAGGAAAATAAGATAATGTTGTTTTAATAAAAATATAAAAGGTCTCCATCAGAGGTGGATTCTGATACAAACCCTGTTCTATTCTATACAATTTAAAAGCAAAGAAAGAGAGTGAGAGAGAAAAATTAGTTAGGGTATTATACCGAGTATTTTTAGCCATTAATTACATTACAGCCTGTATAAGTAAAATAAAGCGGTTAAAATTTATAATTTTAATTACACTCCTAATGATCAACATCTTATTTTAAAAACCCCTGTATAGTTTAGACGTGGCGATAATATAGAAATTAAATGTATTATTAAATCCAGATATCTTAAAAACGGCTACTTAAATCAATTTTTACTACGTATTCCATTTGTAGGTAAAAGATTTTAACGAATAAGCTTTTTATCTAAAAGTTAAATACAGTGGCTTAAAAATATAATATTTTAAATTTATGCAAGATACCGCAGGTTGTAGGTGTAGTTTATAATAAAATTGAGAGGATAGTCCACATTTTTACCCAACAAAACCCATCTTTAGTCGGATATTGTGATTGTCACACCCATTATTAACAAAACTATTAAAAATTTAATATTTAGGTCACCTGGCAATCTTCAAAAGGTCTGTAAAAAATGCTATCACAAATCTTTGGGTCAAAATACGTTCTATACGATTTACCTTAGTCCTTAGCAGTGGCGGCGTCAGGGGTGGGCGCGGTTGGGCAAGTGTCCAACCTAAATTGCTCTCGCCCAACCTGCCAATTGCGCAAAAAAGAAAAATAACGCGAAAAAGTCCTGTTAAAAAAAGAAAATCTCTCATTCTCATTCACCATGGATCGATCTATTCAATTTATATTTAAGTAATCCAATTCACCGAATTCTTAAATAAATGATCTATAGTTAAGCTTTGTTATTAGAAACAGATTTTAGTGTATTTAAATAAAAAATTATATCGAAATGTTTGAAAAATTCAAAATTTTCTCCCGCCAGTTTTGTGTATTAAAAATTTAAATTACGAAATACAGGGTGTTACACAAAGTCTTTAAAAAATTTAAGGGCAGATTCTACATTAGCAAATATAAATAAAAGTTCATATAAACATAGTTTCGCAAATTACTCGTTCTTAAGATACAGGGTGTAAAACTTTTCAAAAAACCGAAAAATTACGAAAACACATATTTTAGTTAAAAATAATAGATTGAATATGAACCTTTTTTAAATAAGTATTTATTATTGTAGGTACATAACGTCGCTGTTATTACGAAGGGCCTATCTCGATTTTTATAACGTTTTAGGAGAGCCGAGCGGTTTAAACAAAACTGCGCTTATCATTTTGGCTGTACTGCTGACACTTGCATTATTTCAATTAATTTGTGGTAATATTAGGATATGCAGGTTTGTCATGACATAAAAAAGGTGTGCCCATTGTCTGACAATTGGTATCTATAACTCATTTTTGCCAAATATCGAGTTAGTAATAACAGTTCGTAATAACAGCGACAATAATATAATTGCTAGTTAAAAAAATATAAAACCCAATTTTTAAAAGAAAACAATTCCCGCAATGCTTTTTATGGTTTTAAAATATGCAATTAAGTGTTTTATTTTTTAACTAAACAAAATACGAAAAAAATTAAGAGACATCAAAGCTGTATTTTTATTTGCCTAATCTAAAGAAAGCACAAACAATTCACACATTTACACAGTCACTGACGTAACGTTTTTATTAAATGTAATTAGGTTAGTGATAGTTTATCCTCTTTATGCCCTAAAAATAACATTGCCAAATTAAAAAAAAATCTGTCCAGAAACTTTAAAACATTAAAAAAATAAACATTTTTTTACAAGTTTAACACCCTGTATCTTAAGCAGGGACAATTTGCGGACCTATGGTTATATAAACTTATTTTTTTAATAGTAGAATCTGCCCTTAACTTTTTAACAACATTCTTTAACAATCTAAATATGTCGTTTATTAAACAAAATATAGCTCTAGAGATAAAAGTAAGATAGCCTACCTATTAAGCAAACATTTTTCTTGGGAACCGTTTGTACTACCACAGAAATGCAAAAAAAAACAAATATATTAATATTTTGGGGCCGTCACACTGGTGTACGCATAATTTTTTTACCTTTCTTAAGACGAAAAATAAATACAACTTCTAAACTAATCGACATTTGCAAATTTTCGTGAGATTTGATGCCAAAATGTAGCCACAGTTTAAAATAAAGGATTTTTTCACCCAACTTACGATACTGTAACTTAGAGGGTGTTTTTGTTTTCAGTTTATAGGACCTTAAAAATAAACTCCTAAAATATTTGTACTAAATTTTGAAACGCCCTTTACTTATTTAATATATTGCACTTGCCAGCCCTCTAAATTTTTCTGCCAGGTGTAGCCCAACTTAAAAAAAATCTGGCGCCGCGCCGCCACTGGTCTTTAGTCGAAAAGTTGATCGGTAAGGTGATACTAGGTTTCAAAATTTCTATTTTATACTTTTACTTTGACATCCTGTATCTCACAAAGGATCAAAAATTCAACCAAGATAACTGAGTTAGGTCGTTATATTTTGGCGCAAGGAAGATGTCGTAGCATTTTGTCCACACCTTTTAGAAAAATCCTAGTGGCCTAGATTAAGCGTCAAGAATACAAAAAAATCATGTTGAATAAGGCCTCGGGCACGATAACCAACATCAGCGTCGAGAGGCTGATCCAAAAACAAGGTTTTTATTCTCGCATAAAGATCAAAGACAGCGCTCTTATATTTTCCGCTCAACGCTGGCCGCTGACGCTGACGCTCAGTATCGTGTCTGAGATCTAAAACGTTTAATCTGGAATATTTTTAAAACGATTGCTCGTAGCGATATTTACTGGATAGGTACATATACATTTTTTATTCAGAAAATATGGTGAATAAAAATTATTCACTAAAGGTATAATATATAGAGGCGCAAAAAGTTAATGCATTTTAAACATAAGTAAAGGATTGCAGGTGGCTTCCTCTTCATTTTACAACAAAAACATGAGCGAATTTCGATCTCTCCTCTTGAAATAGCCCTTTGTACCTAATTTTATTGAAAAGTTTTAAATAATAAAAGGATATTTAAAACTAACTAAAATAAAATGAAAATTTTGACACCCTATATCTAGCCAATGATCAACTTTTCGATAAAGGTAAATTGGGTTAGATCATTGTTTTTTGGCCCGAGAAATGTGGGGTAACATTTTGTACAGACCTTTTAGAGACACCCTGTATATATATTTTATACAAAATTATCCATTCAAATTCGATAAGTATATTTTGTGTTTAATAAGGAAACTTTTGGAAAAATACATTATTTTTTACTCAGTGTTTTTAATAAAAAAACAACGGACGGGCGTGAAAACTCTAGAAGGGAAAGAAAGTTTTAAATAAATCCAAAGTCATCAAATCATCCACCAAAGTTTTAATTTTATTTTATTGAACCATGCGGAATTTCTCATAACTTTTGTTAACATCCGACGAAGTTTGAAAATAAAATGGCATTAATATCTGAGTTAGATTACGTTCCGCTGTCCAAAAACGTTCGGGTTATTGATCAATTTTAGGTGTTGCAGTATTTTGTTAAGACCACGGGGCGAGCTGACTAATTTGACTTTTATAAATTTTATTATTTTGAGTTTCCCCGAATGAAGAGATCATTGTTATCGTGAAAAAATACCATTCTTACACATGGTTTTTATTTCCAGATGAACTACCTAATTCTGTACGTATTAAAAAATGTTTAATCCAAATAATTAGTGTATTCCTTTTACCTTGTAGAACCGTTCTGAACCGTTCTCTGAACTGTCAATAGTGTCAAGAACGGTTCTACAACATGAAAAAATGTCAAAAAATTGTAAAAGGAACACTTATGGTGTCGTTCTGGGCGGTTCTGGAGCATAAAAGGAATACAGCAAATGACTCCACTATTACAATATTTTCTTTCTCGTCTGTCAAGGAGCTGTAGTAGATCTGTCGCCTTTTTTTCATAGATAACCTACATTTAGATCCGCAGTGGCAAGAAGCATTTTACGGATTTTTACGACCTCGCGCAGTAAATAAATGAATGG